>CAOLHI010000789.1:0-514314 GCA_948474755.1 Ctenosaura bakeri
GGTATCACAAACAGAGTCTACATTAAGTATAGCTCATTGTGTTCTCCAAGTCTGGGGAAACTGCCACTAAACCTACTTATGGTTAATAGAAACAAATTCCTGTTCACAGATGGCTGTTAGTAAACCCGTAACAAAACGTATGGTCTTGAACACTGCAGAATCACTGGCAGTGTTCTGAGGACATTGTCTCATATAAAAAAATCAGGGTTTCCTATGAATCCAAACTAAAGGATATTTATGATGACACAACCTTATATGTCCACCAAAGGGATAATAATGTACGATATTCTCAGCAAGATGTTAGAATGCCTATTGGGACATTGTCCTAGATGATGAAGTATTATCTTCTCAATATTTTTTTCCTGATAAGGATGACAGGCTTCAACTTGATAGCTCTGCAAGCTATGATGATACAACTAAGCAAAGTACTTTTGCAATTGCTCTTATGCACTTCTGTTACTCTTCTCTTTATACTGTTTAAGTGATTCAGCTAGGAGTAAGGGCATTGATACATCCACCTTTGTCTTTTTTCTTAAAAAACAACAACAGAACTCTTTGTGATATATGACAAAACAACTTCCATTTAGGAAGTGCTTGTTTTTAGGGTATGAAGTTGCACAGTGGATTGTAGAGTTGTAATTTTGAGTATGAAATTGTACGGCTAATATCCCCCTAACAATTCATAATCCTCTATCTATGAAATCTGCTCCCTCCACAGATGTATAGCTGATGCTGCATTTTCTGAGATTGCTGTCACCTCTTCAACTATTATGACTGTAAGAGTGTGCTTCAAGGCCACCTTGTGCTCCATAGAATGGAAAGGTTATGGAAAGTATGAGAGGATCTAAAGGGGGTAATGTTTGAAAGATCAGATTAGACATGCATAACTGCTTCTCAGATGCCTTCGTTCCCATGAAATACAAGTTATGGATGACTGCCAGACAAATCCAAACATTCAATATCATTAACTGAGTATCTCTATGATTAAGGAAGGAACACTTCCTGGTTCTTGTCTCTTTACTGAGAATGTCCATTAAGTGTTCTAGTCTCAATCAATAATTATCACTGTTAATAGCTCTCCCCCCAACAAATTTTATTTTCTGCCAGCTCAGCAGTAGAAGGAAGAATAAACATAAGTAGGAAAGTTATGAACATCTACAGTGACTCTGTGCTTTCTTGACAGATTTCATTTTCTGAATTTTAGCCATGAAAATTGAACTCCAGTTTGTCCAGGCTAAGCTTCTAAGTTCAAACAGAAACAGTAGAGTCTCAATGGAAGCCTTTCACCTATTTCTTCAAGGACTACATACATATATGTATATGTATATATGCATGTGTGTGTCTGTAGTTCAAGGACTACACACACACATTACTATACATATATGAGTTATTGCTATTTTCTTCATTCAATTTATGAGGCAGATTCTCTATACTGTAATACACTTCTGTGCTATGAGAAGCAGTATTACTAGTTCAGGACTAGCATACAAGTCACTGATACACGGATACTAAAAATGAAGAAGAAGCAGACTAGAAAATGAAGTCAGACTGACTAATCTTGTGCAATTGATTTGTCTGTGTTTATTTTTTTCTACTAATTTTTACTAATACAAACAGTTATGGCAACCAACAATTGCTAAGACCATAATACCATAAGCCTTTACTTCTTTGAGGGTCTACTTTAAAATGCTCTGAACTCCTGGAAGTATAGAAGAAAAGATGACAGACTAAAAATGCAATGGCAACGTTCCATTCTTGGCAATTGTACTACTTTCCATTGTAAGTCACTTTTTAACACAAACACACAAATGTTTCTTTGAATATGAAATGTTTTTGTGTTGTTAAGATGGATGAAGTCCATGAAAGTCAACTTTCAAGGAATTCCCTTTATTTAAGTACATAGTCACAACTGTCAACAGTCACTCTCATCTGGTGGATTTTCAACTCCTGCAACTCTGATGCAGTGGAAAAACATGTAAATGGTACCCGTGTCTATGTTGGCAAGTTCCTACACCATTTGAGCTAGCTGTGATACATATGATATGGGTACATGGCATAGTGAAGATACCATGCCTTGGTGCATATCTACTGAGTAAGTAACTACAAATCCATGATGATCAGACACAAGTTAATATTATGTTAATAAGTAAACCAGGCAGTGCAACAGCAAATGACAAACTCAATCAAGGGTGAAAATGTCCTGGCAGGGAGGAATAGTTTTTACTTCAAAACCCTAGAAGCGATACCATGATCTTATTAGAGTTAGTTTTTTTTTAAGTGCATAAAGTATTTGGATCCAAATTATGAACTCCCTTGAAACTGGTTTTTGTATAACATAACATTCACAATAGCAAGGACAAGTACAGTTCCTAGTTGCCGCATATGATCGCCAAGTGGCTAGAAACATACAACTGCTGTTATTGCTGATATCTATAAATTTCTCTGCATGCCTAACCACATCTACCTCCAAAAGCTGCCATTGCTGCTTCACTCTCATTCTTGCTCCTCTTTCAAACCTCTTTTGATCTCTGCTTTTACTCACTGAGTCTTCAGATAAGTTGCTGCTTCCTTTATTTTATTCTCACCAATTGATCCACAAGACCTAAGGAAACTTCTTAGCATTCTGAAAATCCCTGCACTGCCAAGCAGCTGTCAAGACTATCTCCACCCAGATTCTGAATTCTCCACTGTTTAGCCTACCTTTCCGGTGAAAGAGCAGGAAGGATCATTTGCTAACAATGTGACTCTCAAAACACAGCTGGATAATCCAATATTAAAACAATATATAAATAAGCTGCTTTATATTGACAGGCCATGGGTTCCTCTAGCCAAGCATGGGCTACTCTGAGCAACAGCCGCACAGCTCCAACCCTTTCTCAGCTTCAGTACCTCAGAAGTTGTAACAGGAGCTGGAAGGAATTAAATCTGGGACCTCATCCATGCAGAGTTCATTGACAAATATACTGCAACAGGAGGTGGTCTTCATTTTAAAACAAATCCTGTATTGGTTTGTTACAGAAAAAAATAATAATAACAAGGACTCTTGTAACACCTCAAAGACTGACAAGTTTTATCTGGCATTACGGTTCTGTGGAATGCAGCCTACACTGTAGGTCATAAAAGCTTATGACAAATAAAACATGCCAGTCTTCCAGGAGCCATAGGACTTCTCATTTTAATACACTTAAACATGGAGTATGTGTGACATTTACACTAAATTCAAAGGCACAGAAGGAAACAAACCAAGGACACATTTTAAAACAGTATTATAAAAGTGGCCTATTATTTGTAAACTATTGCAAACAGCTAATGTCTGATTCTTCACTTCCTTTCGATTTAGAATATATCACTGATCTGAATTTTTCTCACACTGTGACTGTGACTGTGGCTAGTCTAAGTATTTGTTTTTACTTTAAAGGGTATCTATTTAAAAATGCTGCAAGAACAAAAAAGCACAGAAACCACATTCACATTTGAACATCCAAATATGGTTGTCAGCAATTTCTGAGCTATATCCTAGAAGATTTGCTAGTGCTTGCACAACTGTAAACAGACAGCAAAATTATTTAGTGCAGGCGAGGGCAACTGTACTAGGTGTGGACCAGTTTTCAACATTATCTCTCCTGGCAGGATGCACAGACAATTCAGCTGATCCAGAAGTGATTCCATGTTACTTCTGGTGTGGTTTTAGTTGAAAATTAGATGTTTGTGAGATTTTGTGGAAGCCTGTACTATTCAGTATTCAAAAAGAACTGGGCAAACTGGACCAGTGGGCTGAAACTAACAAGATGAAATTCAACATAGATAAGGGTAGGTCTTACATTTAGGTACAAAGTATACATATACATACATATATATATAAAATTATGTCAAGCAGAGGGAGAGAAAAGACCTTGGCCAACAACAGTAGCTGTGAAAAACATGTAGGTATCTTAATATTAAATACAAGCTTTTAGCAGTATACGAAGAATCAGCGTAGTCTAGTGGTTAAAGTGTTGGACAAGGACTCTGGAAGATCAGGATTCAAATTCTCACTCAGCCAGAGAAATCCAATGAGTGACTTTGGGCAAGTCACACCTTCTCAGCCTCAGAGAAGGGCAATGGAAAAGCCCCTCTAAACAAATCTTGCCAGGAAAACCATGTGACAGGTTTGCCCTAGGGTAGTCATAAGTCAGAAATGACTTGAAGGCACACAGCAACAAAAGCAGTGTACAGTTGTTTAAAAATTATTATTATTCTTGTTATTTCTATAGTGCTATCAATGCACATGGTTCTTTACAAGTAAAACAACAAACAGTCAGTCCTGCAAAAGGTGTACAATCAAACACACACACACCACACACAGGAAGGAAAGCATAATATAAATATAAAACTATGCAATAAAACTGAAACACAAATTGTTCCAATAGAATACAAAGACAATAGAATATAAACTGACAAATACATATAATCAAAATATACAAGATTATAAAACAATATTAAACTAAAATTCCAAAAGCTTTTGAAAATGTATCTAGATTTAATGGCTGAATTATAATAATATAAAATATAAGACAGAATAAAGCCTGTGTGTCCAGATCATAAAAGCAGCAGTCACTCTATTCCTTTCTGCCCTGGTCAGACTGCATTTGGAGTTACTGTGTCCAGTTGTGGTCATCATATTCAAAAAAGAGAAATAAGCACATCGAGGGAATGTGAATCAGGATTGTAAAGGATCTGAAAACCAAGAAGTAGTTGAAAAAGCTGATCATGTTTAGCTGAGAGAAGAGAAGATTAAGAGGAGACATGCTAGTGGTCTTCAAATATGTTTGGAGCTGAAGCAGAGTTCCTTTTTCTGTTGCTACATATGCCAGGAATAAACCTAGTAAATGAAAGCTGTGAAGAAGCAGGTTTTGGATGAATATAAAGAAAAATGTCCTAAAGAGTCAGAGTTAGTTGTCAGTGGGAAAAACCATCATTGGTGGTGGCGGGTTCTCCTTTACTGGAGATATTCAAGGAGAAGCTGGATGTCTCTCTTTGAGAAATGTTGTAGGTACCTTCTGCATTCTTGCAGTGGTGGATTAGCTGACCAACAAGGGCCCTACCAATTCAATAATTTTATGAATGTTCTTGTCCTATAAAAAAAAATTGTAATGGAAATTGCATTGAACTACCTGGTCAATCTCTCATATGTGATGAATTTGGTACAACTGCACATCTTTTGGCATATCTAACTACTACAATAATTTTAGATGGGCACTGCTATAGCCAGTGTGGATGCCACATGCTTCCGGATTGGCATTTGTGTATGAAATAATGCTTAGTAATAACACCATACTTAATTCAATTCTTCTGCTAAAAATACCAGTGTAGCATACAGTGTAATCATTGTGTCTATTCATCCATCCGTCCATCTAATCTAACTTATATACTGCCTTTCTTCTAGTGTGGGGCCCAAAGTGACTCACAAACAATGAAAAAATATTTTGGTTAAAAAAAAATGCCTACATTTTGAAAATGAAATCAATAATTTGTTCCATGGCTAATTAGAAGGACTGTAGCTCAGCATTAAAACATCTGCCTTGCATCTCAGAATGTCCCACGTTCACTCTATAGCATTTCAAAGTAGAACTTGGATTCTTGCCTGATACTCTGAGGAGCTGCTACCTGTTTGTGCTGACAATACTGAGTGAGATGGCTCAACGGTCTGGTATTAGACCGCCTCCTATGTTGCTATGGTTCGAAGTCTGGCAACAGTCATGCCTTCTTAGTCTAAGTATCCCTGGGTCTAATGAAATATTTCAGATTTTTCCTCAAAGTAATGGTCAGCTTTGCCTCTCTGTGTTCATAGCTTTAGAAGTGTGAATATACAATGTGTATTATCAAAATAATCTGAGTCAGGTCTTGTGTTAGTGCCAACAGCCACATAGTGTTTTATATGCACCAGTTTTCTTACCACTAAAATTTCTTAGAAATTTTAAATACTCCTCAGAACATTTTATGCTAAGCCATCAATTAAACACTTCCACTTCCTCCTCCTCCTTTTTCTGTTTGTTTAGATAACCCTGAAAGTTTAGCCCAGTCCAAAGACTCTGTAATAGTTCTAAACATATGCTGCAAACTAAGCTTATCCCTTGGCACAGAAGATGTCTGAGTAGCAGGTGTTTTCTTCTTATGTCTCTATCATTTGGATTTTGGTCTTTGACAGGCATGGTTTTCTGGCTGTAACTGCTATATATCTCTTTTCTCACAGTTTTGCTGCCACCAGAACAGAAAATGGATTCAAGTTGTGGGAACTGAGTTGCCATAGAACTAATAGTAAAAACTGACACTTGTGGAAAGGATTACGGGTTAAAGGAATGATTCCTCATGGACATAGTTGTCTCCTGGTTTTAGCTTCTGTGATACTGACACACGGTGAGAGTGGGAGGCCTTCTGTTCTCTTCCTCTCCAATGAAAACTTAATCAGCACTGGTGGGAAACAGCTGTCTTCAAAGTATCATGGCTGAAATGCACGTGGATAGATCAATGGCAATACTCCAGGTACACGTGATAGACTTCCTTTCCTGTTTGATGCTCTCAGCTCTGGCCTCTTGTTTCAGAGATCCTTTGCATTTAGCTAAAGGATTCCACTGGCAATACCACATAGAGACATTTCAAGACCTGATTCATTAACAAAGGATTTATTATATATGTGTGTAACTTTGAAGGACATCAGTGGCCTCCACTGGATTTAAGAGCTTTTAGGTTTAGGGACAGTTCCACATATTTCTTCTCCTGCCTATCTAGTTTGTACAGTGGAAACAAGAGCTGATAAACGTAACTTTTTGGCATTGCAACTCATAGAATCTTCTTAGCCAGCATGAGCAGTGGCCATGTTGGTCAGGGATACACAGAGGCCGTAGTCTGAAAAAGTTACTTTTCCATGCTGTGGATGGAAGAGTGGCTATGAACACATAAGATAACATGATGAGATTTTGTTTTTAAAGTTGTATATGCCTAAGTCAAATTTGTGCAATTATTCCTTTCAAAAAAAGTGTTTGTAGGGGATCCTTGTGTCACACTTAAATTGCATGGTAAAAAAAGGCACTAATAGTTTTCTTCACTACATTAACAGGGCTGATGGCCACATGAATCTGCATCGTGGTTTGCAACCCTATAACTGCTGAAAGGAATTAATATCAATGTAGAGAGAACAATTTGTATTTTACAATAAGGTATTACGGTATAATCTATTTCAGTTCACAGTACATTTGAAAAACTGAATTCCTGTACATAACAAGCCACATTCAGAACATATCTACATAGGATTGGGTTCAGTGGCTGCTATCTTAAGTCTGCTCCTAAGTAAACTATGGGAACTACTGGATACAAGTTAATAGGATCAGGGTGGACAAATGTGTAATCCTATAATCCTCCAAATGTGGTTCAACTGCAATTCCAATCAATCCTAGCTAGCATAGCCAATAGCAATGAACACAGAAGGAAGCCTATGGATTAGTGGGTTTATGCACATAGATCAGCTCAGAGTTTCCTTTTAATGCTATCTGTCCTGACTAGTACAGAAGTCTGCTAAGTTTGTTGTTCTAGTCTGTTAAATGGGCTATTACTGAAGATTAATGAGATGTTGGCCAGACAGTCAACTGGAGACCCCATAGGGGCTTAAGCTCACTAACAGGGTTCACAATTAAACTAAGAGATAAGCAGAGATTGTGGTCTATTTCTAATATTCTTTGTACTGTACTTTCACTCACCTGAAAGTAGTAAGAATAATGAATAAATAAATACAATTTTCCTGGGCCTAAAATAGAGTCCCCAGTTTATCATGCCATGTTTACATGTCTCCTAATTCCCATTTCTCATTGATTACAATGAGTGCCAGCAAATGCACTAAGAAGCAGCTTTCTTGTTTCCGTTAACAATTATCTAATTCATTATTGTTACAGTTTGCCTGCCTGCAATGGCACACAGAGAAGGACCAGTTAAGCATGCTGCACGCCCTACTTAGTATTTTTATATAGAAAAATCATGTGAAGAATGGAAAGGAAGTATTTCTTATAAACCTTTAGTTCATGTATTGTAAACTGAACTACAGTAAGATTAAGTGACTTCCCAAAACCATCCAGGAAATCTGACAGAGCCAAGAGATGAACCATCATTTCCTGAATGCAGGACTATGACATTCATCATTTTAGCCTCTTTAGTTCACTTCAAGCCTCTCCTACTTACATTACAGAACTGCCATATTCTACAGAATGCATTTCAAAATGGTAAGGTAACATTAGCTGTGTACATCAGTTTTATCAACAACAGGAATATTCTTGAGTTGGTAAAACAGATGGCCCAGAGGAACCTGCCAGAGGAAACTGATGTGCTCTTTGAAGCAGGATACCAACAGTATTCTCAGACCTAATGTCAACTGCTAATCCCAATCACTGGAATTTACTTAAGTGTTCTCTTGATTCAGTGAGGCCCTTTTCACACAGGGTTAAAAAACGGTGTAGAGCGACCTCTGACGGAGGTCGTCTACACCATAACGTGGATTGGGCAGACCGGAAGTGGCGGCACCGCATGCTTTTTGAAAACCACTTGTCTTGTGGTTTTTAAAAAGCATGGGGCGTGCAGCCCCGTCGCAGCGCCCAGTGTGGATTTGCAGGTGCATGCAAGTGCGCGCCTGCAGACCGGCCGGGGGGCGGGCTTTCGGCTGGCGAGCTTCTCCGGTTGGCGGAGAGCCTCCGCCAGCCGGAAGCCGCCATTTTGGACGCCGCGGGATGCCACAGGACGCCACTGCGTGTGGAGCAGCAAAATGCGCTGCTCCATGTTGCGACGGCTCCAGGTAAGCTTCGTTTTGGCGTGTTTTCGGGTGTGGCTTCCTCTGCGTGTGAAAAGGGCATGAGTCTACTCTAGCAATTGCACTTAGGCCTTAAGGTTTTGATGACCAATTCTTAATGTCTGTTCTGTTTCAGACCACTACCCTACTTTCTTAAACCCTGCAGGTCAGGACATTTTCTTGAAGACTCATATTGAAACTCCCATCGTTTTGCATTCCTCATGCTTACCCCATTCAGATAAATACTCTTCAGGTGGATTTTCTGATTATAGTAATAACCTGCTTGGCTCCTTTCCCTGAGCAAACTTCAACACCTAAGTGATTTACTGTATTATCCCAGATGAATAAGATGGCATAGCACATGATGGCCTGCTCAACAATCTGGCAAATAGTTTAAGTATCTAAGATGTTACTGCTGCAACAAACTCAGGAAGAATGTCTCATTAATATTAAAAGGTGTATGGTTAGGGCATTGTTATAACTAGCATCTGATTTCCATTTAATGATTCTTGAGGCCTTTGGGCTAAACTACACGTTATGTGTAGACGCACAATTCTTTTCGGAAAAGAAAACAGAAGAAAGGAAAACTAAAGGGAGCTATAGTGGGATCTTTGCACTGGATCAGGAGGGCAAGGAAAGAGATGAGTAACTGTTTCATCTTTCCCCTGCCAGCTGTCCATCCCACCTCAGCTACTTTTCTTCTCATTCAAGATACACTGTAGGGGAAACAAGTGCTGAGTGAGTGAGTATGGATGAATGTAAGAGATGGGGGAATGAAGGCAGCTTTTAAAAAAAAAATCATTTTGATAAAAATAATACCATATTTGCTAGTGTATAAGATGCACTCATGTATAAGACGCACCCCACTTATACACTGGCAAATACTACTTGCCGACGTACAAGACACACCAGCATATAAGATGCACCCTGTTTTCAAACAGTATTTTTTTTGGGGAAAAGCAAGTCTTATATGCCAGCAAATACAGTATTTTATTAAAATATTATTTGAATAACCTACTTCATGACAGTCCTTGCATTAAAGTACCCATCTTTTTTAAAAAAAGATGCACCAAAATTTCCTTTGAGTTGGTGGTGGGCTTTGATCCATTGCTCAGTCCAAAACCTGGGATACAAATAAATTTTGTATTTCCTTTTTTCCCTTTTTTTCTATTTCTTTCTTTGCCAATTGGGCTTTTACTGTCAATCTTTCAGCTAGGGCAACCCACCAGAGCTTATCTAGACAACAGTGGAAAGAGTTTGCATCTGCATTTTTCCAGGATTTTATTATTTTGCCTCTAGCAATTCTAATCAGAATTGAAATTAGATCTTTGTGGCAGTTCAGTGTCTTCTCCAACAAAAATTGAAAATATTGATAAAGATTCCAAGAAAAGGATATTTTGTCTTATCATAAGATTTAACCAGTTTAGAATTTTGTCCCCACAATCTTAGGGGAAAACACAGACATGTATTATTCCAAGGCACTAAGCCCCCACAGTGTCTCCCACATTTTTGTGATATTGCATTACTAATTTTGTGTAATTTAACTGTTGTTAAACCTACCTCTGAAATGCTTTGATTACTAGTTTTTTAGAAGAAGCAAGATTCTGAATAGGCAAACTGATGAAAAGAAAAAAGTTAAGCAGTCAGAAACCATCAGCAGTCCTCTACTGAAAACTTTCTTGGAGATGCTTTTCCTCAGGAAGAAAAGGCTGTAAATAAAATTTCAGAACTCAACCCAGCATTTAAATAATCCTCATGCATCTAAATCTCTAATTGTTGAAATAAACCACTCTGAGCTAATAAAAGACTAATTCATGATAACAAAGCCAAATAATTACCATTCTTCTTAATAGCAATAACAACGTGTATGGATATTCCCAAATCATCATCATCCAACAAACAATGTAGCTGACAAAGAATGTACCAGAGTCACAAGCTACTGAAAAAACTACGGAAAATAGTACCATTCCCTTTTTTTAATTCATCAGGTGATCTCTCATAAATACAATGGGAGGAAAGACTCTTCTTTCTGTTTCAAAAATGTGTTTTTTTAAAAAAACTTGCCAGTTTGACAAACAAAACATATGTGAAGCCATGTTAAATTCTACATACTACTGATCTTGTTGCCTGTTCATCAAATGGGGTGGGGTAAGTTTGGAAAAGTTTTTGTGGAGGTTACAACTCTTCAAAATCTCCTAGACAGCATGTTAAAGGAACTGCGGGAGTTGTATCCCCTTCCCCAAACAACATTTTCAAGTTCAGTGACAGAAGAGGCTGTTGCAATGACTGCTGTAGACTGGCAACTAAAAGGACAGAGGGCCCTCCATTCTACCACTGAACTATACTGGTCTTGTCGCTGAACAACCTTACATGTGCACAGCCCTGTCCCGGTCATCTCTGCTTTTCCCTAATACAAATTGATGACAACTAGGAAAGTGATATCTTCAGCTGCTGTGCGGAAGGAGCAGCCTCTTAGTGCAGCAAACTCCTGATTCAAAACTGAGCATTATAAATCATGGATCTTTCTGATGTAAGAAAACAACCAAACAGCTGGGAGGTCTAACAGGAGAACAAATGATGAGAGACCTAATATACTACAGTAGTGACAACCATCAGATTTCCATATGACCAAGAGCTGCTCGTAGGGCAAAGGCATCTCTTTCTAAGACCACCTATGTTCAGAGTGCTGGTTATGAACCATAAGACCATATACATATTTTTGGGTCCAGCAATCTGAAGAATGAAGCTGAAGCTGAAAAATGCATTGTATTTCCTATAAGAGCCTGCCCAGGATCTGAGATTCTTAAGGTGGAGAAATCTTTCTTGATAGCTTCTGCCAGGCTTTGGAGCTCCCTTCCTAAGGAGATTAGACCAGCTCACTCCTTGCTGTCCTTCCACAGGCTGGTGAAGAAAATTTTGTTTTGACAGGATTTGGAAAACTGACTTCATATGCTTTTAATTTTTATAGGATTTTAATAGTATCCTGTACTATTTTTAGTACTTACTCTTTTAAAGGATGTGTTTTAAACATCTTCTAATTCTGTTGATAGTTTAATTTTATTTCAGTATATGACATGTTTTTATTGATATGTTCTTTTATTTGCATTCATGTAAGCTGTCTTGTGTCCCAGCTTTGAGAAAAGGAACAATGTGGATTCTAGTAACTATAGTGTCCTGCCCAAATACCAGAATTCACACAAGTATCCTGTATTTCTATTCCCAGTAGAAAACTAATTACAATGTTCATCATATATTTGTGAAACAAGGAAACTAAACTAAACAAAACAAAAAGCCAGTACTTCAAATCCCACCTCCAAGAAGTAAGAAGTGCTTGTTGAGTTTCCATATTTGGAGGAAACAAGAGAGATGGAGCTGAATGTTGACAATTTTCACACTAACCTTTCTCTACAAGGCATCTGAGAAATCATTAAGTGCTGTTCCAGGTTGAACATCTACAGGTACCTGGGGAGGTGAAACTTTTCTTCATATCAAGCTGTTCTCTCTGAAGGGATGCCATAATTCCTAAAATACTAAGTGCATCTACCCCATCTACTCAACAACCAAGGTACACTCAGCAGCTGAGACTGTGAGTGGTCCCTTAGCCTGAACACTAATCTTTGTAAACTGTAAGCTTCCCCATCTTTGGGGAAAAGGTAGGATTGGATGGATGGATGGATGGATGGATGGATGGATGGATGGATGAATGATACTCCACATAAAGCTATCTTGTTTTTTTCAACAACATATATATTCTGAGTAGCTGAGGGCTACCTGAGCTTGAACATCTGGAAAAAACAGGCTGGGCTACCCACATCCTTATCTCCTACTATGAAGCTTTCTTCCTGGGGCATTCTTTTTCAGGAGGCTACTTCTACAGACCAAAGACCAATAAAAAGGGACTTTGGGCACAGCCTTTCTGATATTTAAGCTTTTCCTTCCTGAGCAATGTACACCATTTGTCTTTTGTTTCTTGGGCTTTCTTTTGCTATCTGGTGACAGTTCTGTTATTTCACATCCTCCTTGCCTAGTGTTTAATTTGCATTTTAGTTTAATTTTAATTACTTGTCTGTTTCATTCAGTTTAAAGTCACTGTCCGAACAGTCTACATGTTTAATACAATTGGTATTATTTCTGACTTTTTTTCTTTAAAAATGCATTGTATTTCTATAATAGGAACATGACTGTTCCTCTGATAGAATATAGCCCTGCTGTTCTTACTTTTGGTAACTTTTATTCTTTAAAATTCATCTCATGCTGGGTTATGCTTATGGAGTTTATTTTAGTTCTTCCATCACTTTGCCACTTAAAAATCTTGCCATTGTCTTCTCTTCAATTACCTTTTACAGTTTATGCTATTAATCTTGATTCATTGATATAATTTATTGCATGATTTAAGCTTTCAACCCTAATAATTTTCCATTTTCATCCAAAGTGTGCATGGGCCAGGGAGAGGGCATAATAAGAAGAGCTATCGTGTGAGTGAATGGTTTGTAATGGAATCTGGAAAAACTTCTGGATTAAAGTAATTTGAGCAGCCAATGAAACCAGGATCAATCCTACCATGAAGTAGGCTGAGGTACCTCAGGCAGCCTGAAAGGGCAGAAAACTGTTATATTTAGTTTGTTATTATTGTACTGATGGAAAGGAATATTTGTGGGATTCTTCTGACATATGGCCAACTTTGGATACTATGCCTCCTGACCCAGGGTTGAGGGAAGTGTTATTTGCTGATCCGCCTCAGGCAGCAAATTCTCATCTCAGCCCTAGATGAGGGGAAAAAAAATTGGCACAAGTGTCAATGTCTTTTCTTCAAACAGCACATATATAACCTAATAGTATAATGCACATTCCAGGGTACAGAGTCAGGACATGCAATTATAGAGGACATGCTGCTCTCATTTGTTTCAGTGAGTGACACGAACACATAAGCCATGGAGTTTCAGGAACTTCCTCTAAGGTCAAAGAACTGAACACCATGGATATACTCCAGCTGTCCTCTTTATCCTTTGCTTACATCCCCTCTGATATAACCAGCTAGCTTCCCCAGAGCCATCCAAATGTAACCCGCCCCACAAACAAAAGATTTTCTTTGTTTAAAAAATGATAAAGTAACCATAAAAGAGTAAAAGAAAATTAAACTATCTCCCTTAAAATAAACTCCCAAAAAGGCTGCCATAAGGCCTGCCTCTTGTCAACAGTTATTAAAGAACAAATGTGACAGACTTGTCGGCAAAGAGACATTACTTGTACATAGGACATACTTAAGATCTGTCAGTGATTTCCCACTGTTGATAGGTCTGCTTATCCTTAATATACACATCCTTCTACATTCATATAAAGCCAATGCATTGTGCAGTGAACTGATTTATTTGCTGAAGGAAAGAACATTGCTTTCCATCAAGAAATTTTGAGTGCCTCCAGATTACAGTCTTTTGTTTACCTGGATTATAAAAGAGGAAAGACTTAGACTAAAACCAGGCTCCTTAGATTTTTCTTCCTTCTGCATAATGACTAAAGTAAACAAGAGCTGGTAAATGCAAACAAAAATGGGTTTGTTTCATCCAAAAGTTAAATTTCTGATGAATGTGTCTGAGGAAGTTAGGCATAAATACACAGGTACCACTGATCAGCTACTTGTAGGTATAAAACACTGGAATGAATTGTGCAATAAAGATAGTTAAAAGATTTTTTAAAAAAACCCCAAAGAGCCATCTAATACAAGCAGTAATCTTGTCCAGAAAAAATTTATATCTTATTCAGAATTTTCATTTTAGACATGCAGAGCAACTAAATTACAGGAAGCCCCCATGTTTTGCTGCACTGTTATCTGATGACTCACTGTTTTGAGGCTTCCAAATTAAGGACAAATTTCATTAATTTCCACTCTTTCGTGAGTTTTCCTTGCTTATGGAGGCTTGATTGGAACGGTTTGCATGCACTGCTTGAAAAGTAAGTTGAGAATGGGGAAAAGGCAAGTTTGCAAGAATCAGTCCCAAGTGAGCCTTTGTAAGTCCTTCATGCTCCGTACAGTACAGTAAAGGTTCCGCTTTTCAACCTATTCTGTTTTCTGGTAGTGCTCCAGTCCCTAACCTGTCCAATAACTAGGTGAACCCTGTATACACAAACTTCTTTCGTGGACATATTTGCATGTCATACAAAATATTGTATGTTTCTCAAATAGTTTATTCAGGATACATAACCAATTTTGTTTTTATTCAACCCTGTCCCCTGCACTTTATAAAGCCTCTGATTCCAGAAGTCTTCAATCCCTGCATTTCTGTACCAGTCCAATAGACTAATACCTGCTTTCACTTTCAATTTCACTTTGGAACAGAACCTGGCATCTGGACAAAAAATAGGATGCATGCATTCACAGAAAATACTGGTAACCTTAAGAGAGTTGCATAAACCAGATGATTCAAAGCTTATTCAGCCTAACCAACAGACAGCCATATGAAATGTACCCAACAATGCAAGACAAATCAGGGGAAGCATGGAAGGAGAAGTTAGGATTTGGTAGCTCAACATGAGGTAGCAATCCCTGTACAATCCTTTGATAATCAAAAGCATGAGAACTGTCTTTTTTTAATTGGACCAAGGGACCTTTAATATGTCATTTCGTCTTCAACAACGAGAAGCCATAAAAAGCATGACAGAGTCAGCTGTAGCCTTTGACTGTACAGAGCACCTTGTGACTCAGGAAGGTGGCTATCATCACTTTTTATAGTAAAGATTTCTTTAAGTTCATTTTGACTGCTGAGAAAACAGAGACAGTCACATTTATTGGCTGCCCCATAGTTTTAATTGGAGAATTCTCTCTATGTTGGCCATACATCCTATCTGGCAAACTGAAGAATCTGGCCATGGGAAGATTATGCAAATGAAACAGTTCAGTACTATAATTGAAATAGAAGTTGTGCCAAACAAGAGAGGTTTCTGGGAGGAGGGTAGGTCTTTGAAATTCCTCATGGGACTAAGTTCAACTGAGAGTCTTCTACTACAAAGCTCCTACAACTGGGGACCAAAGTACAGGGTGTTTTTTTTAAAAAAATGTTCAGTTTTTAAAAGAAAGGAAGTTATAAATGGAATGGCTGTGGTAGCAAATAACTCAGTACATGCACATCTGCTTCAGTTCAAAGGAATTCCATGTGAACCAATACAGAACTGCTCCTTAGAAACAACAACGAAAAGACTTTCTGTGTTGCTAGCCATTGCATCAAGAGCAAAAAAGGAATTAAAAGAAAGCAATTTTCACGTAAGACTTTGTTGTGCAAAATTTCCAAAAATAAACCAAAATCTTATGCATTCTTACTCAAAGCAAAAGATAAGGAAAGCAGATGGACTGGGGAAGCAGGAAGCATTTACCAGCCAATTGGCACCAACAATTGCCATTACCACATAACCCTCAACACTGAGGTACATCTATGGCACTCAACCATAACTCAAAACACTGACACCCCTCTCAGAGGTATGCTTCCATTGCATTCAGGTCATATAACCAGAAAGCCAAGCCAAAAACAGTAGGTCTTGCTTTGCTATAACCTACACAGAATGTAGAGGATAGGATATTTGATACCATTCAATTCCTACAGCAATAAGCAACCAGGAATCTGTACAAGCATTTTCAATTGTCACACCAAATTATTGCTTGGTATTACATGAAGAACATTTTGAGGATCTAGAGATCTGTCATCTCCCTCCTCTCATACTGTCCAACCTTTCCATGCTACAATTTTCTTCCATCCCACTAAATCTGTAGCAGACAGTTTGACATTTTGTGAAAGCAGAAAAACTGTGCTTTGTTCTTGGAAACCAGGTCTGGAAACTTTGGTTTCAAATACTGACTTACAGCATAAAAGTAAACCACAGTTTGTTGCTTCAGAGAAAATATCAAACTATGGTCTACCACAAGCAAAGCAAGAAATGAGAAAAGCAGAGAGACTGAGGAAGCAGAGAGCATAAAACCTCAAGAATTCTTAAAGGCTCATTCACATAATGCTGACCCATGGTTCTTGTTATACAGGCAAGTCTCAATTTGCTTTCCCCAATGTACAACACTTCAAATTTACAATTTTTCCATAAATAAATAAATAAATAAATGTATATCTCACCCACAGAGCATAGCTCTCCCAACACTCCTGTACAGCTGAGCAAGTAAGTACAGCAAGGAGGGAAGAGTGAGAGAATGAAGATGAAATAAGAGAGCGAAGCTGTCTGCAGTCGGTGTGGAGTTCTGAGCAACAAGAAAAGGTGACTGGACTCGTTTTCTTTAACCTTCGTGGATTTGGGAAGCAGGGAGGGTAAGAAAGCAATTGTTGTATTGGCTTTGCTTAGAAGGAGTGGCTGGAAGTGGTTTCTTCTGCTTTCTTAGGTGGGAAGTAGGTAAACATTTCCTTTTTAACTCAGCAAAGCTTCTGGAGAGGGCACAGCAGGCGATGTGTTGCCTATCATCCTGTTGTGCCCTCTGCATTTGTTGCAAAAGACAGAGCAGCAAACAGGCTACCTCTCTATGCCCTGATATGCTCCCTCCATCTGGGAAGGCTGGTGGAGAAGATGAACACAGTTCGTACCAGTGCCTCTCTGCCTGTATGCTTCTCTGAAGAGGAACTGTGCTCTAACAACAAGACAGCTCACCCAACTACGTATCCTAAAGATCACAGTTGCTGCCTATTTTAGTCCCTCTGGAGAACACCTGCAGATTTTTTAAGCATGGAAGAGGTAAGATTTGATGCTTTATGCTTTAAACCTTCTTATATTCGGTGGTGGGCTAAATACAATCATTTCCTTTGTAGCAACTTCAGGTCCATTGGAATGCAGTCCCTTGATTTCCAATTATTCCCAATGGAACTGGCTCCCCTTCCATTTATGTAAGTCTCAAAGTGAGACCCACCTGTTTTATATTGTAACCAAACCCTATCAGTTAGATTCCGGCCTCCATTACTCAGCATATACGCCAGCCCCAAAGTAAAGTCCAAGAGATTGATAATATTATAAGTCATCTGAGGTGGGGGACTTTATGCAAAGTATCAATAGGAGGTAACAATGGATTCCTTGATTTGGAACTAATGATTGGATGTGTGACTGCTTCACATGTGATCGCCATTGTTCCTAAAATGGACCCCTAAAGCCCAGGCTGTTACATAATATGCGTGATGTTACTACCTGCAAGGACCGTTTAACACAGGGTATACTCATTGTAGTTGAGATATGGCACAAATGGTTCCAAGTTCATCCAGTAGTACTTTTTTTCCCCAATTACTATATTGGACAGATGCATCAAGAGCACATTTCTGCATTCTGCCTGCATACTTTCCCAAAATTAGAGTCATCACATCATACAGCTGCATAATCAAAATCATATATGGTATATCATATATGCTAACAGCAAACTCACAAGGATTATGACCCAATCCTTTATGGTCAAACTGACTGTACTAAAGGTGGGTGAATGGGAATGAAATGGAGTATTCTAGAAAGACATGACTAGCTGTCTAGAACCCTGAACATTAGCACTTCACAATGCAAGGTTTTGTTGCAGGTTCAACTTGTATATTATGTTTATCTCTGTTCCTGTACCCTGGTCTCTTATCTCTCCTTCTGTTCATCTTATATGGACTGCACACACATGTATATTGTTCTGTTCTTGTTATCTTCATCGCTGTAAATGCTTGGCTTCCTTAGGTTGGTGGGTTGTTTTTTTTTAGGAGTTCTTTAGGACCAAACAGGGAAACAGATGCATTAAAAATAATGAAACTGTTCCAGACTTTATTCATGTTCCGGATAGACTACAAACTTTTACTCCCCTGTTTATATTAACATGCATATTCTTCTTCCACTGGTGTCACTGCTTTATCTCTGTTTCTTTTTAAAAGAAAATGTTAGGTCTTCAAAGCAAGTCTTAAGAAAAGGACAGTAAATGCGCAAACAATTGTGGAGACAGACAGGGAAAGCATGAAAACAGCAGCACTGTTTGAAGACACATGGAACAAAATATTTAATTAAAAATATTTTATAGGAAGAGGGAAATATATGATGAAGTTAGACTCATGACTTGAAATAGAAAAAAAAAACCCTCAGGAACCTGAATTTGTTTCCCTTTTAGGTGAGCCTTCTGAACACGGGACACATCTCTAGCAAGAAATGAAGGATAGAAAACTTAAATGCAGATTTGTTTATGAAAGGATATACATACACACACACACACACACTTGAAGAGCACTCACACATTCCGAGGTTACAGTCACTGGCAACATATAGGGTTTTCCACAGTGTATCCACACTACAGAGCTACAGTAGTGTGACACCACTTTAAATGTAACGATTCCATCTACAGAATTCTGGAAATTGTAGCTCCTTTTTCCTGAACTATCACGCTAAAGATATCTCACAAAGAATTCTACCACCTCACCAAAGTACAAATCAAAGTGTTCCACAAGGTAGAGCCATAACAATTAAAACTGGATTGAACTGCTATAATAGTAAAATGTAGGTTGTCTCCTGGTTGTGGGAGCTTACCTTCAGAGCTCTCTGTCCCCTGGCAATCAAATAGGCACCTACTCTCATTGCAACAGGTTCAGCCCTTTTCTTCCTCTAACTTTTCTGCAGCATTTAACAGTATAAATAAATACTACTACTACTACTACTAATAATAATAATTTATTTGTATCCCGCCTCTCCACATGGATCGAGGTGGTGAACAACATGAAATACATTATACATTATACATTTAGCTAATTGCCCCCAACCAGCCGGGTACTCATTTTACTGACCTGCGGAAGGATGGAAGACTGAGTCAACCTGGAGCCCAGCAGGATCGAACTCACAACCTTGTGGTTGGAGTACTGGCATTTAACCACCACGCAAAATGTATTCAATTCTGCTGCTGTTAAATGTGGGCTACCAAGTCCAGTTTATTTATCTATTTATCAAGTCTGTTTCAGTATTTTGTTGTTGTTTTGCTAATTGCAATATGTTATTGTTTTTAAATTTTGTCACCCACCTCAATGAATATAAACCAAGAGGAACAGTAAAAGTATTTCAAGGAAATAACTAGATCAATAAGTAATGCTGGAAGAACAAAGGCAATGGAGACAATCGTGAAACAAATGTGAGGTGTTCGTACAGCAATGAATAAGAAGCAGTATTTAAACTAAAATGAAAATAATGAGATCAAAAAGAGTTTTCTTGGTGGGAACGTGGACTGTAAATCAAGAAAATAACATGAATTACAATGTCTGCCCATATACTCTAGCACAAGGAGATTGTGCATTATTTGAGAATACAACTGAATTATATACTGGAGAGGATGAAGATATGGTGCAGATATTTATGATAACAATACTGGAGTACAGCAAAGGAACATTTTATGAGGCATAAAGTAAAAGAGGACCACCGGGATATATGTCCAGAATAACGAAGGATCTGGATTAAGGATCAGCCAAGCAAACAACTAAACAGTTTATAATAATAAAGTAATATCCCACATTTCATTCCAGGCTCTACTTATTCCCCAGGGCATATAAAAAGACTCTTGGAAATTTCTCAAATTCCCAGTTGAGTCTTTCAGTCATACATTTCAGGCTTAGGCCTTCATCCTTTTCATCTTGTCTCTCCCCTACATTCACAAGGCACATTTTCTCCATCTACTTAAATGGCTATTTTCCCTTCTCCCCAAGGAATGCTGGGAAGTATTGTGTTCTAACAGGGACAAGACGGGGGGACAGCACCACAGCAAAAACTACAGTTATAATTATTCTCTGTAGAATACAGGGGTAGCTTTAAACTGAATGATGAAAACCTAGCTACTTGATTGCATAAATTTTAATTGATAATTATTTAATTTAATTTGCACACATGCAAATAAAATCAATGTTCCTCAAGTGGGGCAGTATACTCTTTAGAAGATTAGTTGACCAATCATTGCAGTCCTAGTTTAAAAATAATAAAATTAATTACCATAGTCCTAGAGAACCCTGGTCAGTAATTGCTTTTCTTGCAAGGCTATTACTAGGATAAAGCAGAAGATGAAAGAAAGTCAAAATTCATCTTTTACCCACTGAACCTGAATACTGAGTAGTCTTGTGTCAGTCCTGCTACAGCTTGTAGTTCAACTGGCTTAATACGCAGCAGTTGCTAGTCCATGCCATTGAAGTGAAAATAATCTCAGTAAAATAAAGTCAAAAGAAGCCTTTTAAGTACCTTTCTCCCTGTGGTCTACCAATATTGGCTGAACTTACTAGTCAAGCCATATTGTCTAGCAGCCTGACAATCTAACATACGCATAATGAGTAGTAGGCCTTACTTCTAACCAAAGATGTTTGAATTGATTTCCTGTTTTATTTAGACATGTGATGAATATTATTATTTTAAAACACTTAGGGCTAAATTCAATTGGTACTCTCAACAAGAATAGATTAAGGGCCTTTCCATACTACACTGTTATAGTGCTATTATTCCACTTTCAACATCCTGTAGAATTCTGGGGTTTGAGGCCAGAGAGCTCTTGGGCTGAGAATTCTAAAGGCCCCTCCCTAAACTACAAACCTCAGGATTCCATAGGAAGTTGAAAGTGGAATAATAGCACTATAACAGTGTAGCATGGAAAGGCTCTCAGTGAATCAATAACAACTTTGGAAAAGTCAACAATCTCACAAGTATTCAGTGAGTCTGCTCTTTGATTCAATGGATCTACTCTAGCTGAGACTACAGCTGGATTTAGTCCTTTCAGTGCTTTTTATATTTACTCAGAAGTAAGACTAACTTTCACTCAGCTTTATTCCAATGTAAGTTTGTTGTCTACAGTTCTGAATGGGATCCTGCTGGACTCAAGCATGGAGGACTGGTTCCATACTGGATGAAGAGTGGGACACACATTAAATGAATGAATGTATACACTAGGAAACATCACAATTCAGACCTATGGATATGGACTCTTGCTTCCAAAGAACTATTTAAGGTTCTTCTAACAGAACCTTCCTTTTATCACAAATGCCCCAACACCCCCCCTCCAGCCAGTTCTGCTTACCAGAATAAAGTATTTTCTTATCCACTCATCACTTAGTTCATTGGCAGCTGGGTTTATTAGTGAATGGTCACTTCAGAATATGTGATAGAACATTACACAGAAATGTCTTCATTGAACCGATGTTTATGAAAACACAGACCAATATCTAACTGAAAGAAACATACCTACTTACCAGAAATAAGCTCAGCACTGTCCTGGTCTCTGTGGAGGTAAAGCCAAGTTCCAGCTGCTCTTCCTAGTTTCTCATTACAATGGAAAGCATTCCCTTACATTCCCCTCCCATAAAGCTTACTTAGACTAAAGACTTTTATAGACTTCCCTCCTGTATAGAACATTCACCTCTTAAACAGAATCAATACAGATTAAGGTCATTTCTACACTATACTGTAATAGTGCTATTATTCCACTTTCAACATCCTGTGGAGTTCTGGGGCCTCTGGAGTTCTTTGTCTTTTACTGAGGCCAAAGACCTCTCTGGCTGAAAATTCTAAATGCCCCTCTCTAAACTACAAACCCCAGAATTCCACAGTTCCATGTTGGACATTTCCATGTTGAAAGTAGAATAATAGCACTATAAGTGTAGTGCAGAAATGGCCAAAGACAATGCTGCGGAGAAACCCCAGTGCTCCAAAACCAGTAGTTGTTCTTGAAACAGGTAGGGGGAATAGCTTCCTATCTAACAGTTGGGAACCTATGGATGCTCCCAAGCATCACCTCAGTCTTTGATAGCCAGGTGTTCCTGGTGCCTAGGAGTGACCACATCCAGGACAGCCTACTATTGATGCTACAACTTGATCTACATAAATCACTTCCTCTTTCAGAGAATGAAGATTGTGCTATCCACAATGACTCATGTGTTTGTAATCTGTAGGGCTAAGTACATAATGCTCCCTCTAGGGAGCTGTTCCTAAAGATAACCTGAAAAACTCAAATAGTACAGAGTGCTGTGGCCTGCCTGCTACTGCAGTAGGTGCCACTTGGCTTCTGGGCATAAAGTCAAAGCACTAGTGTTTATCTTGAATACCTTTAGCAATCTGGAGAATCCTAAAACTCAGAACAAAATCCAAACTCCATAGGTAAGCAATAGCTTTTAGTATCAACTACTGTTCCACCAAAGTATGTAAGCTTTTCTATTCTCCATAGCATTTTTATCAGGCTAGTTCATTACAAAATAGGGAGGGGGAAGAAAGAAGCACAGAAGTCCCCCACCCTTTTTACATTTACCACAAAGTGCCACTGGGACGAATATGAGGGGTTTGTGATTACACTCAGCCCAAGAGGGAGGCTCTAGGCTTGACAGTTCCTGAAAAGTATGCAGGTATTACGTGATATCAAATAGGGCCCACTTGAACAAAGATAGCCACCAATTAAACTTAGTTCACCACACTAACTTCATTCCAGTAGGCTTTGCCAGATGTTACATGAAATACTCACACATCTATTTGCCTGCAAGCCTACAATCTCCAGCTTTGGACTGATTTTATTTGCAGATTTCAATAGCTTAAAAATCTAATCAAAAATTTGGCGGGGTGGGGATTTCTATTCTTATTTTTCCTTTCCCTAATTTTTTACCATCTAGTCTGATGAAGACTTGAAGAAAAACTTCAAATGTTCAAGTCAAAAATTTGCACATTCTTGTGGAATTATTGTCAATATTAACAAAGGTATTCATCCTCCTCCTTCTGGAGTTGGGATTTTATCACCATCAAAGCAATAGAGGTAATTTGGGCCATTTCTGCATGGTGTTGCAGTCCCGTGATGGGGGCGCAATGATAGCAGTCCACAAGTTGTGTTCTTACACAATGTCATTATGGTCCCACAGCCATTGCGTCCCCATGCATTGCAGTTGCAGATATTTGCTTAATGGAAAAAAAAAACATTATGCACCTGCAATCACATGATGCTCCCATCACCTCTAGCCATGCGGAAAGGGCAGGAGTGCAAGCATGTGCTTCCTTCTCCAGTGCAGCACAAGAAAGAAGCCAGCTGCACTGCAAAAAGCAGGCGCGTATCACTTGCACTTCCTTCCACAGGAAGCTGGCCAAGGGCAGAGGGGACTGTTCTTGTCACACTCCCTTCCCAGCAAAGGTGCTGCTGGGATCATGATGAGACGCTGGTTGGACCCAGTCAGATGTGGAAATGGCCTTAGTTTTTGTTAAAATTTAGAGACTTTTTTGCCCCCATCAGTCTGCTGTTGTTTGCATTCTACTGTTTTCTATACAACTGTTCTACATATATGTGGACATTTGCACTGAAAAGCAAGCATGCCCATTGCAATTAACCTTCTGAATTATATTGTGAGCTCATCTCTTTTAGCCTCCCAAAGAGTCTATAGCTTTTGATCAGTGAATTCTTGCTCCTGCCAGTATAGCTATGAATGTTATGATTCTTGCTGTTACTTGCTGTTACTGGAGTAAATAATCAGTATAATAATTTATGAGAGGATTTGAATTTTAAGGTACTCAGTGGATAGAGGTATGTGGAGAGAAACTTTCCACATTCCAATAAAGCCAAATCTTCAGGATTTTTTTTAAAACTATAAACCCTTAATGTAAAGCACTGTACTAAAAATCAGTACAGTAATTTATGAAGGTATTTGAATTTTAAGCCATTCAGCTGGTAAATATATGCACAGAGACAGAGAGAGATGAAGAGAGAGAAGGACAGAGAGACTTTGTTTCCCAAAATGGCCAACTGAGGAATTTCCACTGATTGCTAAATTCACTGTAATCGACTGCAGACTTGAAATTGTATACCTTGACTATACCGTCACTGCTGGAATAGAGATACATAGCATAACCCTGAACATACTATTCAGAAGTCCTGTTATTTTCAATGTGCCTTATTCCTGGTCAGTGTATTTCACCCTTACATTTGTTCAATGTATCTTGCCATAAGTAATGGCAGCATTTTCCCCATTGCTTGTCAAATTGGTAATCTGCTTCTGAACTAAAAGAAGATTCTAAGACTGCAATTGAAAGTCATGGACAGAAGTGGAGATTTTGAAGTCCTGTTGTGAAGAATATGCAGAAGAGACAACCAATAAGCAAGCATAGTCTTCTACCAGTGAATGTGAATAATCCCAATTTATTCTTCATTGGCACAGTTCAACATATACATATTCATCTTCTGTCACTGTGCTATCCTGATCTCTACTACATGCAATTCTGGAATAAGTACAGTGCAATTAAAAAAAAATCCAGTCCAGCTGAAAAAAAATTTTTTAGGTTACATCATCCTTTGAATGAAGTGCTTTTTTGACTCAGCTTTCATGGTAAAATGCATTTAAGCTCAGCCCGGCCACTTGCCAAATATCATTACCGATAATGGCAGCAAATGTAAAATTATGCTGCAAATCTTCTTCTGTGCTAACATCAGCACAAAACCTGAGAAAACTGGTTAGACAATCAGCTTGCCCATAATAAGCCATTTTTCCTTCACATTTTACATACACCTGCAGACATAGCATACCAAATGATTAGATATTCTGGTCAAGTTTATTTCCAAGCTGTCCATCTCTGGAATCAAGGGTACAATTTGCAAACATGTTTCAAAGAGTCTAACCACACCTGTTACACTGACATATACAATGCCATTTTGTTTATGAACATTTGGAAGTCTTTACAAAACATTTCTTCCTTTTAAATTTGGAACTGGAGACTAACTCATGAGTAAGATGAAACTTTTCAACAATGCAGTCCAGGCCTGCTGACTAGGCATGATTTCCCTATTACTTTCTTGGGATGAAGCTATCTCCTTCCATCAGTCAGCAGTTCTAGGCTATTAACCAGCAGACTGATGGAGGGAGATAGCTGGAAATCTCTGTATGTTTGAATAAGATACTGATCAAAGCCTAAGGAAACTGACAGGCATGCTTTCAGCTAAGGGGAAAGATAGAAGCGTGTGTGTGCACATACATGTGTGACCAAATGGAGAAAAAGAGAGAAGCTTGAAAACAGTAAAGATGGACGGAAAAGGGAGCAGGTGAAGGATGCCTGGAGCTACAAGTCCTCTGTCTGGCAATCATATGTTGTAGAGGATTTGAGTGCCTTTTTCTTCCCACTTTTACTCTACCTATCTGCAACGGGTTGTTTCTTTTCTTTTCTGTTAATAAAGCAAATACTGCAAAATTAAAGGCTTTGTAGCCCCAAATGATTTGGCTACTCAATTGAATAAGGAGATTGCACAGAAAAAACTACATGAGTCTACTACCCCGATGGCATTTCCTTGGGAAGAGCTGTTACATGTGCAACTACCACCAAAAATATCTTTGGTGGGTGACTGTGGACCCTTGTTTGAAAAGGCTCATTTTGTTTCCTTTCCTTTGAGACCTCAACCTCTAGTTAAAATAGCATTACTTCACTGTGCTTTTGCTTCATAGACAGCGTTATATTGTTCTTCTCTGTTATGTACTTTGAGACATGGCTGTGCACTTTGTTTTTTCCCTCCTCCTCCTCCTTTTAAGTTGTTGCTTGCTTCATTTCAATTATTGTTACTTGTTTATTGAATTTTTAATCATTGTTCCTCTCCACTTTCTAAGTTTTCTTCCTCTGTGGAGTAGAAGGGTGCCATGCAAATATTAAAATAAATAAAAGATCATAGCTAAATAAGTAGTAAATCTTAAGTGCAGACTCAGAAAATAATCCCCACTTAGAAGAAGTAAGGGTGTCACAGGACAAAACTATCATAAAAACAAACAGGCAGAGAAATTTAATCTCCCTTCCTCTCTTTTGACAGCCCATTTTTCCAGTTCATCTCTAAGAGCACATCCTGACTGACTGAAAAGTTCCAGGTTTTGTTCCTGTTCTTTTCTGATCTTATACTGAATTAAACTAAACCAATCTGGGAAGCTAGTATAAAAAATCTCTAATTGTATTAGGAGCTGACAGAAAATATTCTGGGGAAAAACAAAATGTGTATGGATCTCCAAAATAAAGTCAGAAAGAACAGGAACAAAATCTTGGACTTTCTGATCTTTTTAGTAAACGTGGATGCACCCTAAATGAGCAAAATTTGTTCAGAATATAATTCATGGTACTACAAAGGTATCATAAAATATGGTAATGCATAAGCTCTAAGGTAATGTCCAAAGGTATGGTGCTTATGAAGAAGAGGTTAATATGATTCTTTCATATAAAACACATTCCCAAACAGAGAATTTACCAGACTAAAGTGTGCAGACACAGTACATACCATTCGTACCAGATAACCTGAAGAAGCCTGTATTGTGGAAAGCCTAAGAAGGAATGCATGGATGGAAAAGATAAGAATTCTTATTTATCTTGCAAGACACACAAGGTCAGAGGGTATACAGTAAAGCTGTATATACTTCTAGGAGTGATGACCTAAATTTCTTTAATCCCTGGTCTGTACACATAAGATTGTTGTGCCTTCTATCATACTAAAGAAATGTTTCAAAACAGCTAGAAAGTCATGTCTCCAGACAATTCAATAGCTGTATTTCCTATCAGTGGATTATGCTGAAATTCACTATCATGTTCAAAGAGTTTTCATAAACCCTTGGCTTCAGCTAGTGGTAGGCACATTCAACACCTTAAAGAACTGTATCAGAAACATTTTCTTCAGCCACACAATATTATGATTATGAGAGCTTGGATTAGGTTCAGTCTCTTTCATCAATCACATGTCTTGTAAAGAGGTGCTTTTCCAGAAGACACTGAAGCTCTTTTCAGATGTTACTGTTGGATGAAATGAACATGAGATGGGGTTGGGGGTGGAGGTATTTGGTACAAGGCTCTTTTGTGAAACCATGCAGGTTCATCAGAATGTATAAAGATTGCTCTAAAACCCTTCAGAGCTCTAGCACCCTCTAGAACCCTACATAACCCTTCATACGGCTGTATGTTTGAATGAATACATGTAGGTAAGGAGAAGCCTGCCTTTCAATGCCATGTAGTGGTTCATGCAGTCAAGATAAAAATCTTACGTAATTCAATAACTCTGCAAATTATTATTTCTTTAGAAATCTCCTCCACCTTCTTCAATAAACCAGTCTTGTAAGTATTATCTACGAAAAGCATTTATACTGCAAAAATTTATTCCTTTGTGTTACTTCTACCCTACCATTTTAACATAGACCCCTGAGACCACTCACCATTAAATTATCTTATGTATCAGAATAGAATAACTCTAGACTGGGCTCAGAGCCATGCTGTAATTAGATACTAGTCAAACTCACACCATCTCCTTCATAATTAATTTCTTTAGCATGACCTACAATGTGGTTGAGGATTTCTCTTTTATGCACACAGTGCTAACATTTTATCTTTCTGTGAATGATTATATGTTTTAATTTTATGGAGATTTCATCAGCTTGGCTATGTGACCAATACTACAAGTTTTTTTTGTGGCAGTGTTTTTTTTTGTATTCTATCAGTCTAAGACAATTAATAAACACTTTAGCAAGTAAACACCATTAAGAACACAAAACTTCTTACAATTCAAAACTAGTTTACAACTCAGGATTTAAAGTTACCCAAGGACTGGAAAGTGGGAATGAGCTGTACGCATATATGTATATCCTTCTCTCCCAGATTATTAACTGTACTGTGTACTGAGCTCTACACAATTTATGCCCCAATTCCCATTACAGTTTACACAACAGAAGATAGCATGCAACTCTGAGGACACTTCACCTCAACTCCACCATATGGATAATAAACATGCTCAGGCTGTATGTGCAGTAGCATTTTAAAAAAATACCAATATTCAACCTGTCTCTAATAGAGAAATACTTTTAATAAGGCAGGAAAAGAACATTTTGTCTTTTATTCTGAACTTCATCTTATATCCTTCTGTAACACTCCTAACATTTCAGTCTAAATGTAGGAAAAAGGAATGGGGAATACAGACATTTATCTGACACTTTTTGGCAGGCCTAACTATACTACATGAATGAAAAATGACTTAACCATTACAAACAAAAGGAGGCAACATTACTTCAGAGAAACTTTTTGCTTGCCATTAATCAACTTTTTTTTTTGGCCTCACAGTGAAATGCCAAAGAACCCTTTGCTTTCTTTAGACCAAACAGAAGATGCTGTGCCAATAGCTATATTAAGCAATAAAGCAATTTTCACTAATGAATGAGGGCAAAACTAAATGTGCCACTTGAAACCATATCAGGTTTATTTTTAATTTAATAGCACGGATGAAGGGGCGGGGGAAGTGTCATCAGGATGGCAAAACACAGAAAGGAGAGTATAGCCTTTCTTGCTTAGCCATAATCCTGATAAAAATTGACCTCAGTCAGCAGCTATTAGCCTTATGGGGGAAGGGCATTTCTCTCTTGTCACCTATAGGAGCTTTCTAAGGTGAATACCTACACTAAGAAGGGATGAGTTATTAACCCCCCTCTCCCCAGTTGCTCACTGTGATCCTGTTAAAAATCTCCTTCCCAGTAAAAAAGCTGTTGAAAAAGTCAGGCTGATCCCAGTCTTCTCAAGCTCCATCTGTGTAATACCTGATTTCCAAAATTTTATGACATTCTAATAATTTTGCAGGGAACCTTTGACCTTCCAAATTATTGGAACTTCACCTCCCAGGAAATCTAACTAAGAAGACATGGGTCAAGCAAAAATTCCTCACTCCTGCTCTAACAGGATCCAGGATAGAACTTATCTGATACAAGTGAGTTACAAACCCAAGAGCTTATCACACAATACTGCTATATACTGCAATTGCTCTGCACTATCCCATCTTTGTTGTCATTATTGTGTGCCTTCAAGCTGTTCCCAACTTATGGTGACCCCAAGGTGAACCTATCACAGGGTTTTCTTGTCAGGTTTTGCTCAAAGAAGATTTGCTTTTGCCTCCCTCTGATGCTGGAAGAGTGTGACTTGCCCAAGGTTTTCCATGGTTGACCAGGGATTCAAACCCAGGTCTCCCAGTGTCCAACACCCAAACCACCACACCACGCTGGCTTCCAGACCAATCTTTGCCTGGAGCTTATCACACAATACTATGTCTCTCCAGTGCTGTACAACTGTTGGGCTGTTTAGAAATCAATTCCTTTTTCACTTGAAATAATCCATTAATAACTCCTATCCCTGTATGATTTAGTAACTACTTTGGGTGTTAGTGTCTCATTCTGCTTCACTGTGATACTGTGAACATAGTGAGTGTAACACGGCTGTAGTTTCATTGCTCTCTCTCGGGGATTCTCCAGAGATTTTCAGCAGGAAAAGTCCAGACTACTTCTGGTGGTTGGGGTGGAAGGATGCTAGGATTCCCAAGAGAACTGCTGTATGTTATTCTCCGTTCTCCAGCACATTTTTTTCATCATTTATTTTCATTTTTCAAATAAGCTGAGTAGTGCAATACCAATATAATCTTATCAAGAATCAATGCCCAGGGAAACTATGGGGCTCAGGAAGTTTAAAGAGTAAATAAGAAGTACATTTACAAATGTTTAAGGAGTAATATAAGAAAGTAGATCCAGGCAAGCGTTGGTTCATAGGAAGAAGCACAGAACTATACCGATCAGCCATGAAATCCAGCTACTACCAGTTTCAAGTCTTTAAAAAGGATAATTATATATTGCCAATACTGATGAAATCATCTCAATATCTGTGAGCTGCAAAAGCAAAATCCAAATGGTACATCAAGGTGCCACTAAAGGAGCAACCATATGGTCCCTGAAAGAGACCATTAGATTTCACAGATCTCTTCTTTTGTCTGCACACAGGATAAAATACAGCCATGGCATCCTCAGTTGCAGTCTATTTACTGTTGGCTAGACGCCACTGTGATTCCTCTATTGGCCCTCTAATGAGGGCAGAGGGGGCCAAAGTGGGGAAGTGAATCCAGGGGTGAAACTGCAAGGGGAAAATTTTCTTGTTCTCCCCACTCTACACACTCTCCCACTCTACACACACACACACACACAAAAGGAAGAAAAATATATCAGTACTGGAGCTTGTACTTATTTTCTCTCCAGTTTCCCCAGAAACAACTTGGTCAAAGTTGCTGCAAACTTTGGGCATTACTGTTCTTCTCCATGGACTCTCCTCCTGCCACCTCTACAGGACTGTGCTGTCAGTGAAGGATGAATGGCCAAGAGCAAACCAAGATAGTTACTTGGAAACAATTTTAAGTTGATTACATTGTTACATTACCAAAGTTAGCTTTTGTGAACAAGGTAGTCCCAAATAAATTTAAGCAACTTCAGAACTAAATAAACTGCTGCTTTCCTGAACAATAAGTGAGAAAAGTGTGGAAAAAATGTAGACTGATCTTTATCTGGAAAGGTAATTGTACTTAATGAAATTATACAACAATTTAGTTGGGACAACTAATGTAAGCTCTCCTGGTTTTAATGGGAGTTGTGACTTTCTTGAGACTGCAGAACTATGGAATATCTCTACTGAGCCATGAAAATATTAATTGTGTTACATGAAAAGGCAAGATTCAGAACTTTTAAATCAAAAGCTCCCTCTTCTTTTTTCAAAAAACATATTGTTGTCCAATAAACATATTGCTCAAGTCTACCTATTACATTTTACTCCTGGATCAAACAAGAGTTTCTTTTTTCCCTTCAGACTGAAAGTCAAACAATATCAACAAAAATGGTCATATACTACAATTAAACACATCATCTTTTACATCATTTTACAGTTACATTTTTCTTTTTAAAAATAATAATATCGACATTTGGAAATTATAGAGATATTGGGGATAGATGGTAGCAATGAAAGGCTGAGGTAATGTATGTACAAGGAGGAGTTTTATGTATAGGTGGATTATCTGGCACACTGACAGAAAGAGACTTGATAAATGAGAAGGAGTCAGTCTTGAAACAAGGCAGCAACAGGCACTGAGCTGGCATATTACATGAATCAATTGAACAGGGGATTCAAGAAAATGACACTGTGCTTCAAGCAGGAAATTATTCAGATGAAACTGGAAGTTAAAATGGGATTCTTAGTCCAAAATGCCCAAGAGGTGACAGCAAAGCCATATTTTAATTTTAAAGTGAGAAGCTGAAGATGAGGAGGAGGATGACAATATCAATAAAGAAGAAAAGGCATGTCTATACCACTTTTCATTCCAAAAGAACCTAAAGCAGCTTATAGTATTGTTTAAAATATTCAGATCTACAAAATATAATGTAATAAAATAACAAACCTGTAAAAGTGGTAAAACAGCACTATAACAATGTAGTGTGGAAACGCTCTAAGTTATGCTGCAACCATACACTTAGCTTTCTGGGATCACACCACACTGAACGCAATGAGACTTAATTTTTTTAGGAAATGTGTAGAGGATTGTACTTTTAGTTTGGGTCCAATCCAATATAAGCATTCTATCAGTCTGTTTCCAACCTAGTATCAGTAATACAACTGTAAAAGATATATACTTGTAGACAACCACTGCCTATCATCGAAAAGGATGCAAAATTTTAGTACATCTCTCCTAGTTATAATGCTTAATTTCTGTTTACGAGGAAAGTCAGTGGGAAAGAAGAATACATGTTATTCCCCCCCTTGAATCAAAGCCTTTTCCTTCAAGGATTTACTTTTTGTGGTTCTGAAGTTTCACTACTGTACAAAAGCAAAGGATGTGCAACTGTGATCAACTTTCTTCTTTAGTAATTGCTAATGCTTACAGTAGTATTTCCCACAGTGGTACTCCAAGGCACACTTCATGTGATTAAAATCTAGGAGAGAAACCACTTGTCAGAGTACTAGCTAAAAGATCCATGTTTATCATCAGTACAAAGAGAGACATCCTAATTGCTTCGCAGTTACTAAGCAGAGCAGGCAGCAACCAATTTCTCAGAGGCCTGTCAATGCAGGACAGCATTCTTAAAAATACAGTCCAAAGTGTTACTGTACCTTGTGTCATATTCAGGGAGAGAGTAACATTTGAGTGGTAGTCACCCCCTGTGCCACTATATTCTCACAATCTCTATACTACACCATAGTCCTCCTTCAATCTCTATACCAAAGGCATGAAGAAGCATATAGCTTTTTATGCTCTCCAGTCTAAGAAAATATTCTAAAGAACTCAAATGCTTTTGTGGCATCTTGGTTGGTTCTCATCAAGGTACTGCACAAGTACAAACTCTAGATTTTTTTCTCATGGACTGGATCCCCCTCCCTTTTTTTTTAATGTGGAAAACCAGAGTTTCCATTTCCCATATCACTGGCAACTGCTCTCACATCTGTGCATGGGACATTTATTCACCATGATTCCCATGAGAGAATCAAAATATATTATAGTAAGGGATGCTAAATTAAATTGTTTGTTCATATCTTATGAAAAGGAAAGCTCTCATGACGGTCATCACTGATATTACACAGATCCTCCACATCTTTCAAACAACACCCTGAGAATTTTTTTTAATATACAACTTTTTCAGTGTGTGTGTGTGTGTGTGTGTAATATATTTGATATATTGATATTAGGAATTGTAAAAGAAAAGGGCTGTCATTTCATTCAAATTCATCATTAAAATTTCACATGATGTAATTTCTGTATAAAAACTGTTCTTTTGAGGTAGAGGGTACGCAGAAATTCTTGTCTTTCAGTGTTTGGTATACTTTATCAGCATTGTTCCCAGCCCTGTATCCCACCCCTGTATCTCCTGTTACTTCACACTCTTATTTTCACCCCTCCCTTGACCTGAATGTTCTTATTTAATAACATGGTCCCAAGCATTCAGCGATCACACAGAGCCATACTTCTCAAGCTATCTGATGGTGGAGCGGCAGCTCTCCTCTACCACCATACCAGGGACTCATATCATATTTATGCCATTGGTTACAGCTGTTTCTTTCTTTTCTTGAAAACTCACCATGGACTGACACCAGCCTGTTCATTAAGTATTCTGATTAGTACTTAAAAAGAAAACATTATAGACAACTGTATCACAAAGTCAGTCTATTTGCCTATGTGAAGCAATCATTCAGGGCTAATACATCCTTTCCTCTAAATGGGATGGCCAGAAGAGCTAATAGGGCACACATCCACACTATTGTTTCTTGTCTTGTCATGATGCTCCACCAGTGCTGCATGGCAACACTTTGGCCCCTACTTGTCTCGTCATGTATGACTAGTTGGGACAGAACGTGCATGGAGATCTTCATTTAAATTATCCCACAGAGAGTAATGTACTGCGGGTGGATGACATCTGCAGCCAGATATGTATCCAAATTGTGGTTATCACCTATCCCACAATATTTCTTTAATGAGAACAGTGCATACCTTTGAATGCACAGACTCATCCACATTCTGATCCAACTTATCAGCTATGCATTTGACACCAATTTCCCCAGCAAAGTTTCACTCTGTGTGTGTGTGTGTGCGCGCGTGCGCACGCGCGCACACACACACAAAGCTAGGAAAGAATATTGAGGGGGGATAAAATGTTCACAAAAGGAATCTTATCATTTCAGCATAGCATTAACAAGAATGTTTCTTGATGAGACCTGTTGAAAAGAATGTTTGAACTTTAACTTTCTCTCCATGCCCAATTGTGTTTGTTTACTAACATACTGGTTTCTAGGGGTTAATAAAAATGAATGTGGATGAATGAATCCTATTTTTCCGAGTAAAACTATGTTTCCAAATACGAATTTTCTTAAAATGTCTGAGTTCCAGAGATACATGTTAAAAACAATGCATGTTCTTCCCTCTTCCTAGAAGCAAATTCTGTCAACTATCAACGACTTTACTGGCAAGTTGATGCCAATATTGCAATAAGAGGTGAAACCTTCTGAAAGGTCTTCATTTTCTTTTTTTAAATTTTTTTAAAAAATTTTTTTAGTTGTTTATGGTATGTTATTGTCAGTTTGTGTTTTCTGTTTTCTGTTCTTTCTTGTAAAGTTGTTGTATTACTTTATGATATGAATAAGTTTATGGTAGTATGTTAATAAAAATATTTTTTAAAAAAAGATCTTCTAATGGTGCAGGATAACTTCCCCCTAATTCTTCACTTTCCTGTATCTTTTTTTTTAACGTACACCTGCACAAATTGCACACCGATGTTTCAAACTCCTACGCCCTTTGAGCAATCAAAGTCCTGTTAGTTTTCCAGCCCTGCTGGTGATCAGCCCCACCTTGTTATAAACAACTCCACGAAAACCTGAAAGGAATAAACTGTCAGCAATTACTCTTCAGGAAGTACATGCTGTGTTGTGTTGAACATGTAACAGTCTCCATAAATGAATAGGTCATTATTTCAAATTAATATATAGAGTTAATGATGTGCATGACTGTCAGCTTCAGAGATGGCACAGGAGGCCTAATTAAATCAAAGTGGTTATTAGTCTTTTGTCACTATTAATTAATTATTAGCATGAGATACTTTGTCACTTTAATTTGCGATGGAAATAGCTACTGAGATACCAAGTACAGAAATGGAATAAAGAAGATAAAGCTATGACACTGCTCTGGAAATTCTCATTCAAAATGGGATAATTTCTTACTCATGAAAAACCCTATTAAAGAGAAAAGTGAGAACATGATGCTATCAAAGACTTCAGGACCCTAAATTCATATTTAAGCCTTGGGGAGAGATGGGAAACAAATAAAATATTATTATTGTTATTGTTATTATATGTTTACCATGAACTGAAAGAGTTTTCTGCTATCAGTAGTGTCATAAGATTCCATACCAAATCAATCAAACTGACTGTTTTATCTCCATTCATGATCCGAGATTAGAGATACCACAATAGAACTACAGGAGTTTATCTATTAGCATAATAACATAGCTGAAATAAATGGGTTCTCCTTTATCATTGCACATCCCATACACCCCAAATCTGCCCCCAGAGGACTGAAGGGCAGATGGAGGAAGAATATCTCAATATATCACTGAAAGTGTTCTTTTGAAACACTGAATATACTCTGGTGATAGTAACCCTGGAGGTCACATCAACTCCGCAACTGGCTGTAGTTCCTTGCTTCGTGAAGACTTTGATAGATGCCAAGCACTGACACTTATTACTGCTACAACTTAAGTTTTACTGATAGTATATGGTATACCAGACAGTATATAGCAGAGAAGCAATGCAGTCCTTTTGCTGATGCATCCTCTAACAGCCTCTAAACAATTAATCCCACCCAGGCTATCCCTGGCTAGTAATCCAATTCCCCATGGCTGGCTAAGTGGGGAGCTGTGATTCACACCCACATTGTGATACATCCCCCTCTCATGATAAGGCTGATGGATTATACAATGCAGAAGCAAGTGCACAAGCATAATTCATCTTCCCCCACCACAGCTGTGAGAACTATGCACACAGGTTAGTAACAGAGGAAAAATCGTTCCCCCAGTCAATTCTCAGCCTTCCTATCTTTTCCTACCCTCAAACTGCCAAGCTAAAGGGAAAAAAAAGTACCAAACTCACTAATGCAATTAACCCTTATTCTGTCCCTGGACAACTATTAACGTATGACCATAAGCTAACAAGAACTTCAAAACTCATCTGTTTAGTAGCAGAGGCCCAACTCACTGCACTCCCATTGTCTCTTTATACAGGACTAGGTCTTGTTCTTCCCGATTATCCTAGCCCTTGTCCTTAATTTGTGATCTGGAAAGATAATCGGACTACCTCTTTATAATTTCCTTAGTATGGTCTACTCTATTTGCACCTCTAGGAGTTCAAGTCTGTCTGCATGTCATGAGGGAGGACAAGGTCATGCATGTAAATGTATGTATAAAAATATACTGCAATCATCCCTCCACATCCACTAGGGTTAGGGACACAGGACCCCTCTGAAAGTGAAAAAACAATGAACAACTCTAGGCCCTCTCAAACCATACTTAACACACAAAAAAGTATGATCACCATATTCAATCCACCATGGATTCCTTTGAGGCATCAGGGTTCCTTCAAAAGACAGATATGGGTGACTGGAGGGACTTACTGTCACCCCCACTGTTGCCCCACATCATTTTTAATAGGAACTTGCAAGCCTTGTTCACAGCTTCTCAGTCTCATGAGGCTTGCAGTCCCTATTAAAAATAGCATAGGGAGGCAACAGAGGTGACAGCAAGTAATCCGTGAAAAGTCAAACCCGCAAATGTGGAGGGCTGACTGTACTTTCCTCTAGTCCACTTCTAAAACCCCTTATCTCAGTAGCAAATGCTGCTGGATATGTTTGAATCTGATAGGACTGATGTATTTCCAACTGATTAAACAACACTGTACTGTATTCTTATACCAGTTGTAGGACACCAAGTGAGAGTCTAAGTCTTCTTCTCCTCTAGTGGGTTGTATGACCAATTGTTGTAAACTACAGTCATTTGGGTACCTAAAAGGTTTACTTCTTCATTGTGACCAGGAATGTTCATTCATGTAGTCTACAGATGGTTTAAACAAACTTTTACAACCAAAGTTCTCCTTTAAATTTTTCTCTGATCAAATATTCTATCACAAGCACACTATGGTTAACCCACATCTCACCATGGTACTCAGTAGATGTCATTTTATACTCTCTAAAAAATGTGCTCATTTCGAAGATTTAAGGATATCTCTAAGACTCATGAACACACGTGGTTTTTAAAAATACTGTTTCCCCCTAAGATTATTTCCCTCCAGCTAATAAACTTCTGGATGCCACATGCACATCTCCAAAGCAGTTTCTCAAGAGATATGAAATTAGAGCCGTAAGACACCCTAAGTAGCATAGGCACATAGAAACAGTGGGTATGCAGAAATTCTATAGACACTAATTTCGTAAGATATAAAGTGAAGGCATATCATATAAGGAGGAAAGACTAGACTATTAACACAAAAATAGTGAATGAGGATGGTTGTGCACTGCAAAAGAAGACTTTGCCCGCACTATGTATATTCATTGTTAAGAAATCCACTGTTATATTGATACAATGTTCTGGTTTCCCCCCCTTCTCTTCCCCCTTACAGCCCTCCATGCATTTCCAATAACTTGGTCTTGCAGAACTTCTAGATCTGTGAGGAGGAATAATAATCCCACTTCCACTAGATTTTACCTTTTTACCAGTGGCAGTCTGCCATTAACTCTTGCCAGCATGTTATCCAAAAATCCCTCTGTATAGCCATTGGAAAGGAGCACTCTGCCCTACACACAGCTTTTCCAGGGTTCTTGAATGCCTGAAGAGTGTCTTTTGCCTACAGCTATAAATGCAAGCTAATTTCTTATAATAAAGTGAATACATGGGAGGATAACCTTCCTTCATATGTGTTCACTGTACATGATCAAAATGTTATAACACATGATGTTACAGTAACAGAACAGATATGTCTCATGTCTAAGGTACAGATGTTTTATATTAAGAGCCAGATCTATTGTGTGATTTAACAGTACCCAGTTTCCATACTGAAACTATAGTCCCCTTCATGCATTAATCACATGAAGGAGTACTGCATAATATACAGGAAAAGGGGGCCTTAGTCATTTGTTCATGGGGACCAGTGCTTGGAAACATTACTTTTTGGACTACAACTCCCAGAACCCCCAAAGCAGTTTTTGAAAAAATGAAAGCGACATTTTGATCACTTCCAGTTTTTTCAAGAAGGGATGAGGTGCGCACCACAGGAATTTAGGGAAGAAAATGAGGCACATTTCTTCCTGGACCTGTGACCTCTGACATACAGATAGAAAAACTTAGTATACAGCTAGGATACAACTTTTTCCCCAGCATCTAGTTTTTTATGGGCAGGATATATATGCTTTTTATAGAGTGAGTATCATTTCATTATATGAACTCCCAGCTGCTGTCTAAAGTAAGTGTAGCCCAGATGAAGATTTACCTTTTCATTGAGAACCAGACTACTACAGAGTTCTACATTTAGGAATGGACTTGGGCCAGAATCATCTTGGTGATTTACATTGGCTTAATGCACCATTTCACCAGCATAAGGCACTTTTTGGAGTGGCATAGCAGCAGGGGAGAGAGAGCAGAAGAGGTGAGCAGCTTGGGAGATTTCAGGGAAGCTTTCTCTCTTGACAGAGATAACTTCCTATGCTTCCTATAATATCCTATTCCCCATATTGCAGTACCTAAGGCCATTTTATCCTCAACACTGTGTTGCCACCTATTCCATCACTGCCACCTATACAGGTATAGTTATGCAGCCAACAGTATCACTGTCTTGATTCTGAATGACTGAATCCAATAATGGAAGTCAGCAAATTAAGTCACCAGTGTCTCATGTGCATCTGTTTACCTTCTCCACCATAAGTGAATGGCTGCTATAGGGAAACATAAAATGCTGCACGTGGGAGCACTGCAGTAGATGCAAACCCTGACCATTATCCTGCCACTGTGTCCCAGCACTCAGGAAGTTCAATATATAGATTCAGTCCAATATATAGATCCAGTCTCCTTTCACACATAGCTCTTCTATCATTAGGATGGCAGCTTACCCTTAAAGAACACAGTTGAAAGCTAACCATCTTTTCTCTTTTTATGCCTGTGAACTTAGTGAGAGGATATGAAGAGCATGCAACTCTACTTCTATATGTCAATCAAACCCGATGGATTCTTTTTTTTTTAAATAAAACCTTCAAATTTCCATCCTGGGGCAACAATCTCTGTATACTGATCCTGGTAGACAATGCAGTGTCCGGCCGGGGGGCAGAATCATCTTTATTTATTAATGCTACCCTTTTCAACTTTGGCTCTGGTCTGCCCCCAGCTGGTACCTCACTGCTGTGCTCCAGCCTGATTAGAGAGTAAAAAGGAAATCAGTATGAGCTAGTGCTAGGGGGTATCAGTAATGCAGTTATGCTTGTCTCGCAGGATAACATGCTTATGGATTTGAAGGATTATGGAAAGAGCAGACAAGCAGTCATCATATTTACTCTTCCCTTAGCAAAACTATTAACTCACAAAAGAATTCAAGCAATTCAGATAGGCTTAGGGGGACCTGAGCTGGTAGAAGTCAGTGGTCTGTCCCTTTAAGAAATCAGAATAGTTTGGAAAAAATCCACCATGTTCAACTTCTCTCATGCCACTACTACAGTAAAGGAAAAGGAACAGAGGTCCAACACTTGTTAAATAGTGGCCTCAACAGTACAAGCAGTCTTGTGTGTTGCACAACATAGCTCTGGATAGCTGATAGTACTAAGCAGGGCTGGGGATCCTGTGGCCCTCTTGACCAGTGATATGCAAAGTGGTGATCAGCAGACTGGTGCCAATCTGTGAGTCACCATTTGATGGTCAGCTCCACAGTGAACCTCCAGGAAAACATGCAGTTATGACTATTGTTGTTGCTGCTGTGTACTTTCAAGTTGTCTCTGACTCAGGATGACTCTAAGGCAAACTTATGCAGCTTTCTGGGGCTGAGAGTATGTGATATATCCTGTGGGTTTCCATGTCTGAGCAGAGAATTGAACCCTGACGTTCAGGATTATAGTCCAACACTCAAACTACTACACCATGCTGGCTCTAATTATGATTATAATACAGCCCAAATATGGTACCAGTCCCTGGCACAGTGGAGATAAATTGCTATTCTGTCACATTAAATAGTTTGAGGTCTAGATTGCACTGGATTCCACATGTCCATCAACTCCAGCCAACTAGTTTGGGATGACAGGAGATGAAGTTCAGACAGCCACAGGTTCCCCATCCCTGGTATTGAGGTCATTTCTCCCATAATTACAAGTAAGCAGAACCTGACTACAAAATCATACTGTTATTTGTTTTAGTCTCCAGCACAGGAAGAGAAATGGTCCAAGAGGTATTTGTTTGTTGCAATGTTTGTTGACAGAATCACATTCTTGGTTTGATTTTGGAAAAGCAAAAATTATCCTACTCGCATTGATTCTGCTTACTCAGTTAATGGATGAATTATGAACAGAAGAAGATCCAGCATTTGAATTATGGGTGGAAATGTATGGAGTTCTTAATGAAATGAATCCTATTCTTCTGATTTTCCAGTTTTGGCCAGAGCATACTTTTGCTTTTGCTTTTTTTGGTACCTTCTAAATACATCAGCCAAAGATTCATCACAAGACATAAGAAGTCCAGGGCTATTTGCCTATCTGTAATTCAATCACTAATGTAATCACAATAAGTAATTCAGAATTTTTGCATATATAGAGGAAGTCACAATGTGAAAGGCAATCAGAATGACAGAAACTCAGAGGAAGGGTGCAACCTAGCTCTGTAACTATTATTCTATAGCACCTTTCAATATTCTGAGAAAGTACTGCCCAGATGTGAATAATGCCTCTTCTATTGCATTCAAAGAGACAGCAGTGTTAGCATAAAGAAATCCAGTAGCACTTTTGAGACTAACTGAGAAGAAGAAATTTATTCTTCTTGTTCTTAATATGAACCTGACCTATAGCAGGTTCCCTTTAAACTGCCTATATGTTGTATAAGATATTAGTTAGATATATGTCACAGATTCACTAGAATTGTATGTGCTTTTGACTTTGACAATCTACAAGATGGAGAAATGAAAATCTATGGACTCTTCTACTAGTGAAATCAGTGTGAGGAATATGCATGATGCATTTAGGATCTATCTGATTATTTGTAGATCTAAAGATCTACAGATGTAGATGCAGAAAGATAAATGACCAAGTGAAGAAAATATTAAAATGGCATTTGCAGCTGTATGTTGATATGAGCACTTAATTTTATCAAGTAAATACTAAAAGCCATGATAAAGTAAAAGGTAAATGTCTGTTCCTAAATTGTTCTGAGTTATGTAGTGATTTCCCAGTCTATCATGTAGAACCATGCAGTGATAAATAACTTCCAACATGCCCCATGAGTAATGATCTCTCGTTGAGTACATTTATTCACTGACCTCTCAAATTGATTAATGCCCTCTAAGAATCAGCTTCCTGTGTTTGGCCTGATTTAAAAGCTGTCCTTCACATTAAACTTTGGTATGAAGCTAACTGGTGCCTCTTCTTCATACTGATCATAGTGAGTTACCAGAGAACACTCAGTATCTTGCAAAGGAGCAATCTTTTGGACCCAAAGTACAGCTGATTCATGTCAGGCTAATTTTCCTAAGTGTCCCTCATCAAACTGCCTTGGCCTGAGACACTCAGACTGGCAAGAGATTTGATGAGCATACAGTGTTACTTTTAGATTTGGGCTGAACTCCAGCACAGTATATGGCTGTTTTAATAAGCAGCTTTGGGATACTGATACTTCATGGGAATTTGGAAGAAAGGAGTAAAGAAAAGAACTCCCCTTACTATTCTTAGAAGCAAACAGTCAGATTTGGCATTTTGATTACCAAGCCTGGAATTTATAAACTGTGCCATTCTAAATTTACTTCATTTGTATACAGTTCAGCTGGACAGTCACGTGTTTCCGCACGTTTCAGCTCAGCAGCTCAGTTCTGCAACACCTTCAAAAAGAGAGAGAAAATGGAACCATACAATGCGGATTGCTTATGTCATCTATTGTCTAGCCATGAGAACCTGTAAATTTGCACAAGGATGCACAGTACAAACATAAATGTATCAGATGTGTCAGTAAGTTATTTCTAGGAGGAGCCTAGCAATATTTCCAAACCTTTCTCTTAAACATCTACCTGCTTCACAGGCAAAAACTGACTTGTTTTTCTAAAATGTGTATATATATATATATATATATACACATATATATTATTCTTACTAGCTGATGAAATTGCCATGCTCTTTAGTTCTTTAAGAAATTACCCATCTAGTGTATGTCAGGTATCATTCAACTAAGAAGCCTGGACCCTGTTGTCAGCAAAGTTCCTCATGCACTTCAGAGCTGCAAATAAAGTTGGAAGACAACTCTTTAAACAATAAATAAAAGCCAAAGTACTCTGAATTCAACTCTCTGCTAATTATAAAAGTAAATACTGTGGCAATACCAGATGAGCAGCACCAGTTCCAGTAATGTCCGTAACACTGGCTGTTAATTTCTCTTTGCAGTTTGCATACAGCACATTCCAAACTGCATGTGGCACACAGAATGTAGTGTCCACATTCTGTTTATCTGCATGCAGAGAAACACATTCTTACGAAAATCCAATTTCTGTTGCAGTCTGAACATACAACAGGGGCCACAGTTTCAAAACTACCTTTGCTTCTGGATAAATAAAGATGAGCTCCCGATTGCTACACTGAGATTCCCGAATTTGTCTGCAAGAAAAAGCAGGCTAGCTATTTAATCTCAGGGAAACCGCTACCACTATGAAACAATCTCTACTCTCTTTTAAACAGTAGCACCGCTTTCCCTTGATGAGGAAGGTCCTTTCTGTCTGCTGGGACCAGGGAGGGAATAACCTGCGCCTCTGAAAGAATGACGAACAGATAACGACGCCTTCTGGGTTGACTCACGGCATCCCAAGGTCCAAACCCTAAAACTCCCTCGGGGCCTCTTTCTTCCCCTTCCACGGCACCACACTTACATGACTGGCGGGGCATTCGGCGAAGATCAATGCCATCCTGATCCATTTCTTAGCCAAGCGTGGCAGCCTGAGCTGAAAAAACGGGCGTAGAGGAAGGAATGCTTGCAGGAATCTTTCTCTCTCCCCAGGAGTTTCATTCAAGAAGGCGAGTAAGTACTGCTGTAGCCACGCACCTCTGTCAGGCGGCGAACATACTTGGCTCAAGAAGCCGCCGCCGCCGCCGCCGCCGCCGCCACTTCTCAGGAGAAACAGCCGCTCATTCTCTTCCGTGCTTTAGGGATCCCATCAAACGGAAGGCAGCCTTAAATAATACCAACGGCAGGCGGGGGGAGTGGTGAGGAAGCTTCCCACCTTGGAAAGAATGAGATTCTTATCTCTGAGGAGCCCCCGCGGCTTTCTGACAGCCACAAACTCCCTCCCACGGGGCTGCAACCTTTGCCTGGTGCAGAGGTTTGAAACTGATGCTGATCCCGGGAACTGGAGGAACTCCCTGGCAAAGAGAGAGAGAGAGAGAGAGAGCCGGGGAGGGAGGAACGGACTTTAAAATAGCAACGCCGCTGAGCCGCGGGCTCTCCCTGCTCTGCTGCCGCCACAGTGGACACCAGAGGCGAGGGAGACGCGCCAGCCCTCCACGTGACGCGCCCTGCCGGCAAGGAAGAAAGAGCCGCGAACGGAACGAGGTGGGAGCCGCCGACCTCCGCGTGGTCCCTTTGAGGACGCTGGCCCCGCGGAGGCTTTGCTGGAGGGCTGCCTGGTAGGGCAGGGAGCAGAGGCGACGGCAGCCCCGGCGGCGCTTTCCAGCTAGCCTTAATGCCCGGCCCCGACGGACTTTGGGCGCGGCCACCTCCTAGGCTAGCCGCGGTGGGTAGACGACGCCTCAGGCTTCACTTTTTCCCGCCTTCGCCCGCGCGCCCCGCGGACTTCTTGCAGTTTGGGGAGCGGCGAGGGGGGTCCGGGTGAGGGAATTTCTTCCTTCCCGTGCCAAGGCTCGCTATGTTTGTGTGGAGAGCCGGGCTGCTTTTATACCGTGAGTGCCAAAGAACGGGCTTGCCCATCCTACACAATCCATTCCTGGGCAACAGACTCATAAGTCAATAAAGGAAGGACGCTGTGGGCTCCGACCAACCTGGAAACCGCTATACTAGTCCAGGGCTGTGCGTGAGTTGTGAGGGGAGAGGCGGGGAAGCGTCTTAGCGCCAGACTGTAAGATCCTGATCCTCTGGCGAACTGTACAAGAGGAATGTAGTGTGTGTGTGTTTAGGTAGGCTAGTTGTTTTCCTTTTCTGGTCCGTGATGGAGAATAATGGCCATCTTGGGCCCCAGTTCTGGGAGTAGGGTTGCCAGAGTAAAAACTGGAGTGGGCTCCTGTACCTTTAATGGCTGTGCAGAAGAGGGAGTTTTCAGCAAGTAACAGGTGTTGCTTGTTACCTGGTTTCCTGACAAACAGGGCCTGCTGAAATTCCCTGTGCTGTGCAGCCATTAAAGGTACAACAGCCTCCTCCAGTTTCTAATCTGTCTGCCCGATTGGAGAGGAAAGCAGAGTATTAAAAAACAAAACCACCACAACAAAACTTCTCTCCTTTGGTTGATTCTTCACGTTGAGTTCACTCGCCTGTGCTTGATAGAGACCTGTCACCATCCCTCTGCACCTTTGGACAAAGGACAGAGCCTGCCACTCCTGGCACCTCCTTGTAGATTTAGCTAGGTGATCCCTTCTAGAGTGGATTCCTCAGAAAGCCAGGTGGTTGTGCTGAATGACAGGAGTGGTGGTGGCAAGAACTGTGTTTTGAATCCTTCCCCAATGCGCTTGCTTGAGGAACTAAAATGGCACCTTTCACCTTTGATTTCTGTACTTACTATTTGTTTCAGTGCTGCTGTGAAGTCCATTGGAAAGAACTGAAGCTCCTTAAATGAGTGGATAGCAGAGTTTTGATATGCTTTGGATCCATCTTACCATTTTGAAGTTCCATGTGGGTATAGCTTAATAGTCTCCCATGACATGGAATAACTGGAATATTATAGGATGCCTCTGTTAACAAAGCCTCTGTTAACGAAACTCTTTTCTAAAGTCTACCCACACATATCTTTCTTCATCCTCTGTCTAGCTGCAGTTTTTCTTTTAGCAGCATTGGCATTGTGAAGATGCTAAAGAGGGCTGACGAAACAGAGGAATTTTTTGTTAAGCGTTGGCTCACAGCAGCTTTTGTGCAGTAAACAATGAAATAAAGCTTCAACTGGGAAGGAATGAGATTGTACTCTAGCTGATTCTACTATAATGGAATGTGCCAGCCTATAACAGGCAAGATAAACAGCAGGTGCATCCAGAATCCCTTATGAAGCATGTGTGAACAGTAAAACAAAGAGATTGGATAAATCAGCTTCACCAGCTTGCCCACCAAAATGGAAATTATAAGAAGAGAGGAGGTTGGTGAAGGAAGAAGTCATCCTTGGATGCATTTTGGAAGAAGCCTTCCGGTGGCCTTTAGAAGGTCCTACACATACACCCACAGACACACACCTTATCCAAGTTGGACCTGACATACTTGTTTCTCATCATTAGTTTTGAATTAAAAGTTTGCTGAAACATCTTGTTCATTTTTGTGGCATAGGAACCTATCTCGATTCTTTCTATGTTATTTCTGCCTCTGTTAACAAATGTTCTATTGAAGAAGGAATGCCTGTGAACACATCTACTTCATTAAATGAGGTGTACCTGTATTCTTGGCACTGAAAAAGAATGCACTTTTAAGCAAGCATTGAGCATCACTGTACTACCAAATGATACCATCATATGGGAAGAAATAACTTCATCCCATATGTGTGCAGGCATATAGCTACTAGGGTGGGGTGGGGTGAGGGCTTTGCTCTTCAGATAAGAATTCTGTCCACCAAGTGAACTTTTCTTTTGGTTCCCAAATTTTTGGCATTGCAGTAGCTTAAAGCTTTCTTTGAACATTGAGAAATATAGTTTAGGTACCCAAAGAAAAATGGTGCAGACACAGCAGATATAAGAATTCCAAATACAAGATACAGTTTCATTGTCTCACTCTACAATGTTAGAAATTTGGGGACTGAAGGAAAATTCTTTGGGGGCAGAACTCTCATTTGGAGGAGTGAAGCTCTCACTTTGCCCCCATCACATGCATACTCTTGTGTGCAGCCTGAATCTTGTTTGTTTGTCCCAAGTAGTTTACAACCATTGAATCAGTTGTTCAGTGGTGCAGCAATACATGGCTAAATCCCATTGATTCAGTGTGTTTACTCTAGCTGGGTCTAACAGTAGGATACACAGACAGAGCTTGGGAACAAACATAGCTGTAGTTGGCACCAAAACTCTGTTTATGTGACTCTGCTGAAGTTTTGGAGGTGTTTGCAGACAAGGTAAGGACCAGACCTAACCCAATACATTTTGCTGCTTCTGGCAGAACAGCAAATAGCATTCCGTTCCAACTCACTGAAGCTATGTGTTGTACTCCAAAGAAGCAGAAAGTCCCACAACCACTCTCTCCTTTTACAGGAAATAAAATACAATACTGACCAATCAAAAAAGTAACAATTTCACTATCCTTCAATGACATCCACAATCTGCTTCCTGAAAAATTTGCTCTACTATGCCTAATGGCAGGAATGGCCCCATTTTTCTGTTCCGGGACTTCTGGGGATGCACAAATTGCCAAATTTTTCCCCCACCTCAAAAAGAAGTGGCTAGAAATGAACTTCAGATTTAAAAAAAAAATAGGATTTCAAAAAATGTCAAATGGTACAAGGGAGCCAGCAATCCATTCCTGCCAGTCCCAGGCACTCCTTTTGGAAGACAATTCACTTGCGGGGGTAGGGGTGGGGGTGGTAAAGAGGTAAATTGGGGGAGCTTGATGGATCTGTGGACCACAAAACAGCCTGGTGGGCACATACAGCCCCAGAATCACATTTAACCCATTGTTGCTGTAAGCCCAGGTTTTGAAAGCATTCATAGAACCTACCATGGTCTTTTTTTCTTCTTTCCCGGAAGAAGAACTTATTAAGAGATATCTTCAAGATTCTGGACATGCAGAATGGAGTTTAACCCTTTTCTTTCTTCATCCACAATCCTTGCATTATTTATGACTATGGACAAGCATTACTATAGTGTTAGAGCTTTCAGCTTAGGAAATCCTTGAAAAATTTCAGCTATTTCCTCCTACACACTCTTTCAAAAAATATTTTAAATGGTGAGAGGCTTATTCCTTCGTCCCATCACTGGCAATCACTAGTTGTGCCTCTAATTAGTATCAGTGTTGGCGAAATGTGCCCTATAGTCTATAGAACTATGTATAGACGTGATCCCCTAAATTATGCCTTATATATTACCATATAAGGCATAATTATTTCCTATATTATTTCCTATATTTCCTGTATTATCTATTTCTTATATTTTATATTATTTCCTATATTTCAAAATTAGTAACACAACACATTATTTCCTATATTTCAAAATTAGCAACACAATGTATACACACCCCACTACACTACCATGACTTAATTTCACAACTATGCAGCCTCAGAGAATTCAAGCAATGAAAACACACCAATTTATGGCTTTGTTTTTAGATGTTGCCATTGAAACTGACCATCTATCATGTTTATCAAAAATTCACTTCTCTGAAATAAGAATGCCATTGATTTAAAATGGCTATCCTTTGAAATAATGTCTGGCCTTTTAGGTGTTGTTGGATTGCAACTCCCACCAGCCATAGTCAGAATAGTCAGTGGTGAAGGATGCTGGGAGTTACAGTCTATCAACATCTGCAAGGCCACTTTCCCTGTCCATGCTTTAAAACGCTGACACTCACTCTGGCTTGTTGTTTTTTTTGCCTTTGGGCTTAGCATGTTGCTTGGAGCTTAGAGTCTTAGGTAAAGCTATTTGAATAAGACTTCTGCTTCATACAGTTTTTAAGAGGATAAGGAACAATAAAAGGAGATTTGATTAATGTTGTCAGTTTGCACTTGCTTAAAGGATAATTTATTTATAATTTAAGACTTTTTAAAAAGTAAAGATCCCAGTGTTTGTAGACAGGAAAGCTCTGGTATTTATTGGATCCATATCTTATCCAATCACAATTGTTTTGTGGATAGGAGAATAGGTACTGAATTTGAGAGAAGATGCAAGTATGCAGCCAATCCAGAAGTCATAAGGCAACTGTTGGTGTTGGAATTGACAAGATTTACAACTCTGGTTATTATGGGGTTAACTGGTGTTACAGAGGACCTTCACCTGCTTTCTATTATTGACAGCAGGTGTAAAGGCTCTATAAGAGCAGCATTGTTTTAGTGGACACTTACTTCCACTTCTTGATTTGCTGTTGTTGCAGTTTGTATTGTATCCTGCTTCACTGTGGTATTGTATTTTGATATATTTTGTATTTTAACTTGCCAAACCTGCTCAAGTTCTCTTTTAACTTTTGTATATTAGAATATATAAAAGACCATATCTCTTTCTTAATTTGTCTTCTAAATTCCCTTTTTATTTACAACAGTTGGCAACTGCAATAGATCTGGGTGTCAATTTTCTGTCTCTGGGTCTTGTAGAGGGCCATATAGACAAAAATGCAGTCTACAAAGTGAAGTACCCAGAATTCCTTTTCTGGTTTTGAAAAAATGTTAAAATTAACATTTAACTGCAGTGGGATTGGGCTGCAGCCTACTTAGAACGTGAATTGCTGATCCAGTGGAGGTTTCCAGAGGTGATTCACACTTACCCTATTTTGGACAGAAAAAGGGGTAGCTGGGGTGTGTCGGAGAGTTGAGGGCCGCAAAATAGCCTTGGGCTCTGCATGTGGTTGCATTTTGCCAACATCTGCCATAAGATGGTCTCCAGTGATGTCTGTCCACTGCCCAAATGGTATCCACCAGCAGAGTAAATTAGTCTTCCCCTACAGTTCTCCATGCAGGCCCTCAATTCAGGGTGGCCTTATCCATTAACCATAGTGCCTAGGGCCTACAAAAATTGCAAGGCCTGTGAAAACATCCCTATTGACATTTTGGGGTGAAGCATTGAATACAAGAATGTCTTTGGCCTATGAAAACCTTAATGTGGCCCTGCCTCAGCTTGGGAGGATTGGGTACTCTACTGAGCAGACTTCACTATACACAGAGATGCAGAGTGGAGGAGAAGAAGGAATGGTCCCCTTTGTAGGTGGACAGTCTATTTGCACACATAGATGTGGCCCAGTTTCCTTTTGCCACAGGGCACACAATAGTCAACTGTATATCATTAATTATCATATTTTTATCCTAATGTACCTCTGGGGATTACACTGTGGTCTATATGGATTTATTCCACTTCATCAAAGCAATAAACAGGATCAAATAGCTTTACAAAATACAAATGGTATTTTTTTTCTTCAAAAAGCTTGTTTAAATAGCAAATAAGAAAGGACAATCTCCCTTATTTCTGATGCACTTGAACATAAATGTTCCTCAGGGTATATAGTCTTTCTAATTAAAATAAAGGAATTTCATCTCAATATTGGCTGCTTGGTCAGTATGTTTCTTAAGGAAGCTATATCTGCACCCAAACCCAGTTTAAAATAATGACTGAAACAAAATTGGTTTTCATTGGGAATAAAATTGCTTTTTCTTACATTGCAGGGTTCTCTGCCTCACTTAGGCCCTGTTTCCCCATCACAACAACTCAGTGAGATTTATTATACTATAATGATTTGCTCAAGATGAAGACATACTTCTTTAGGAGAGGGATGATTCAAACCCAAGTCTTCTCAGGCTGTTTGTTTATTGGCCTCTTGGCTTTGGCCCTCTGGTTAGTACTTATTTTAAAGACTCTTCCTAAGCACAGATCTGGTTTTGTTCATACTTTCTTCCTCCTTGTGTAGGGATTTTCTAATTTCTAACAAATATGCAAAGTTCTTGTGCCAATGCCAGAGACTCCCTACCCTGGCTTGGCTGCCTGCAAGAGCTTGAAATGATGGGGGTGAGGGGGTGGAATCCCTTACAGTGATGGCGCCTTCTTGTGTATCTATAAAACTTGGCAAGTGACATCCACGGATAAATATAATAAATTCAGCCAAGTCTACCTTAAACAAAGCAGTTTGCAGGGGGAACTGACCTTGGGCTTTTGAGCAACAGTAACACTGAATGATAGCAGCAGCTGACATGTGCATGGAGAATTCCTCTGTAAAGGTCACTAACAGATTTGTGCCAGCAAGCCGCAGGAAAAGAAGCAGCTTCTGGAAACCGCAGGCTGGTAGCCCAGAAGGGAAAAGAGGTGGGGTTAGGACCACATCCTGTGTGTTAAGATTGCTGGGATCATGCGTACATTGTGCCACTAAGGACTGTTAGGGGGAAATATAATTAAGAGATGCTGTTAAGAAGCTCTGTAGATAAAAGCACTGAGGGTTCTCATCTTGATATCTCCAAAGTAAAATGCCACTTAGAAATAGATTATTTATTTATTGATATTGATTTCTTTTAAAAATCTGACTTCTGCCCACTTTACTGAAATTTAAAGTCTTCCTGTCTCTTTCGACTGTGTGATTACTTACTCTTTCACCTAGTCAAAGTTTGTCTATTCTCTCAGCCTTCTCAGTTTTCAGAAGCAGTTGAGCTGCTTTGCAGTAGGTCTTATGGTTAATAAACACATTAGCACTTTGTGAACTCTCCCTCAGGATCTAGACAGAACATTAGATGCGTTACACATAGCATTTACTAACCCAGCCTCATACAACGATGTCAGGAAGGGAGGTCTCTTATCTAAAAGTTCAGTGGTGGTATTCATAGGGATCCATTTGCTTGGAGGTCATTTGTACCCAGTGTGTTTGTTGTGCAGCAGTACATAGATACAGTTTTAGCCACTATGAAGAGTACATAAGCCAGAAAAGCACCGAGAGATCCTGCCTGTGTACACAAATTGGCCATAACTGGAATAATGCAATAATGGTGTAATATATTTGTATAAGGCTGATGGTTTCTCTCTTACTTTCTGTTCACAATAAACTACAGGCCTCAACATTTCCAAAGGTTCGCTCTTTCTTTCTTTCTTTCTTTCTTTCTTTCTTTCTTTCTTTCTTTCTTTCTTTCTTTCTTTCCTGACACCACAGAGTAAGATTAATACAATGTCAAAATATTTCTCTATAAACCGCTTCTGTGTACATTATTTCATGCTGGCACTTTCTGCTTCAGCGTTCTTGTTGCAGCCAATACATTACAAGAGGCTGAAAATTTCTCGGATATCATGAAAATTACTGGTGGTATGCATATGGTAAGGGAAGCATCGTGCTCACAGATACAAATTGGCCACAAATGGAATAAGACAATAATCGTGCAATACATTTGTATAAGGTTGATGGCTTCTCTATAGCTTTTTGTTCACAATGAAGCACAAGCCTCAACATTTCCAGAGAGGGTTTTTTTTTTTTTTTGTTGGACACCACAGAATAAGACTAACACATTGTCAAAATATTTCTCTATAAGCCATTTCTGTGTACATTATTTCATACTGGCTTCTTTTGCTGAAGCAAAAAACACCATAAGGGGCCAAAAATTTATCAGATATTATGAAAGTTACTAATAGTATGCATGTGGTCAGGGAAATCTACCCCTTGCTTTGCCTTAGGTTTTGAATAAACTTCTATTGTTCCTGCAATCATTGCAGGCATGTTTGCCGAGGAGAAATGTCCCTCTATGCTTGGAGAAAGATATGTATTTTATTTTACAAAATAATATATGAATACCTGTACCTTCCACCAGAAATAACAAGAGAAGATGAGCACTGTTAGAACTGAATGGAGTTGCCTTTTCCTTACTCTTCCAAATGGTCGTATTTATCTCATTGTTTACTCTGTTCTCTTGCATAATTTTACAGATATAAAAGACACTGTAGTGGTAGAGTGACTCTGAGAAGATTCCATTTTTTATCCACAGTCTTCATCTGAAGTATTGGGTTAATTTTAGTAGCTGTTCTTGCACAGTGGTTGTAATAATCTATGTGAAATGCTTTGAACATTCAGCAGTATAAATTGTAGTCCACTGAAACTAGGCAGTGTGTAATTTGCACATTTCTATTGTATGATTTCAAACTGGGTGACTATTGACATGGTATGCATACTGATGCCATTTTCATTCTGTACCCAACTTGAGAAGGCTGTGCTTTTGGGCAGGGTCTACTAGGTTTGGTCTGATGTCAGTGTGGGCTCAGTATCAACATACATTGTGCCAAAGGCTAAAACAGGCACTGAGCTGAAGTGACAGCTACCTGCTGGGGATGCTTTAGCTGGAGATCTTGCACCAAGCAGGAAATTGGACTTGGTGATCCATGATATTCCTTCAAATTTTGTGATTCTATGATTCTATAAGTTGTTTAAGCTTAATCATAGATACCTATTTCAACGTACATAATTAAATGGAAGGTCATAGTCATATACTCTAATGCGTTCAACAGTCTTGTGCAATAGATATGCTGATATTAGTATTCCCCTTTGGCTCGGGGGGCAAGATACATACAACAAATGTTTTCTCCCAGCTACAGTGAGGTACCAATGATTCCAAATGCCATCAACTATTTCATGGGCTATTAACTGAACCGAATGTCAGATTAGCCAATTTGAATTTTGACTTGTTTTAAGACTTCTTTCCAATGGTATGAGAAAACCATTTATCTGTGAAGCTCTGTGTGTGTACACGTTTGTCATGGTGTAATATCACAACTGACTGGGTAAAGCCAACCATAGGGTCTTTCATACATAACTGGGACCCTCATTCTAGGCAGAATGTCAGTCATTCCATCATCAATGAACTTGGAAAGTTGTTTAGGTCTAGACATCTCCATCAAAAGGACTGTGACCTCCACATTAGTTGTCTGAGTTGCTAGCTGCCTCTCAAAACATCCCTGCTATCACTCTTAAATCCACATGAATAGAGGAGATAGTGAGCTGGCTGGGAGCTTTGAAGGTCCTGACAAAGTCACCTGTGACCTCTATATAAACTGACTGAGGACAGCAGAAGAGCATGTGTTAGTACCATCTGCCTAAAACAAGGTTTGACTGAAAACTGGTAAGGGGTGGAAGTCTCATTCTCTGCTTTGCTCTGCATCCACTTCTGTCTAGAAGCAGGTAGGCTAGATTTAACTATTCCTTACCCTATTCACCTAAATGAAGGAAAAGGAATAATCCCCCATCTCACTTTCCTCTGAGAATTGCCCCTTTAGCTAAGATTTCTGTCTTAATTTCCAAACAGGAAGATATTTTTTCTCTTTGTGTGTTTGAATGACAAGCTGTGCACAACTGTGGGTTAGTACTTTATGCATAACACTTAATGATATCACCAGAGACCATCTCTAGCTCTCAAGTTTTGGCCTGGACACCTCAGGGCCTAGGATAATCCTGAACTGGCAACTCTACCTCCAACCCCTGTATTAGCTGTTGATTTGAACTGAACCACAGTTAAAAGTAATTGTTCCTTTAGAACGTCAAAGGACCAATGCAAAGCCCGCAATCTGGAGAAATGGACAAGACTGCAGGTGAGGTGGTCACCTGATGTTCCTCCACACACACTCCCTTCACATGCAAAAATCTAGATGTTACTAAAAGGGTTCTAGCTTTACTTTCTTGAGAGCCAGTGAGATTTTTAAATTTCTACATTATTTGGGGATGCAAATTTATTCATTTCAGAGAATATTCACTTGCAATCTGGAGTGGTACAGACTAGGGCCATTTCCACACTAAAGCTCATTAGTGCGATATACCATTAAAATTGTGGCATTGCCATTTGCACAATGCTGTTGGGTTAGGAACACTGTTTTCTGCACCCTTCTGCCTTCAGCGGATGAGTAGCGGTATTGCCACTGGTGTTCCTTCTGCACCACAGCATCCTTGGCCACCCCCTGTCCTCACCATCACCCTGCCCCACCATCCCTGATTGGTCAGGTTTTTTTCCCACCTTTTGGAAGCCATATTAAACCTGTCAATATACAATTGCATTTTCACACTATAATGCCTGAAAAATTATTTTAAAAAAATGAAAAGTTTTAATTCAATGGAGAACTTTCAAATAAACATGGAGAGGTGATAGATTTTGATGTCACCATGCCATAGGAGTCACTGAGGGAGGGGCAAGCTGGGCATGCCCACAGCCCACCCACTGCTGGATTTGCGATGACTGAAAGCGCTTTCGAACGCTATAACAGTACCACACTGAGCTAGCTGACAGGATTGAAGTGCTAGCGGAGACTGTTAACGGGTTTCTTTTTTTTGGAAATAGAATACGGTGGCTTTACAATGCTTGGGAATGGGATAGCAGCTGGATAACGATGCCATTGTGCAGTAACATGGCTGCTGACTCGCAAACAATTCACTTTTATGGCGGTATAGCAACGTCATGTAGAAATGGCCTAAGTTTACTAATTCAGTGAACCCTAGGCCAAAAAAGGGTATCTTAGGAGAAAATGACACCAAAATTAGTGTTAGGAACACTGGGGGTGAATTTTTAGTCACTGTTGTTGATGTTTGATGCTGATCAAATGGTTAATTCTCATTAAAAAAAAAAGTCTGAGTGGTCTTAAATTCACTTTATCTAGAAGATTTGATTCACAGTGCTTTCATGTTCACAATGGTATTTAAACCCATCTTTTTCAAAAGGAATTTGATAGTTAAGATGAGATGGTTATATATAAAAGATAGTTTCTATTAATACATAAATCAAGCACATTTTAAAATGTTGATCCTTTTTTTTAACAATGTCATCCTCAAAAACTTCACAAAGAAGTAAATGTGCCTTAGTTTATTTTTAATACCCATTATTCAATTCATTGTAACTTTTATGGTTCACTGTGCAAATATGGATTTAGATAACTTTGAAAAATGTACTTATTTACTTTATTAGGGCCACAGTACAGAATGTGATGTTCTAGATTTGTGATAAATTGAAGCCTAGCCTTTCTGTTTTTTTACGCTTTCATATGGGAGCTGATGCAAAATCTTGACCTCTGTTCCAAAGACAGTGGTCCTTTCTTCTGCCCAAATTCCAGCCTGATGGAGAAACACAATATGATATTTGGTAGATGAAAATATTTTAGTGAAACCTTCCATGTGATTTTTTTTAAAGTTAAGAATAATCTTCAAAAAGCCATTGTACTGAACTTTCTAATAGAGTCCAAAGCAATAGCTGGGCTTCCCATATGTGGGAAAATTATGACTGCATCTTAATGTCTATGAATGGAATCCTGCTTGCAGAAAAGGGTCTTTTTCTGTGGGCAGAAAGGAAATTTACCAAAAGAAATAAGAATTAGTGAAAATGAGCAGAATTTGGCTCACTGTTAATGCAGGGCACCACTGGATTCAACTATGGCACCACTGGATCCAACTATAGTCAGATCCTTTTACTAGAGTGCTGATCCCACATTTTGAATATTATTTCAATTTTGAATATTATAACAATTTTGCTATAGTTCAGGAGCTAATAAATGTTATGGAAGAGTACCTAGTCCTAGATATAATGTGCCAGAAATTTTAATTTATTATGAACCTGCTTTGATAGGAGACCATTGGTCACCTATTTATGCTCTAAACTCTTAAAAAGGAGAATGTGATTCAACTAATTGTTGTCAGTCAGTTAAAACTAATCTGAAGGGCTCAAAAGGCCTAATGTTAAAGGTGAATTTGATCATTTTAGAACAGGAATGGGAATCTGTTGACAGATTAACCCATTTTGTTTATTCCAACAAATCAGCAAGTCAAAAGACTGAAACAGGAAACAAGAAGAAACAAACCATATCAATTAAAAATGGCAGCCTGGACAGGGTACATTTGCCTAAATCCAAATGTTAGTCCCAAAAATTGTAGACCCATTGAATTAGTGGGAATTTCCAAAAATTCTATTGGTTCAGTAGGTGTAATCTCTGTGGGACTGGATTTGAAGCTGATGTAAACTTTATATTATTAAGGGGATACGCAAATCAAACTAATGAAATATTTAGGGATAAATATTCCCTCAATCTTACAATTTTAGGGAAACTTAGTCACAATAAAATAATGAAACAAATTAAATTGGATGTGAAGAAATGTTGAAAACTTAGACTATTGTGGTTTGGATGGATGGTAGCAATTAAAATGAGAACTCTACTGAAATTAAGTTTTCTCTTCCAAGTTTTTCTAATGGCACTGCCAATTGAACATCTTAAAACCTGATAATATAGGTTCTATTTGTTTGTCTTTGATAACCAAATCCCAACAACTGGGAACATTTGATTTATCAAAACTGTACAGCACGGGGATTGGAAATATATCCATAAACATTATGCTGCTTTTCTATTGCAACAGCATCTTCCATTATTCAATAATGATATGGAAAAGATGTGGGAAAAGACAGAGTTCTTAGAAGATGAAGTTTTGCATCATTTTTTAAAATTAGGTCAAATAAATTGGTAACAGCACTAACCAACTCCATTTTTGTAACCACTTTACTAATTTCGAATGTATGGTACAGCTATTTGAGTCCTGAGATCTCCCTTTTTTAATTCCTATCCTGATACATCTACTCTTTTTTCATTCAAACAAAATATCACGGTTATGGCTTATAAAAAGGCCACAATTCAAAACTAAGTTACCAGTTCCTCCAAATTTATGGTTTCAGCTACACAGGTTTTGTACTTTTTCAGTCTGAATACAACTTGTATTGAAAGTACGGTCCTAAAATATACTTCTCAGTCTAAGGAATCAGTTTCAAGGATGTATAAACTATTGCTGTCAACTGCTAACTATCACATGCAGCTTTTGAAATCAATATGGCGGCAGGTATAGGCTACAATATTAGTGATGGAGATCAGATTTGGGCCATTCACCCGTTGAAATCTATCTCTGCACATGTATGGGAGAGCACAGTTAAGACAGTATTGTATGATGTGCCTATTAAATTAGTGTGGATTAATAAAACTATCTCAGTTATGTATTGGGAATGTGGCTACCTTAATACTGATTTTCATCTTTGATGGCAATGCCTTGTGGTATAGGCATTTTGGCAAGGCATCCAAGAAATAATTATTACCATAAACTCTCAAAATATTAATCTGGATCTTTTACGTTTAAAGCCTGATACTAATAGAGCCATTTCCAACAAAAATCTTATCCCTTTCCTGTTAGTGGTGATGAGGCAGGCCATTGCGAGTGAGTGGAAAAAGGAGTCCAAGATATCTATAGATAAGTAGTTTGATAGAGTTTATAGAAACTAACATATCAGATTAGGCAGGTGAAGAAATAAACAGGTGAGTGTTCTCTTGAGACTGTGTGGTTGGCTTTTATCAGCCGTGTGAACCACAAGGAATGAGATTGAAAGTTATACCCTTTTTGCATAATAATCTATGGAAAGAATCAATACATAATGTATAAAAGATAATATCCATGTTCAAATGTTACTGACACCCTTTTACTGATGTAGCTCTCTCTCTCTCTCTCTCTCTCTCTATATATATATATAATATGTATATATATATCTGTACTAGTTCATTGATATAAAAGTTAAAAATAGTTTAATTTGTTTAATAGAATTATTTTTAAAAGACTATAAAGAAGTTAGAAAGTACATTGGTAAAGATCCTGCAACAGGAGACTTGGCTAACTCCTATAGCTATGTTTTATAGCTTCATCTTCTGATGCTACCTCCCCAAAAACATCTCTTTTAAGCTGCACAGTCTCCCAGTACAAATACTTCTGCACTACCAGAGAGCAGGAGGGGGTGAGGGATGATGTGTTCAGCCTTCTTCATGTAGCTGAGCATCCTGCAACAGGCAGATCCAAGGACCTCACAAGGGGAAGAGGGCGGGACACATCATCACTCACCTATCCTGTTCTTCAGCAACTTGGAAATGGCTTATTGGGAGGAGGCTGCATGGCTTAAAAGATAGATTTGGAATGGACTTTTGGTCATTGCAATGAAACCATGTATGTAAAAATGAATTGTGATATCATAACTCAGACTCATGACGTTATAACTGCCAAAATGAATGCTAGCTATTGTTTAGAACAGTAGAGTTAATGCTATACTTTTCAATTTTAAGAACATATTCAAAAATCATTGCTAGCCCATATACAACAGACTTACAAAAGAGTACATAAATTGAGTGCACATCCCAGCCTAATGCTTGTAGAGTTTTTGAGAAGACATTTCCCCTATCACATGGCATTTATGGCAATTCTCTCATCCATATATGCGCATATCTCTGATAACTACTCATTCTAGCTAAGTTCCTGCTTACTCCTTTCCTGACACAGAGTTTCTACTAATGAAATTGTTTTGCAAAAGTCTTTGAAACATTTCATTTGCAGTGTAAGATTTCAAAAATCAGGTTTAGAGATCAGATAAAGAGAGTAACAAGACTAACCTCACTAAAAGGAGCAGCAGTTTTCTGGATTTATGGGTACAATGTGAAATGCTAATAACATTCTGTCCAAAGTTCTGGGAAATAATATCACAGATATAGAAGTGACAAGAATTTTAATGAATGAAGTCTGGTGTTCACAGCTAATTATTTTTTTGAAGCAGTCACTTTGTTGAAGCAGTAGAATGCTTATGTGACCCAAAAATCAAAATTATTCATTCAGTAAAGTAGTAACAATATCTATAACACTAATGTATTTACAATATATTAGTCTGACTTCGTTAGTTCAATGGAGACATCCCACCAAGTTCTGGTTTGTGTTAATCATAATTTAGAGTCCAGTTAAAATTACAAGCAGACCATGATTTAGAACTGCCTGCATTTTATTCATCATCTAATTGACATTTTCATTTCTGCAGAGAACTCTGTAGGTAGTGTGATGGCTATAACTATGGTTTATAACCACAAACCAGGGATTACAAATCTACCTCAAACCATCCTTCTGATTCCAGTTGATTCTGATCCCTGAATCTGACTGCCTTAGATCCCATCCTGGGACAAAGGTGGAGTATAATTCAATGAATGAATGAATGAACGAACGAATAAATAAATAAATAATAGTTGATTGATTACAAACAAAGTTTCTCCATTTGGACATCACATCATACCTTAAGTAAGCTTTTTTAACCTGGATTTGGCTAGATGTCTAACTGAGCTACCAACTTTTATAACCACACAGCTATAAGTTACAGATAGTCTAAGTATATAAGCTTCGATATCATGCAAGGCTTATGAGACTATTTGAATGTTGTACATAGAAATGTCAAGAATAGCAATTTATATTTTCCTGGTAACACTTTACTGCAGAATTCAAACAATTTGCCCTATAAAGTTTACAGTGTTGTCACCTCATTAAATGTATTTTTTAATAGAAAAAAATGGCTGGGACAAAAATTGTCCCACCATATCTACTGCTTTTTGCCATTGGGGTACCAGCTGAAATAGAGAAAGGGCAATAGTGATTGTGTAGAAGGGGAATTTCAGCAGTAGTGCTGTGCATAATTTTACCTGGCAACCCTAGCCACCTGGGCCTCCAGGTTTAGACATGAGTCCAGGACTATGCTCAAGCTGTGAACCTGAGATTTCAGGGGGAGCGTAACCCCATACAGCACTGCTCCAATCCCTATTGCATGACCTGCCTTCTAACTGACCAGGAATACTGATTGGTTTGTAGTTTCCAGATCATCATCATCATCATCACCACCACCACCACCACCACCACCACCACCACCACCACCTTCTCCTTGCCTTTTTTGAAGAGAGGGACAATGTTTGCCCTTCTCAAGTCCTCTGGCACTTCATCTATTCTCCAAGATTTTTCAAAACTAGTGGCAAGTAGTTCAGAGAGTACAACAACAAGTTCCTTCAGTACTCTGTCATGTAGTTTATTTGGTCCTGCAAATTTCAACTCATTTAGATTAGCTAAGTGATTCCTAACTCCTTATCAATCTTAATTTGCAATAGAGATCTGTTATAATATATGGTCTGCATACAGTGAGCTGTTGAGTGGTCTGTTTGTTTTGATTATATTTATGTCTTTGCTTTCTGCCAAAGAACTCAAGATAGGATAAAAATGAGAAAGAAACCAACATATTACCATTGATATGGATCTCAATAGGCATAATTGATCACTCCAGACTACAAGGCAGATCCAAGAGTATATGTTTCCAAATTCAGGCTTTTGACATATGAGAGAGGGGAGAGCTCGCACTTGATGCCTGACCCATCTGGATTTATCCTATAGTTCAGACAGTAAGCCTCAGAGATAATGACAGTGATCTCAATCAGCACACGATGTGATTAGACCGTTTTCATTTCCTGCGTAGCAAAAATGCTGCAGCAGTTCTTAAGAGCAAGGTACCTTAAAACTAACACTCTGGGTACCTTTATTTTATGACATCTATCATTATTTTTCAAGAACACAGTGCTTAGCTGGCTGTAATAACTAGGATTCAACATAAAGCAGCACTGTGAAGTAGGTAAGTGAAACAAGTTTCTTGGCTGAGTGTGCATCTCTTCTCTACAGTACAGATCATTGATGGAGAAATTGCATGCATTATTATGATACTTGCATGCACATGTACATGTGTGTAAATACTGACAGACACAGAGGTTTCTATATACAAAACTGTTAGTTAAGAAGGGGCCCCTAAAAGATAAAAACTCTATCCTTAAGTACAGCAGTGATGCAGATGATTCAGCAGAATGCCATGAAAACCAACATTTCTTCCTGTGGGTGAGACACAGGTAGTAATCAGCCCTAGCCATCTGCGGTTTAGATAATCTTCTAAAAGAGGATGTGACTTTGGGGATAGCCATTCCCAAGGTAACAAAATCATGCACAATCACAATAACTATACAGTGACTCAAGAAACTTATGAGTCATCGTCTCTCAAGATCCCTCCTTGATTCCAAGGGAAAAAAAATCCCTGCCAGCTGCATTGGCCGGTAGCCAGGTAAATGGAAATACTTACCTTTCCATTCTGCATAATTTTTTCCCCTCTCACCCACCTTCAGATACTTACTGTTGCATTGCTATAGCCAAAAACTGGAAAAATTTAAGGGATATGTGTTTATGCATAGTGCAGGATGTAATATGGTGGTGTGCAAAGTATGATCCCACTGGAGGGCTGAATACCTCTCCTGGCAATTCAGCTTTTGGCAATTAACCTTTCAAATATGTTGCAGGCCTTTCTCATACATTGTGTAACATTAAAAAAAAACAACTTTTTTTTAAGAACAAAAAAGGACTTTCAGCCACTTCCAATTTTCCTTTGTGTAGATCCTTAAGGATCATGGGACAGAAAACTGGTCTCCATGCTCACCAATTTGTTCACTCCTGGTGGAGTATAGTTGTGTCCAGAATCAAAACACATCCTGACAGCATGTCACGGTTGATGACCATGCCTCTCTTAGATGGGCCATTTCTGGGATTCCATAGGATGATGAAAGTGAAATAATAGCACTATAACAGTGTAGTGCAGAAATGGCCATTGTTTACCAAGTGATGCTGTTTACCAAGTGATGCCTCTTCCTTTCTTAATCAGCAATCAAATGCTTTTATTTTTAGGTTATTTAGGGAGGAAAAAAATTATTCACCTGTATACCTGGACATCTTTCCTCCTCCTCCTATTTACAATTTGCTTAATATCTACAAGTATTTACTGTGATTTGGTTGTTCATAGATCACCATAGCACATGGATTCAAAGTGATTCAGTGTAGTTGCATGCATCTCAGTCCTCAAAAAATGCACAGCAGAAGTATTTATTTCTTTTAATTGCTTTGCTTTTAATTGCTGTTCAAACTTCTTTGTACATTCAAACAAGATTTTCTTTGTACAACCCAATCCCACAAATCGTTAACATTTTTGCTACCTATAGTAACCAGAGTTAGTAGAAAGGAGGCAGCTTGCAAAAGAAGTTTCCCATGTATTTGGCTTCTAGTAGGGTAAGACTCCCCATTCAAAAAGACACAATAAGATAACAATATAGTGTTCCTTTTGGTGTGAGCCATACTGATCGTCCTTGACATCTACCCAGCCACAGCCGTGTGAATGAAAAGGAATGAAGATCATAGAAGCAGGGTGTTCATTTAAGTTCTGCCCTCACCCTAAAAACCATGCCTGTAGATGCACCACTTGCCTGTAAATTGATACACAATATGCATTTCAGGAAAGGTTTTTGGAACAGCTATTAGTGTTTTATTGATTTACTGGAATAATAAATATTTTATGCCCATATTTTTCTGTCTTCTCTCCTTACATAGTTACAGGGAGCTCTAAAGGACTATTTGTGCACTAAGAGTCATTTAATACAAGTGTTTCAGTTTGGCCCTAAAATATTTTGTACAAAAGATGTGCCACAATGTCACAAGAATTGTGTGGTATCAGATTTGTAAATAGAAATGTAAGGGACAATGCTTAGCCCACAGAACAGTTTTTCTGTAAGTGAATATCTTGGACAGATATGAGTATGTTGTGTATGAGCATGGTGTCATTCACTAAATGATAGTCCATACTTAGAAGGGAAGGGAGGACCAAGGCACATTATACAAGAGCCATAGATAGACAACTCATAGTTTGACCAATATCACTATTGCCTTTACCAAATTTACCAGCAAGTCACATTCTTCCATGCTGCTAGCCATTTGGTGGGCTATGGAGAGCACACTTGTGATGGAGAAATTGGCATATGGGGAGGTAATCCCTGCGTACTCTCCCTACAAAAATTGCATCCCTCATAGACCACCAAACAATGGGCTGAGTGAGGAGGAGATATATGGGGAAGGGATAATGCAGGAACCAGTCCTTCCCATGAATGTGTATATACATTTATATGGTGTGTGGGAAGGAGGTAGGTAGGGAGAGAACACATGTATGGCTTTCAATGTGACTATGTGAACAGTACCAGCTCAGGTTATTTCTAGTGCTGGTTTCAAGCTCATTCACTGATATCTCCATCCTCCATGCCTATCACTACATGTGGTTATTGTGAACCAAAAGATTGTCTATGTTTGCTGAAATGCATACTTAGATGCTTCAGGAAAGTAAAGCATGCCACTTTTTTGGTCCTAGCCATTGGGAAGCTTTAGGATAAAAATGTCCAACGTAGTGTTTCAGTGAGCGATGATGCTGAGATGTAAAAGTGATAAAACCTCTTTGTCAGGAGGTTGGTGGGGAAAGGGGTAGGATTGGAATTCTTGTGGAGTCCAGAAATGCAAGACATACAATGTTACCTCCTCCTCTAACTGTACCCTTTTATACATGAGAATTCCTATGAGTTCAGAAAAAAATCCCAAAGCTGACTTAAAAGTCTACCTGGATGAGTGTTAAAGATAGGCAAAAATACTTTACTGTAATTATTAAACTATTTTATGTCTGGAATATTTTCCAGCACCCATTGGCATCAAAGTATGAATACCCATACATAGATAGCATTGCTGTGACATGGAGTTTTCTCAGTAGTAAATAAATAGGGGGCACTGGATGTTTATGATTTTCTCCCTAGAAATCAATCTTTAATTGGAAAAGAAGGGTATACACACTACAATGTGTAGAATGGTACAAATGCCTCTCTAAAGTGAGATATGTCTTCACAAAGAGAAACATGCCACCTTCTACAAGGGAAAGTAAAAATCCCTCACAGTCATTATCTGCTTTCGTGCTATTTAACAGACTCATCAGTTTCTGAAAAATTTGGCACCAGCCCTCTTTCATCTCCCATGTCCAGATGTATCCAGAAGAAGAAGAACCACCAGTGAGTAAAGGCTTATGGCTAAAATTCAGTGATATTAAGTGATATTCAGTGACACTGAGTTCTGAGTTGCAATATGTTATAGAAATGGCCTTATGGATTTATACTACTTAACTTTTGTTAAAATATATACATGTGTGCATGCATATGTACAGAATTTATGTCTCCTGGTTTTCAGGTCTAATGTCTGATCAGAAAACTAAATATGTATTTCTTGTATATTCTGAAACACAGTTGTTTCACTAAATAAATCATACTGCTACAATGCCAGTTAAACACCCAATCACTTACCTTGTATTGATTAAATGAAAAAATGAGAGTTGCCTTGAACATTCTTGCAGTGCTCTTTTGCAGATAAGGAAATTGTTATTACTCTAATAGCTGCACAGTTTGGCTATTGAGATTTTGAGTTTATATCTCATTCTTGACAGTAATATGTATATGCATGTATTTAAATAAAAATTATAGCCCACCTTTCCATCCTAACAGATGCTGAAGATGGCTTATAAAAAATTACTGCACTCTGCAGTAAAAACCAAATATTCAAACCATCAATTAACAACAGAAGAGAGCAGGAGAGAGCAGAAGAGTGCATCCACTAGATATCTCATCTCATCCTCCCATTGCAACATGACAAATGCAGCTCAGGCAGGGATGATTTAGATTAGGAAAATGGTACAGAGGCAGAGAAATTTACTTTTTGGATCCCCACTGACATGTTGTCTAAGGGCATTCTGGAATAGTAATCCAGAAAAGGACTTTCCCAAACACTATGGAGAGGGAACAGTTACATACTTCCTCCAGAGCTAGTATTCCAATTAAATTTAAAGTAGTCAGTACTGATGACATTTGATGATGGACATTATCATATACATACTGGGGCGGGCTGGCAAAGTCCAGTCCTGGGGCTTTGTGTAGTCCCTAGAGTATATCTACACTCCCTGCTCTCAATTGTCTTTGGAGGGGCAGTGAAAAGAAGTGTGAATTGCCTTTTCTGGAGGACTTCAGAAGCAGCTATTCATCTTTTAAATCGGCCATAGTCACTACTCTCTTACTGTTTAAAAATCTGAGTTTTTCAAAACCAGAAGTAGATTTCTGTGTTGTTGTTTTTTTTTTAGGGTTTGGGGGGAACATGGTATTTCTTCTACAGTCTGTGCACCCTCAGAGGATCCTCTGTGTGTGTTACGTGTCATCAAGTTGCCTGTTGACTTATGATCACCCTCTGAATTCACAGGGTTTTCTTAGGCAAGAAATACTCAGAAGTGATTTTGCTCATTTGTTCTCTTGAATATAGCCTACAGCACCTGGTATTCATTGGTAGTTTGTTTCACATCCAAGTACTAACCATGGCTAACCATGTTTAGCTTCCAAGATCAGGTGGGATCTGGTCTCTTTAGGGTATTTAGGACACCAGTGGCAGAAAATTGGCCCCAAAGGTACCATGCTGTAGTATATATTGACTTTGAAAGGCCTGGCAGCCATTCAGTCAGACAGTCACAGAGACAGTCTCTAAGTATTTAGATTTCAGTTAATATTTTCTGTTGACATTTTCGTTGTCACAACATTCTGCTAATATGCATTATTCTTTTCCTGTTTCTAAAAAAGGAAAATAACTGAGAGATAAACTGAGATGGACTTAAAAATAATTGAATGCATCCATCTTCAGCTTTTAGAAATGAAATATATGCTCAGATATGTTAATTACTCCCAGTTTTTGGAGAACGAAATGATTGCTATGTTGCATTGCTTTAAACACAAGGGGGCAGCACAAAGTTGATCCTTCTCAGTATTATTAGAAAATGTTTCTGCAGTTCTTCAAAAATCTTTAAAAAGGAGAATGAGAGAGTAGTGCATGAACAGTGGTAGGAAAAATAATCCCCTTGATTCAGTCAACATGAATTGGTGGAGATATAATATGATACCTACATTATATGATTTGTGTGATGATAATTTTGTTTTAGGCACATTTAATTTAAACCATTTTCTATTGTGATGGTCCATTGGCTAGGCAATAAACCTAAAGACTTTAAATGATTTGTCATATAACATGGGAGGATGCCCTTCAACTTCACCAGAAAAAGGAGAGGAAAGATATATACCCTAAAATCAGTACAAATAGACTGCTGTGTTTGCTTTCAAGCTGTTTCTGAATTATGGTGACCCTAAGGCAACCATAAGTCAGAAACAACTTGAAAGCAATCACAGTAACAAAGCAATATATCCCTACTGATTTTAAAAGTTTTTTCTGACTTATAGTGACCCTAAGGCAACCCCTAAGAACCAGTGTGGTGTAATGGTTTGAGCACTGAACTACAACCCTGGAGACCAGAGTTCAGTTCCCCACTTTGCCATGGAAACCCACTGGGTGACCCTGGGCATGTCACACATGCTCCGCCCTCAGAAAACACCATGATAGATTCACTTAAGGGCTGCATAAGTCAGAAAGTCAGAAACTACTTGAAGCCACACAGTAACAACAACATCAAGGCTATCCTATCATGGTGTTTCCTTGGCAAGATTTATTCAGAAGGGTTTTCCATCAACTTCTTCTGAGGATGAATAAGTGTGAATTGTCCAAGGTCAACTGGTGAATCTCCATAGCCAAGTGGGCTTTTGAATCCTAGTTTTTCAGAGTCCCATTCCAACACTCAAATCATCACACAAGCTGGCTCTCACAAATGTGAAAATAACCACTGAAAGTTTTATGCATCTTAGGCCATATGGGTACTAATAGGATGAAACATGCCTAATTACAGTACATAGATCAGAGCCAATGCATTCGCTATTATAGACAAAATAATAAAATGGATAGTAAAATAAATTTTAATGCCTAGATATGAAATGAATTGCTCCTTGGAAAACCACATGTTATGAATATGATCCAGTAAAAATTGGTCATTTTGCTCCCATTTGAAATGACTGGGTGAATGATACAGGACAAATTAGATTCTTTATTTTGGCACACCATTGCCTAGTCAAAGTGTGTATATGTGTGTACACTGTAGTTCACACAAGATTGCTGTTATCACACACTCTGAACTTGTTGCACACTTGTTAAAAGCCTGATCACCACTGTCATGAAGAAGTGTCAGCTGGTAAAACTTCCTGAGCATTTATTTTTTTTCTCTGACCTATATAACCTTGCCCATCCAAACACTGTACTTTGATTTTGATTTTGTATGGTAGATAGAAAGGTTTAAACTACTATGGAAACACCTATAGTTGCCTTTTAAATCACTTTAAATATCTTGGTTCATCTGCTTCATTTAATGCACATGCCCACAGTCCACAAATTATACCCTCCAAGCTTTATAATGTCACCAATTATCTGCTCTGAAGGCTGGCCCATGCTGCCTAGCAACTAGGCAATTCCTTATGTCATCACTGTTTTCTTCTTTAGCTCTTTGCACCCGTCTGACAGAGGAGAAGTAAAACAATGTCATTTCAAAGCCTTTGTGTATTTTGCCTGTCGATCTATCTATCTATGAATGAAACATGAAAATATTACCGTGCACACTAGCAATGGTGTTGGGAACCTAATGAGGTGCGTGAGTGGGTGTAAGGGGGCTAACCCTTGCATGGTCCCAGTCTGAATCAGAGCTCCTGCAGCTACAACTTGCTTCACAAACGTAGTGACCTTTGAAATTCCTGGCAATGGCAAATTATGTCCCCTGACCTATTTCTAATGACAAGGAAATTTTACTGGTGATGCTGGCAAGTTTACACTCAACTGCCTGACCACTTTTTATCATAAGAGGGTGCAGTTAAAAAGCCATTCTGAGATGTACACAGAAAAAATGCAAGATGCCAGCTAAACATATGTTTCAAAGAAGCTTGAATTGTTTGTGGATATCTGTCTCTCTTTGAGGCCATGGGTTATCTGCTCCCATAGCAAGCCTTCTTCCTCTCCTCGGCCATTTCCGCACTACATTGTTATAGTGCTATTATTCCACTTTCAAATTCCTGTGGAATTCTGGGGTTTGTAGTTGACTGAGGCCAAAGAGCTCTCTGGCTGAGAATTCTAAATACCCCTCTTTAAACTCCAAACCCCAGGATTCCATAGGATGTTGAAAGTGGAATAATAGCACTATAACATTGTAGTGTGGAAATAGCTCTCCTGTATACCACCAAATCTACTCTATTGGGTGCCCCAGTGCATTTGGTACAGAGAGCTACACAGGGGAGAATCCACTCCATGGGAAGTGTCTATTCTGTTGGTTGACAGACACCATGGGATACAACTCTTATCAGTCAATTTACAAATGGATATGGGCCCATAGAAAAAAATACTTCTGTCTTTTATACATTTATATCTGCAGGCTCAGAAGCAAATTTAGTTTTCTTTGCAAATATGTCCAGTTTTTTATGTTTTCCTGTTACACTCTTTTAGTCTCATCTTTGTGAAAGGTTGCTACAAGTTATACATGGAAATGATGGTGGTATCTATATATTATTTCTAGTGTTATTAATGCAAGATATTTATTCTCTGAAAAAATATGGTATTATAAACAATGACTAAAAACCATGTTTTGATTTGCATTTAATGACTCTAAAATGATGCTGTTGTTGCTGCATATTTTGCACTTTCACTTGGGACTTGCAATATTTTTCTTCAATTATACCTTGTTTTCTTAGTTGTTCTGCAAGATTTTGTATTAAAATTCCAAGATCATTTTCTAGCCATTTCCTCCAGTTTGTTTTGCAGAAGCAAGGAAAACAGATACATCTTCCCTAGAAGAAATGATTCTTGTGTTTAACAGCTCACTCTCTTTTGTTTTTTTGTTTTGTTTTTTGCCAGGTTGAAATGAAGCAAGGTAGCCGCCATATGTATTTGCAATGAACCGTGGAGTGCAACATGGACATATCCGTTGTTCTTTTTATATCTCAAGAATATTATGTTTCAGCTGGGGCAGCTGAGGGCTTCCATGTTAAGAGTGCAGTGAGTCTACCTGAGTTTTATTCCATACTTTAAAGGAGCTGTCCAAAGTTCTGAAGCTCCACAGGTGTAGCTTCTTCTCATAGTGTGGTAGTTGTGGGGACAGGGAAGGCAGAATGGTGTCCTGTTTCAAAGCTCTTAAGGGAGAGGATTGGTCATTTCTTTTTCTGATACACGATCATCTTTGGTTAGGTTTTTACTATGTCTCAATATTCATTGGTTAAGAAAACCCAATGGATTGATGGAGCCACCCGAAGTCACAGGTGATTTGAAAGCACAGATAGAAACCATCTTAAGTCTTTTTAAGGGAAGTGCCTATCTTTAGCTGGAAGTTGGCCGGGTGACACAACGCAGCTGAGAAAAGTGAATTGATAGTCTGCTGACCTTAGTAAATCCCTAATTCATTTTTTTTTTAATAAAAGGTATCCTGGTATTTTATTATATCTATTTTTGGCAGAGAGAACATCACTTCTGTTAAAATAATTTGGGTGTCATCCAAATAGTCTCATAAAAGTAAATGGCCTTCTGCTTAATAGTCTAATACTAAATGAGGATATACATACTATGTTGGCTTGAAAGGTACTGCTGTAGATAATTTAAATATATGACACCAATATACGATACCTGATATTCAGGAGGATAAGTGATTCCCAGTAGCCAAGGAGTTACCATTACTTCAAAAACCTGTTTATTTTTTAAACTCCTTTCCAATAAAAATATCTTTGCTATTAAAACAAAGCAGCATGTTGTTGTGTGTCTTCAAATAATTTCTGACTTAACAGCAACCCTATTATGTGCTTTTCTTGGCAAGATTTGTTCAGAGGGGCTTTTCCTTTGTCTTCCCCTGAGGCTGACTTGTCCCACCCAGTGGATTTCCATGGCTGTGTGGGGATCTGAACTCTGGTCTCTACATTAATAGTCCAGTGCTCAGATCACTACATGACATTGGCTCAGTATAGCAGAATAATAGAACAGCAGAATAGCAGTGTATTAAAACAATAATTTGTTGAAAGGACTCTGCATTCTTGAATAAAATGTTTCAAATCCAAATAATTTCTGCTTGAAAGTAGAACTCTCTGGTCTCATCCATATTAAGTTATCTAGCTGCATATCCTTCATTCAATTGGCACCCAGAACTTTTGTTGACATAAACTGAAACTTTCATCCTCTAACAACAATTCTGTTCCCAAACACTTTACTATCACAGAGTTAGTAGTAAATGAAATATGACTTTACAGGCTGAAGTTTACTTTGTGTAGCTATCTACAGTATATTTAAGTAGATGCTAACATCTAGGGAAAACTCCAGATGACAAAACTCTACATATATGTTGAGAAACTATCTTTTTTTAAAAAAAATACATGAACATATGACAAGGGAACACTTGTCTTACCTGTTAACAGATGAGTATAATACATTTTCCAGAAGGAGAATGTTGTCAGCTCTCTCTCTCTGTCTCTCTCTCTCTGTACTTCTGTCCCAAAAACAAAGATAAAAGTTAAGCTGCATTTTTAAAGTGGAGGTAACTAAGGTGTGGCTCAAGAGTTCTAAAAGGAACATGCCTTTATAGTTCTTGAACACCTTTAAAACATAATTGGTCAGTGACACATGCTGGTATGTGTATTACTTTCACAAGCTGGCTAGTCAAGCTTTAAAATTCGGTTTGATTCAGTGTTTGAAAATATGAATTTCGCTGCAATGTAATAAGAGAGGGACCATACCAGAGTCATGGAGAACATACATTGTGTGCAAAAGGTTCATTACCTGACATCTCCAGCTAAGAGGGTCAGCTAGTAGGTGGTGTGAAGCACTTGTACCTGAGGCCCTGGAAAGCTGCTACTAGTCCAAATAAACAATACTAGGTGAGATCAACTAATGTTCTAATCTAGTGTAAGGCCCTTTCTACAGGAGCCTCCCATCCCAGGCAGAGTGTGGAAAAAGCCTAAGTCAGATTTATATGCATCAGAAACATGTTGGACCAGAAATTATTACTTAAGGGGCATTTCTTCTATTTAGCGTTGCCAAACATTTTTTTGTGGAATAGTATGGAATAGAAAAACCAGCATGGTGCAGTGGTTTGAGCATTGGACTACAACTCTGCAGACTAGGGTTTGAATCCCTGCTTGGCCATGGGTGACCTTGGGCAAGTCATACTCTCTCAGCCTCAGAGGAGGGCAAAGACAAAGGCAAACCTACCTCTGAACAAATCTTATCAAAATAATCCTGTGATAGGTTCACCTTAGGCAATCATGTAGGGTCATGGGGGCGAGGGGGGATTCGCCCCAGGTGGCAATGTTTTTGGGACGTCCCAGCCCATAGGCTCAGTAAAGTGGGACACAGTAGGAAAAGAGGAAGATGCGCTAAGGATGGATTGGTTCCATCAAAGGATACAGAACCCTGAGTTTGCAAGACCTGAGCAGGGCTGTAGATGACAAACACTCTTGGGGGTCTCTCATTTATGGGGTCACCATAAGTTGAAGCTAACTTGATGGCAACAGAAAAATGAGGAGGCATGTAGGCCAATATCAGGATCACTTCTCCAAAGAGCTCAAGAAGCATATTGTGTTATCCTCACAATAACCTTCTAAAGTACTACTTTAAGTTGCAATATAAGTAGCTCCCAAGGTGCCCTAGTGAGCTTCATAGCTGACCATTACCTCAGTGAGACCAGCTCTGGGAAGCACTGCCCAGTTTTGGCAGAATCAGTTGGTTGCTTTAGACAGACGATTTAGAAATCATGGAAAAACAGTCTACTGACAGTTATTAATTATTGTGCTTTTACTCCCAGGAGGAGACACATACATGATTTTCCCAGGGGCCAAAATCACTTGGTCAGCCTAGGATATCATGTAGGTTTGTAGTACAGGGTGGTATTGTTACCCTGACTTCTGGGGGTCCCATGGGGGACACCTTGATTCGTTCCAAAAAATGCAAAGGTTGGGGAAATTAGCAGAACACTGGCTGTAGCCAAACGAGGGGCAGGGTAACCCAGCAGAATCTTTTACCCAATTTTTACGTGGTCAAACCAAGTGAAAAGCCAGACAATCATACCAGTCACTGGGTTTTATTAATAAATGTGTTCTCACGCACCGACACACTCATTCACTCACCCACTCACTCACTCACACAAGGCCTATTGAGAAAGGAAAGAGATGAAAATTGATAGGGGATTCAGTGGAGAGGGGGTAAAGGCGGTGATACTACACCTATCCTGAAGTCTTCAGTCTGGGAAGCTGCGAGAAAGATGGAGCTCAGAGAAGAGAAGTGGCTGAGGGGATCACTAGACTAACAGAGTGCCAGTTTGCTAGCATGGCAGAGAGTTCTCTGAAGAGACTCTCAAAAACTGGGATTACTCATAGGGCAGAACATACCTCAAGGGCAGGCCCTTTCCCAGGAAGAACAATGACCAAAATAAAGGAAGAAATGCTGCACAATAGCAATTTGGTAGTTTGCATGATTGGATTATGCAGATGGACCCTGCAGTGCAGGATTTACTGAAGTCAGAGTTGCTCAACCTGGGGAAAACACTATAATCCACTTAAATTGGCTGTTTTTGGCTGGGGACCCTTTGTTCGTGCAGATGTGTTTAATCTGAGGTCTCCTAGGGGAACGTGACTGGGGATTTTCCTGGCCTGACCTATTTTCGGTGGTTCGACCTCCTTATATTATTATTATTATCCATTTGGGCAACCTCTCTGGCATGGCAGGCATATTTGATATCAAATTTATATTCCCCAGGATGGGGTATGCCAGTGGGGTAACAGTATGATGATAATTTGCTCTTCCACCTGAGGCAGAAATACACCTTGTGTCAGCCCTGTGGGAGTGAAGAAACCATGCAACTAGTCCCACTTCTGTGAGATCTACACCCATATAATTCAATGGATGTGTATGCATTATGCCTGAGCAGGGATTTGAATGTGTTTCTCACATTCTAACCTGAGCTATATAGCAGGACCTTGAAAAAAGTTAATTTTTTGTCCTACAACTTCCAGAATTCCCTAGATAGCATAGTTATTCACCATGCTACCTGGGGGATTTTGGGATCTGTGGAACAAGAAAGTTATACTTCCAAGCTATGGCTGTAGTCATTATAAGAAAAAAAACTGACTATCAGTGCCTTAAACAATGGTATGAGGAAATTCGCAAAAGGCTCCATTTAGGAGTGATTATAGCACAGTAATAACACATTTTATATGTACAAGGCCCCAGAATGAATCTTTGGCCTCTCCAGTTAAAAGTATCCAGTATCAGGTAATGTGAAAGATATCTGCCGGAAAGCTCCTCTCCATCAGACCAGACCAGATTGGGCTACATGGACAAATAGTCTGACTTGTTATAAGTCAGCTTTCTGTAAGAGTTTAGAGCACTTAAAAATGCCCAGCATCTTCTTTCAAGAATCTCTAATCTAAACCTTCCTATCATAAAGGTTTGGTACAAAGCAACTTGGGGAGCCTTAGTGGCCTTGAGCTTGCTAACTGGAGTTTTAAACACACCATTTAAATAGCATTTTGTTGAGCCTGGTAAATCTAAGGCAATAAATGTAGACATATCATGTCACTTCTGTGGTACACAATGTTTAAATTCTCTCTTTATATGCTTATGTCATGTGTTCCAACAATCTGTTTAAACAATTTGCAATTCAGTCCCAGGATCCCTCACACTGGCTGGGAAGATTATAGAAAGAACTGGGCAGTAAAGGTCACAGTGCAACTCAGGACCTCACACTGGTGCCGGGACCAGAATCTCATCAGCATCTTCCTGTGCTTTGCTAGCACTGTCCAAAGACACTAAGAAATTAACTTTCACGTGAATATGTGTTACAGTGGCCCAGTGCTGCCATCTTCCTTCCCCCTCTTTCTTCTCCACCTCCTTATTTTCCTCCTCACTTTTAAAAAGAAAAGTAATTTCAAACAGGAACTTCTATAAAATATTTTTTGTTTCAGCACAGTAAGCCCTTGGTCAGAGCAATTAGCCTGACTGTAGCTGCTGCCCATTGTCTCCTGTGCAAAGGTAGTTTTGTAGTTAGCCAGTGTTAGACTCTAGATGATGCTGTGTATTGGTTTACTTACTTCTAAGTTAGTAAACCAGCCTCACTCTTCTAAAGGTCTTTCCTGCTCATTCTAATGATTGAAGCCCTGGCCGTATTGCTAGAGTCTTATCCTGACGGCATTGCTGTGCAAAGGTGCTTCCCATGCCCCCATATCCCTGTTTCCTTCAACACTATCCACCTATCATCACAAACTCCATCAAGCTTACTTCTGTTTGGACCAGTAGGGTACCTGCTGTGGCTTCCTACCACAAGTGTGGAGACAGCTTATCCTATACAACGGTAATACAAAGACAAGACAGGAAGGATGACTTGATGCATTGAGGTTTCTGTTGTTTTGATCTTATAACTTAAAAACTTTAGTGATCTATTATTGTATTGAATCCCATTCTGATTTTTTTAAAACTGAAGAACACTATAAAATGTTCAAAGTAAAATAAAACAAAAGCATTGATCAGGTCTGTAAATGGACTGTATGCCAGATTCATAGTATATAAATGATTTAACATCACAGGAATGCTATTAGTTAAGGGTCTTCCTTGAATATGACTGGTTGAACAGGATGCCTACCCGTTTCTTCCCCAACCAAACAAGAGGTAGTTTCTGTCAACTGTTTTCCCTCGAGCGCAACTCTCCAGAAGCAATTATTTCTATCTAGAATTCTGCTGGTTCCTTCTTTTCCCATGGTAAGAAAAAATCCAAGGAAGCTCTCATCCACAGTATTTCATTGTACCTGAGCCAAGTAAGTCTGAGAAAGAAGCTATTAGCCAATTGGATAATATCCAGAAACTTCACAGATGAAACTGCTCTCCCTAACTGTATCTGCCTACAGACACAGCCCCATCCTTCTATATATGCTCCATCAGGGAGGGTGACACATGGCAAATATTGTTGTATTGAAACTCCCAGAAATCTTCCTCATTGACTATTCTGGCTAGAGAGTTGCAGTCTAACAATATTTGGAGGTCCACATATATTCCCAACCTCTGCCTTAAAACATATTTGAGTCCTGCTTGAGGAAACCTAATCTCATTATGACCAGTATGGTCTGCTTACACCACTGTCTGCTGCATTAAATATGTTGTTTACAACACTGTTGCATCTAGAAAACATAAAAGATGGCCATGAATGGCCCGATCCTGCCAGGGTTTTTATTCTCTTGAAACTGATGTAGATCTACACAATGCAGCTACAAGTAGATGTTAGAATTCAGTTTTTTTAGACCTTGAGGAGCTAGGAGGGGAGGATTAGAAAGGGGGATTATGAGAGAGGAAAGAACATAGTGGCTGTTTCTGCACTAGACTGTTATAAGACTATTATTCCACTTTCAACATCCTATGGAATCTTGGAGTTTGCAGTTTGCCTCAAAAGCCCCTCCCTAAACTGTAAACTCCAGGATTCCATAGGATGTTGAAAGTGGAATAATAGCACTATAACAGTCTAGTGCAGAAATGGCCAGTGTCAGTGAAAAGAGATTCTGAGGAGACTTGGTAGCGGCAAGAAAAAAGGTCCTGAGGAGTCTTCAGAGACCATGGGAAGAGAGTTGCCATATCACTATCATTCTGATCTCCTGCAGTTAAAGATCAGCAATTGCTCTACAACTAAGGCCCTTTCTGCACAGTATTTGCCAGTGAAAGGGCACCTGGAGTGTCGCGCGATTGTGAGGAGTGATCTGCACGACGCACTCACAATTGCACGATGCTCCAGGGGCCGGCAGGCACTGATTGCGCACCTTTTCATTTTTTGGCTGGAAGCTGAAAATGGTGCACGATCGCGCATTGCTCCTGGGCCCTGCGTGCACTTACCTGATGTGCAGAGCCACACCAGTCACGCTTCCTGCCCCAGCACAGCCTGGGAAAGTCCCAAGCTGCACTGTGAAAGGAAGAGGCAGGGCTCTCGTGCGAGCAGGCAGCTCGTGCAGAGCTGAAGCAGCAGGGACGCGAGAGCCTCTTGCCAGAAGCCACTCGCGTGATCCCCGCACCCCAGTGCAGGAAAAAGGTAAGGTGCGGAACGGGCCTGAGTGATAGTGGCAAACGCCTACAGCTAACTTCACAGACCCTAGATTGCACAGCCAGAGACAGGCATTAAGATACATTTGTATCATGTAATTACTGGACTCCATTCTGCCCCTTTTTGCTGTTTAGGAGCATACTTTAATTATGTATTCATAAGGATGTTCATTTTGCTCCTCCCCTTCTCTTCATTAAATAAATCCAAGCTTTTATTTTTGTATCAAAATACATGACTTGCTGTATTTTTCCTCATCTCCTTTCTGGAAACAGGGATCACGGTAGGCTGTAAATAATTCACTCACTACATTGGGGGTCTGCATTTTTGCTCATCACCTGTCCCAATCCCACAAGAACTTAGGTCCTACAGTCCCCCATACCATAGGGTTGCTGGATGGGAAGTTAAAATCATGTTCAGAAGCATAGTACACCTGGATATGGGTATCCTAGCTAAAAGGCATTTGTAGACATGAATGTGTTTACTTCCTCTTAAAGGTCATCACGAGGTAGTGAGGGATTAATACAGAATATTATCTTTATTCTAAGGTAAAATATTATGTATTAATCCCTCACTACTTGGACACTAAAGAACCTGCCTTCCTTTTTTGTTTTCTTAAAAATCAACACTATCCAAACAAAGCCTATTTAGTAAAATCCTAGCAATTTAGGAGGTACATATTCCACCAGAAGCTACATACCCCAGAACATTCTTTTTCATGAAGGAAAAATAGAGAGTGTAATTACTGAACCTTTCTCATGAAAAAGACATACAACTAAGGTATGTATGTATGTATGTACGTATTGGTTTTTCCAAAAAAAGTAAAACAAATGAAAATACATAATCCAGTAAACAGTAGTAGCAGTTATAAACTCAAGCTAAACCATTATACGAATCTTCACAATCTTCCTCTTTCCCTTCCTAAGGCCTGTTTGTTAAAAACACTCTTCTACTGACTTTTCTCCTTTTTAAAAAAATTAGTTATAGAATTGTTCTGCATCAATGCAATAATGAAACAGCATTTTTGCACCAAAATGCTAATTCACTATTTCACTGGTATGCTATGACTCTAAGAAAAACAACACTTTTTTTCAAAAACAGAAACATATCCCAACCTCAGGAAACCATGCACCTAGTTTTAAAAAAAAAAAACCCACCTTAAAACAAAACTTCCAGTAAAGCCTTGTACTTGTCTCTCTCTCCATCTTGAAACCATACACTGTGAAAACACTGCAGCTTTTGTCACGACACATATTACTGGGGGAATGACAAAAAAAACCCCAACATGAACTAAAACCATAGATGTACATATGCCCCTCAAGACTTTCTTGATCCAACATGTCTCGGAATTTTTTTTAAAAAGTGGGAGAGTGGGAATTGCTACCAAATAATCTAGGATAATAAGATCATAATTTGGATGTTACCAAACCAAACCCAGCCCAACCGAACCCAAACCTGAGAATGACAGCAGAAGGTACTGGAAGTTCCAGCAACATTTGCTCCATTTATTTTCTTCCAGTTACGTGCACTCTATAATAATATACTAGATAAACATAAACCAGGGTCTTCAGGTTCTTCATCCCTTTTTCTGGTGGGAAGAGTGTGGAACCTGAACTGTGTCAACAGTTACCTGCAACCTGAAGAAGGTACCACAAACGAAAGTAGGTGGCTGTATTTTTCTATTACAGGCTACTTGCCATAGCCTACAGGCCTCACTAGCCAGTTCCTTCATTTTTTTAAAAATCTAGTCCTCAGAGGAACACTGAGAAAGGAAAAACAGTAATAGAAGTGCTGCCATGGGGTTCAGAGCACTGCAGGATGCTGCTCCTGCTCTCTATGCATCCTTATTGTTCTGTACCTTGTCCTTACCAGTAGGCTCAGGCAAAAGGAAACTGCTGCAGCCTCTCTTACCTATTCTGTTCTTCTTCATTAATGATTTTTACCATCTTGATCATGCTGTGCTCTTGCTTGGCCACACATGTAGCTGTTTTCATATGTGAAATGTAGGAGAGTATGACACAGTGCAATTGAGGATATCCTCCAGCTTTGAAGTTTTTATTTTATGTTATTACTGTTTACATTCCCCACCAATCTAAGGCATGGTCAAAGGCTAAACCAACATCCCAGCAACTAGAATATCCCCAAGTAAAATCAAATGAATGCAGTTACTAAACCTCTAAGGAATGGCATGCCTGCTGATCAACTAAATAGGGTGGAAGACGGGAATCATGCATATATTGTTAGATTGCACCTCGCAAAATTTTTCATCATTGGCTATGCTGGTTTTAGAGCTGCTGGGAGAGGTAATTCAACATCTGGAGGACTGCATGTTTCTCAACTCTTGAAATAGGGAGAGTGTAATTATTGAACCTTCCTTGTGAAAAAGAATACCAAGCAACATCATAGTGTTGTCAAAATACTAATAGTTATTAATAAAAATTGCTGACAAGCTACAAGAGGCAGTTCAATTTTGTCTGAGCCTGCTAGGAAGCATCCTCTCCATTCTCCCTTGCTAAGTCAACTGAGTGCAAACTGCTTTTGCACCTTGAATGCAGTTTATAGCAGTGGAAGTAAGCTGAGGGCAAAGGAAGAAAGTGGGAGAAGGAGAGAGAAACTGGTAAATTTTAAAAGCAGCAGAAAAAGTGGGATGACACAATATTAATTAGAACTGTCCCTGTCAAACCTGGACAATTGGAATGTATGCTTGTTATAAATGCCCCAACTGTTAGTGTGGATACCCAAACTGACCCAAAGGAAGTCAAACTCTTGCAAAGAAGTACATCGGTAGTCATATCAGACCCACTTTTTAGTCTTCACTTAAGATTTTTATAGGCCTTATTCCCAGTTCTTGTTGCAAGTCTGGTTGGATCCAAGGCTCCAAGGATCTCATGAGACCTGGAAGAGGACAGCCTTAAGATTTTAATACAAATAGAAGACTCAACAAGGCTTGCTCCTTTCTCTTCCCTCTACAAGAGACCTCTGGCAATCACAGCGTTACCCATGTGATAATCCCTAAAACAAGTTAAAGACGATAGGCACAAAATTCTTTCCCCAAAATAGCTTTGTACTTTGGAGCTTATTAAAAAGCATTAAAAAGGCCCAAAGTAATGGCAGTGACTGCAACAAATTGTTATTGAGTTGATATGTTGTTCTTTCACTTGGAACTTTATTAAAGTTTTTTTTTTTTTTTGTAGTGAGAAAAGTACATGGGAATCTCTATAAATCTGTCAAGACTCATAGCCAGAATTTGAAGTGTTAGGGGGAGAACCCTGGAAATGGGCAAGAAAAGATGAAATCTGTTTTCTCTAACCATTTGAAACATCATATGTCATGTCTGTATTATAAGCAGAGTAAAGCTGTGTTGCCATATTTGGTAAAAAACACCCCACCATGAGCTAAAGGGCAGAGAATAACCAGTCTTTCTTTTGTTATTGTTTCGATATTTATTAATTACATTATATGAAGATTTCGCTCTGGTTTTCACACCAAAGTGATGCTACTGGTTTTTGAAAACAAATATTAGAAGAATTCGTTTAGAGTTAAAGTTCATAACCTCTGTTTAGATTAAAAAGAAGCACAGAGTTTGTGACATTCTTATGTTGTAAAAGCTCCAAGTGTTTAATGAAAGTGTTGTTAAAATGTAATACATGTCTCTAAAATCAGTCCCAAATGATCAACAGAACAGTTTTAGTTCCACGTATCGAATAGCTAAAAGTTCTTTTAACTGCCTTCTTTGACCTCCCACCACGAATTAGTACGATTTATCAGAAAAGGGTGATTATTTATGAATAGTTATATGAAGCAAATGTTTCTGAAAGTCATTTCACAACTTGTGAAAAGTGCTGAATACTTAACCAGAGCAATAGACAAAGATGTGGAACAGGAGTGGGGAATCATACACTATAATCAAGATAGTACATGGGATTGTGTTGTGCACACATTGCAGAGAGGGTGATTTAAAATGGGGCTGCTACTTTATAAGTCCTATGTTTTAATAACATGTAGTTCCATCTTTAAAACAGAGTTAGGAAAATGTATGATTTATAGGAGAGGTACAGGAAGCTATTGCATACAGGGTCTCTTTCTACGCTACACAGTTATAGCACTACAGTTCCATTTTAACTGCCATGGTAACATCTGATAAAATCCAAGGGTTTGTAGTTTGGTGAAGCACTATTACTCTCTGGCTGAGAATTTGAAATACCCGTCCCTAAACTGCAAACCTGAGGATCCATAGGATGTTGCCATGGAAGTTAAAGTGGAATCATACCACTATAACTATGTAGTGTAAAAGGGCCCTCAGAGTATTATTTAGTCTGAATGGTAGCGGCTTTCAGGACCAAACTATGTTATGTGTTAAATGTACAGCCAGCAGCTTTCCAGGGTTGAGTGGATTCTAGTTCAGATTAGAACCACACCTCATAGAGAAGAGAGGTTGTCCTTTTTCTACTTCAACCCTTACAAAATTGCACCTTCTTTTGCACCAATGACCACACCAGACTTTCTGCTTGGATTCTTGTCTATACTGTGCCTGAGGACAGGAAGCAGCCCTGATGAGAATTTGAACTCTATACAACTTTTTTAAGTGGGGAAAAAGCAATGTATTAGCTGTACATTACACAGTTAGCATAACATGCAATTTGGTCCTCAGGCAGAATTTTTTTTCATCACCTGCTCCTAGCTGATCCTTTTAACTGGAAACACCAGAGGCTAGAACTTGGACCTTCCTTGTGCAAAGAATGTGCTCAGTCACAGTAGCCTATGATCCTTCCAGATAATGACCTGTTTGACAATAATTCTAAAATTCTGGGAAGAACAAAAAGTCTTTTGCTGCTTGCCACATTTTGAGTACCTAGCCCTCTCCCTTCTTTCTGTACATCCAGGGAGTAACATAGGTTGAAGCCAAATGGCAACCAAGCCAAAAAGCAGAACAGTCCTGAAATTCCTGTTTTCTTCCTGTGGTAATTATTAATGACAATGCTCTGTCATTCTCTCTGTCTTACTATAAAAACTTAAACATCAAATCAATCTAGACAAAACAAGTGGGATACAGTTGCCATGCTCCCACCATGCTCAAGTGAAGGAAACAAGGTGGACTGGAGGAAGATTAGAATGCTCTGCTTTGTAGAGAGTGAGGAGGTACTTCAACACTCGCCTCTTCCGCACGGGACTGTTATAGCGCTATGATTCCACTTTCAACATCCTATGGAATCCTGGTGTTTTCAGTTTCTGAAACTACAAAGCAGAGCATTCTAATCTTCCTCCAGTCCACCTTGTTTCCTTCACTTGAGCATGGTGGGCCCTCAGCACTGACCCACTACGGGCATAATGGGATCAGACACCAATATTGGTTGAATTTATTTTAACCATCTAGCTTGGCTGAAACCATGAACTGCAAAGTTGGGGAGGGGGAATACAGCAACCGAATATGGGATCCACTGAAGCAGATGGCCTTCCTCTGACCTCCTCCTCAGCTCCACCTGTACAAAGTACCAGAGCCCCAATGGCAACTCAATCAGCTGGGTTGCTATGTGCTGGAAGGCAAACCCAATGAACTCCTTCCCTCAAGTCTCATTACAGAAAATTTATTTTATTTATTGTTTGATTTTATATGCTGTTTTGAATCCCAAAGTAGGTCCCAAGGCAGCTTCCACAAAGTTAAAAAACATTGAAAACATTTAAAGAATTAAAACATGTTAAGAATTAAAAACATTAAAAAACATATTAATTTATAATAAAATAAAATTTAAAAACAGCTAATAAATGAGGTCACTCCTAGGCCAGCCGTAAGGGTAGTCTCTCACTCCCAGGTCCTATGATTTAGAGGGGCAGTTCCAAAAAACTCCCCTTCACCAAATGGGTGCTAATGCTGTTCCCTAAAAATTCTGCTTTCTCCCACCAATACCTGCCACATGGTTGCCTATTTAATGGTATCAATGCAATTCAATTGTCCACGTCTCCTAAATGCAGTATAAGGTGAAAAAGGGAATAAATCCAGCCCAGCTCCAAACGTGACCAGTCACAGCTTACATTGCACTAGAGGCCAGTGGGTGGGTTGAGTGTTGGAACCAAAGAGGAAGTTGCCGTGGACGGTTAGAGCTTATAAGCCTTCTGGCTCCACCTCACATATTTCATGGTTTCCCTCTGAGGGTCCCTGCCAATCAACCTTCTATTAGGTGGCAGTAAAGGCAACCCCTTCCTGTAGCCATGTGGGTGCCCTGCAAGCACAGGGCTGGATTGTTCTGGTTTGGGGAAGGTTATCTTCTTTTTTTTTCTATTTCTGCAAATCTTGGGTTCATGCAAGCATGTAAATATCTCCACCATTTGGACTACAATCTTGCCACTTGAATTCACTGTTAGGTGGGAGTGCAGTCTCTTAGAACATGCCTATTGCCTTCTTTCCACTTCAGCCTACTTGGGTTGATCATATAAGAATATTTTGTACTTATGATAACATTGTGTAGCTGCATAATGCTTTGAACATATGGTTATAAAAGAAGAGCAGTTATTTTGACAAATGTAATAAGCAAAAATAAAAAATGTTTATTGTTTCAGGAAATCTATCAGATATGACCAGAGAGAAATCCCTAGATTTGGTTACAGAACCCCCTAACACTGAGTCCGGTGCATGGAGCCATACTGGTTGCCATTATGAAGGGAACTGTTTCCCTCCTGTAGAGGGAAAAGATTAACTTGATGCTTTAAAAGAGTCAAGAAATAGAGCAAATAATAACCAAGAAAAATTCAAAAGGGGACAGGATGCCCCAAGTACACCTGTCCTTCCATTACTACCTCCATCACCTGGTCACTTGTTATATGCGCTAATGGTTCTTATTTCTAATAAATTCGAGTGGGAGGTACTTTCCAAGGCCAAGAGAAAGCACTGGTGCCATGGCATTTATTTTCATACATTCTAGAGTGCAGCCCTCTCATCAGGCCCTGGCAAACAATCCCTTGGAAGATTACCTGGTAACATCCAGCAGCCAGTCTTTCCAGGCTGCTACTATGGTTTACCTGAGATTGTTGCCTATGTGGAATATGGCATTTAACTGCTTTTTAACCTCCTGTGCCAACTCTTCTCATTGTCTTTCAGGACTTATTTCTTTCATCCCATTGCTACCCAGCTAATCTGTTCCAGATTTACTGCTACTGCTGGTCAGCCTTTCCCCTGTCACTGAGACAACTATGAAATATTAATGCCAATTAAACTAACAGGTCAGGATCTCTCTTTTTCTACTAGTATTGGCTACCTTTCTGCAGCAACTATTGGATCCTGGAAACCTGCTCCAGGGAGACAGGGAACTCACGGAGCAGATCTTGGTATCACAGAGAGCTATAGGAAGCAGGAAAGAAACCACAGTTTTGCTGGCCTCAGAAACACTCCACAATTTTATTGGGCACCATTAGTAAACAACAAATAGCTGGTATTGTGGAAAACATGTCACTTTCTGCTCAGTCTGAGTGTGGGATGACAATGCTGAGTTTGATATCTCTTAAATGCCAAAATGAAAGATTATGAGGAAGCTGATGAATAACCTTATCCTCATTAAACTGTTTTGTTTATGGAGGCATTTATGTGACCCAACCCAGTAATGACTTGCTGGTCAAGTATTCATAATTAGGAATTTAGAATTAGTTTATTTTGTAAGCAGCTACAAGGAAGTACTTTGAGGTGGATCCCTCTCACTATAAACAAGCTTTTACAAATAACAAGTTAGAAGATGAAATGTAAAGCTCACATAGAAATGTGTTTTTGCACATGATGCTTTCCACCCCTTAATATGGAATGTAATTATAAATCCTACGTACCACTATGCACAGTGCCAATGGCAAATGCTTCTTTTATAGATAAACATTAAAAAAATAGGAAAGACACATAGCTGAGATTTTCTTCCCTAAAATAATATTGAGAACATTCTTACATGACTCTTGGTAGGCCCAGATTAGCCTGACATATGGCCTTTTTCGCATGGCATTTCCTATGCGAAAGGACCCCTTGAGCGTTGCGCAAATGTGGGGAGCAGTCCACATGATGCACTCACATTAATGCAATGCTCCAGGACCTGACACAGACCGCACATGCATTTTTTTATTTTCAGCTTGAAGGTGAAAATGCTGCGCAGTCGTGCATTGCTCCGGGGCCCCGCGCGCACTTACCTTGCGTGCGGAGCCTTGGGAGCTGGGCCGGTCATGCTTCCTGTCTCAGTGCAGCCTGGGAAGGTCCCAGGCTACACTGTGAAAGGAAGAGGCGGGGCTCTTACGTGAGCAGGAAGCTCGTGCAAAGCCGAAGGACCCCGGACATGAGCGCCTCTCTCCGGAGGCTGCTCGCGCGAGCACCGCACCCCAGCGCTGAAAATGAGTGAGTTGTGGAAGAGCTGTTGATCTAGGCACAAATCTGTGCTACATACCATATCCTTCAACATTTCATAGATGAAAACTGGAACACATGAAGCCAAACAACATCAGAGTGTGGTCAATATGGCAAAAGTTATTAATGTGGAAAAACAGACAAGCTAGGAGAGGATGAAGCAGTTTGCCTTGGGAAAGACAAGTTGTTACCTACTCCTCTCCTCAACTGAGTTAACTGAGTCCAAGCTGCTTTTGAACTTTAAACTCAATTTGTTGCAATTGAAATAAGTTGAAGACAGAGGGGGAAAGTGAAAGAAGAAACTGGGGTAAGAAAACCAGGACATTTTAAAATAAACTGAAAAAGTGAGATGACGCTGGATTAATTGGGACTGTCCCTGCCAAATATGGATAGTTGGAGGGTCTGTTATATGCACCCATTCACCATGCAAAGCTCATGGACAATATTATACTAAGTGAAAACTATGCAACACAGTGGAAGTCATGTTAGCAATATTAATGGGTTTCAAGTGGTAGACACATGGTCCTGTGAAACTCTGGGGTAATTTACATTGCTTTCTCCTTTCCTAATCGCCACTGGAAATTGCAGTGTGTTTCCTGTGTACACTAAACATTTTTCTCATAAGATATTGATGAAAATTACATTAGTGGTTGTGGTTTTTCCAGGCCACACAATGGTGGCAAGGGAAGGGAGACAAAACTGGCTAGATGTGGGCACATTATTTCTCCAATGCCCTTTATTTCCTTCATTGCCACTGTGCCTGTGGCTGTTTTCTTCCTGCCACCAATGATTACACTGGCATAGTTATGCCAGCATACTGCACTAAGAGAATTCCAGCCAGAGATGCAAGTCTATACATTTTCAGATGCCACACTGAAAGTCACAACCTCTCTCAAAACAGATAATTAATACTGTTCAGCTCTGATAGTGCTAACTTCCTATTAAGGGAATTCCAGAGCTACAGTTATTGCGCTGAAAAGATACCAACATTTGTGGTACTGAATGTCTGCTTGTCAAGTATGCCCACTCTCCAAATATAGAAAAAGGCACTGTGTGCACAGCCACAGATATTTTACACTTAAAAAAATAATCTGACCTCACCCACTAAAACTAGTAGGTTTCATGCATGGATCATTCATACATTTATTTGAAACTATTTATAACTACAGCTATACATTAAAATTGTTCCTGTGATATCCATATAATCCTAATCATTTTACTTTAATATGGATTTTACTCAAATTCACTTTTGATAAAGCTAGATTGCCAAAATTGGCCTTTTAGGCCTCTTGATTTATTGATTTCCACCTGGCCAAAGAAAACCTACCTATTGCAAATTCACTGCATGTTTACCCAGATGAAACTCCTACCAAATGCTATCAGACAAATTAAGTGTGAACCTTAGGCCAGTTCTGCGCTACACTATTATAGTGCTATTATTCCACTTTCAACATCCTGTGCAATCCTGGGGTTTGCAGCTTAGGGAGAGACACTTAGAATTCTCAACCAGAGAGCATTTTGGCCTCAGTAAACTACAAGCCCCAGATTCCACAGGATGTTGAAAGTGGAATAATAGCACTATAATAGTATAGTGCAGAAATGACCTTAGTTTATTAGTGTGGAATTGTCAGCAGAGTCATATATCTCTTTAGTTAGATCATCATCCCATTGTGTTCTGCTGGATTTACTCCCAGATCAGTGAGGATTCATGTGCACTTCATTTTCTAAAATGTTCTAAAAATATTTGCAAAACTATATATTCTTGGACATGCAAATGTCTGTTTTTCAGCAGTTTACAACATGAGGAGGGACCTTGCCATTTCAAAGAATATGTTTTAGAAATATATTGGTTTCTGTTACAATGTTTGTATGAAAACTGATGAAAAACTCAATAGTAATAAATATGTACAGAAAATTCAAAAAATAAATCATGGTTTCTCAAATGCAAATTTGTACCTATAATTGTACCTTTTAAGATATAACCAGGTCTATTTAGCAATGCTGGATGTCATCTAAAAGTAAACTTGGGACTTCTTTTGAGAGCAAAACTTTATTTGCTAGAACCTGATACACATAGCATTAAGCTTTTCTGTTCTGTGTAAAGAATGGGTGCAGCTTCCAAAGAGACAAGGGTGAATGTCGTAACCCTTTCTGTTTTTCCATTTTGAAATCATACTACTCCAAGCTGTTTTCAGCCTCATAGGAATGTTCCCACTTTTCCACAGGCCATGTTTCCATTCACTTCTGCAAACTACTGCTTTGTTTTCAAGATCTTAGAGAACATGAATTACAAGGAAAAATCTGTTCAAACATGCTAGAGGAATTTCTTTTCACTGTCACTATATTTTTGTGTACTATTATAAGAGGGCAGGTTATGAGTCTGCCTGATAGGTCTGGCCTGGGCAAATTGGCATTGTTTGTAATGAGAACAGAAGAGTGACACATTTGAGTAACTTTCATTTATTCAATCTGGATAGTAGTGTAGTACTGGCTGGCTACTGACAAGGAGAGAGTAATGGAAACAAGATCAGAACTGCTCCAGAAATGAGGATTTATTCAGAAAATGTAGCAACAACACAGGGCTACAATCTTGCCTGGGACTGAGCTACCATTTCCTGCCACCATCTTTCATTGCAGTGAAATTGCTTGTTCTAGGAGTATGATAGCTGGCAGTTGAAAATCTTACATTTTGGAGGTCACATTCCCCCAAGCCCTGAATTAGCAATGGTCATGCTGGATGGGTGTTTCTGTGTGCTCTAGCCTAAAACATTAATTTTCTCATGCTCCAGTTGTATCCATAAGCCACCCCTCCCACCATCACCCCCTATTGAGCTTACCTAGTGGCAGCTCTAATGGGCTAGGAAGCAAGCAAATGGTTCCATCTGTCCAAGAGGTCACCATCTTTTGTCTCTTGTAGTGGAATTTATATATGCCATCAGATGAAATGCTACTGGGTAAAATTTCACAGTCTGCCTACCCATTGGAGAAAATTGTAAACTGAACTTGGCAGTTTCAGGAGTGACAATTGACCGAGTGTGCCAGAAGCTGTTTTTGGAGATACGGCAGTGGGGAATGGCAATGTGAGTGCTCTTTTGATGCTGTGGACCTGAGGACCCGCTCAAGCATGACTCTAGTCCAGAATTCCTTCACCGCTATGGACAATTAATGTGGTATTTCCCCAAAAGAAGAGTTGAGCGGCAAAGTTCTTAAGGAACTTTACAAACCCCAGACTTATCTATTGTAGAACATCAGTTTGATTGCTAGCTCACAATAATAAAATTGTATTTTGGTAGCCTAATTATAAAGTTAATAATACAAAGGTTCTGAAGGTGAGATGAGGAAAAAAAAAAACCCTGTGTGACAGAGAGATTTTTAATAAGCAAAACCAAACATTGCTACTGAGGATCATGGTTTATGAGAATCCTCTGAAGGTTCTTCTTTCTGGCACGCAAAGACACGCGGTAGAGCTTCCAGGAATAAACATCATTCGAGAGTAAATATAATTCCAAACCGGTTTAGAAGAATTCATCATAGGGGAGGATTTTCCCACAGAGTTATATATTGTTTGTGGAGGATATGATTCCTTTAAAATACATTTCCATTCCAAGGGAGCCTCCACTTCAAGTCTAGTAGGCTATTATAGGCTTGTGTCTTTGGTTGCTAGGAAGTGCCTGATGGGAAACTGGCTACTCTGGAAACTTAGGAAGAAAGTTTCACTACCATTTTTCCTCTCACAATGGGATGCCTTTTGCAGTTCACTGCCTTAGCAGTAATGACAACTGACTCCATAAGATTTACTTTTTTGAGAGGCTTTTTGTGGGGGAGGGACTTCTTTTCCATCAAAGACTCAGGCTGCATAGTAACCCGTAGCACTTGGCAGAGTTCTATATTAAAGCAAGATGTAGAACAGAGATTAAAGACAGCATTGTAACTGTATGCTTTTTGGGACTGTCCTGACAATTCAAACAAAGTCAGCAAACTGTTTGGCACCAAGTGATCATGATTATGCTTCACCCAGCATGTATGCCTCATATGTAATCTGATATCTATTCTTTCAATCATATATCTATCTATCTCTATCATCTACTTGCAAAATCTGGAGAGAAAGAAGGGTTGAAAGCATGTTATGTGTTATTTACTTGGGTTACTGTAGGTTACTTAGATATTTAAGTACCGTAGGTTATTTAGGTGTCTTGTCACCTTTCCTCTGGTTGTTCAACTTGCTCTCTCTCTCTCTTTCTCTCTTTTTTAAGGGGTAGTACAATGCCATTCTGTGTATAATATCTCAGCCTCAAGAGTTTCTCAATTGCTGATCCAGAATTTTTCTGAAGAAGTTCAGAGCTCAATATGGGAAAAATAATATCAGAAAAAAATGAATCCCCTATAATAGATGTTATTTGATGCCACATAATTTAAACAGTCATGTAGAGATGCGGGGGTGATGGGGGTGCTTTGCCCCTGGCAGCAATGTTTTTAGGGCATTCTGGCTCGTGGGCATGCCCCTGCATGCTGTGGCCATGCCCCCATGCACCATGGCCACACCCCCATGCACCACAACCACGGCCCGATGCACTATGGCTATGCCTTCCTCTCATTCCGTCCATGCACTCTAAGCTCTGCCGCTGAATTTAAGTGATATTTTCATTTGCAATAATTGTGTAGACGTTTTTTTTTTAACCTTGCTTGAAAATTAACAATATCAAGTTATTTTGTGTATGTAGTGAAATTTGTCCCTCCAGGTTCTTTGTTGCTGATGAATACTTCCCATATCTTCTCTCAGTGTGCTAATGTTGATCAGAATATAAACACTGGTTTGTCACCAGGAGTTAGTGTGGTATAATGGTTTGGGTGTAGGACTCTGGGAGGCCAAGGTTCAAACCCCTGCACAGCCATGGAAAACCACTGGGTGACCTTGAGCAAATCACACTCTTTCAGCCTCAGATAGAGACAATGGCACACCCCCTCTGAACAAATCTTGCCAAGAAAACCCTGTGATAGGTTCATGTTAGGATAGTCATAAGTTAAAAATTACTGGAAGGTGCACTAACACAACTTGTCTCCCAGTATCTGACAAAATATGATAGCTGGAATTCAGTTATATTTAAAACGCAACACCATGTTACTGTTCCCTGGGAGAGCACCTGACGGACAACACAGAGAAGAAGAGGTTTGCTAAGAGGGAAATCAGTTCAACATCAGAGGCATCCAATGGGATGGTGGAAATCTCGACCTCACCAGTGCTGTTCTATTTGTGGTGAGACCAGAAACTATGGTGTCTTCTAGGGTGTCTTATGGGGTAACTTAGGGGAGGCCATGGATCCACAGAACTCTAAACCTCTAATTCTCCTGACATGCTCTTAGAGGGAACTATATGAACAACCCATGCTGGTGAGTGAGGAGGGAAAAACATAAGTAAGAATTAAAAGATTAACTTCACCTTTTGCCCTAGCTGGATTCAACAAGCAGGGCTTTGGATATGGTGCATCAATCAGCACAGATTCAACCTCACACACACCTCCTTTCAATCTTCTACCTTCATGGAATTGACTCAAATGCTCAAATTTGGGGGCAAACAATGCTGGGTCTTGTTATTGCCTGTTATAAACAGAGAATGCAGTCTTAAAAACACATATTTCCCTTTGGCTGTTCATTGCAAAGGAAACTCAAGGCAAACTAAAAGAGCTGGGCCTGTCATTCCTTCTGATTTACACAGAGATGCGCCAACATTGTTTTTTTTCTATTAGAGAAATAAACACAAGCACAGATATTAATTCTGACATTTATTATAAAGCCTTGAACTAGAAAGACCTTATTTTTATTTATATTTCTGGGTGAATCCTTCCTCTAGGCTGGCCCTAACATTAACAAAGTGAACAGATGTTGAAGACCTGAGGAACAGCGGCGATAAGTGTAGGACAACAGCTTCAACCATTAAGATAGTTTGATGTCCTCAGAAAGAAGTTGGTCTATGACCAATGTTAAAGTAAAAGCCAATTGCCAGTCTGCTTAGCTTTTGTACATAGAATGGAGGACATCAAACTTCATCTCAGACAGCAATATATATTGGGTCTATGCTATCCTTGCTACCTATATCATTGCAACAAATGATGACAAGAATTTTGATGAGAACAACACATAGTACAATTCCTTTCATCTCCTTTGGTATTTTGTTAATTCTGTTTGATTCTGATATCCTGGATTTGTTTTGGTTTTTACAAATATATATATCATGCAATTCAAATCATTTTGAAAATCAATAAGTGCAAGAAGATTCTTCTCTTTGCCTTGAGAATCAAAGTTAGTTCACAGGCTTATACATCTATCAGTCTTCTAACTTTTTCAAGACTTTCCTTCTAAGTATGCGTTTGGAGTGAAGAATTAGCCAAGAATAAAGCTATCATTTCCTTCCAATTAACAGTGATATTTAAATGGGTGTGCCATTAATTTTTAAATATTGTTGTATGCAGGTCTAGCACATTTATTATACTGAGCTGTATTATAAACTTGACAAGGAACTATGACATGCAGATACAAATCCTAGCAAATAGACTGTCTTTTGTTTTATGACTGGGTATATGAGTAATCATCTTTTTTTGAGCATGAGCATACTCAAATGAGTAATCATTTTCCACACACATTTTCCACATACATTTTAATGTATGTATTTTTGAAGTCTCATATTCAAATATCCCTATCAAAAAGAAAGGTTTGCAATTGACATGCCATATGAATTTATATAGTCAATTTCATTGTTGTACTCCAGATTTTCTTTCATAAGGAGGCACAAAAGGTTAATAGTAATATAACAAAATAAATATCAAAATTAGACCATGGGGTGATGAGATAACTTTTTTTTTACAAAATAACATAAGGACTGGCAACTTATTTTGTGTGTCTGTGTGAAGAATGATGTTGCTTGTTACTCCTAAAATGTTTTTTATGGCGAGTGTCAAGGCCCTAGTTCTCTAAATGATATTATTCAGTACCCTCAAAGTGAACAAGATGTAGAAGATGTAAGATAGAAGTCTGTATGTATGGTTTAATGTAATCAGAGTTCCACATTGACCAAGAAGCTCTCTGAGAGTCCGGTATACCATCTTTGTTCTCATTTTGTTAAGATACTGATGAAGCCAGGAGAAGCAAACATCTTCTTAGCTCTGGTTCATCTTTCAGATAGCACATGGTTTCTGTGTAAGGGATTAGCCATAGTCAGCTGTCAAGATGAAACTTTAACTGATGAATCACACCAAACATTAGAAGTAAGATGTGTGTGGTATGTGTATACATACATGTGCACCAATCGAGGAAGATAAGTCAGGAATGAAAGCTGAGGAGCAAAGCTCCAAACTGGAACACACCAGAATCATGAAGGCTGTTACTCACAGGCAAATTCCCAACCTAAGCAGAAAGTTTTTCACAGCTCTTCCTAACTGACTCCAAGAGTTCACATGATGTGGGGTGTAGGAGGTACGGCTAGTCCAGGATCCTGAGAACACTTTGCTACCAAGGGAAATATTCCAAAATGTTGTCCCGGTTGATTATCACACGAGGCAATGACATACAAAGCCAATGTTTCCTATTGCCAATCATGGAGGTACAGTTGGCCTTCCACATTTGCTAGGGTTAGGGGCTCAGAACCCTCACTAAAGTGGAAAAACTGCAAATATCAAAATGTGTATGCGTGTCTGTGAGAAGAGGGGTGAGGCATGGTGGGGAGAGCAGGAACCCAGAATCCAAATCAGATCAGGGAAAGAAGAGAGAATGGGCATGGGTTGACAAGGTGGCCCTATACTTCCCTCTCTTGGTCATCACGTTCCTTGGGTGTGTGTGTGGAGGCATCAAGAGAGAGTTTGTGGAGCTGAGAAATCAGGCTGCGAGCTGATGGTGGAGGAGGAGAGGCAGGGTTTAAAGGACTGCATCGCTGGATCGGAGCCACTGAAAGAGAAGGTTCCCCCAGAAAAGGGAGGGCGGGGGGGCAGAGATTGTAGAAACTCACAAATAATAAAATCTGTGAAAGTTAAACCTGCAAATGTAGAGGGCCAATAGTATATTTACTTCAGGGCCTGATCACAAGCTACCTTCAGTATGCAATGAACCTTTTGGAAGTGAATTCTTGAGGAATCTTACATATTCTCATTGTTTGTGACTCCGTGTGCTCCAGACATCTTTTGTACTAGAACTGTGAGAAATTCACCTGATCTTTGCAGTTCTCCCCACACTATGATTGTTTGGGAAGGGATGTCTGTTAATTTGAGATTTTGATTAAAAGTGAAAGAGGGGCATTGGTGGTGGCAGTAAAGAATTTCACACTATTTCCGGAAGTGACTTTCTCTTTATCTCTACACATTTTTAATTCTCATTGAGGAAATTATACTTCTGTCTTTTCACCAGAGTGGGTAAAAACAACTGCTGAGGATGTTGTTCCTTGGAGAAATGCCATGATGAAAAAGGTACACACTGGCATTCCATTTCAAATTGCAACTTGGGCATTTGCACTGTATTAAAAAGAATATTCCCTCCAGAGAATAACAGAAGTATATATCACATACAGTTCTGTTTCTAGCATTAGAATCTCACTTAGAATTTAAAAGGGTGGTGCAGATGAAGGCATGACATCATTCTGAATTAAAGATCACTCTGACTGGGGACAATAGCAGATTAAATTAAATTCAGACAGCAGGAAAAGCAAAGCTTAGACATTATTGAAAAGGGTGTTAAAATGGTTGTAGCTTCAGGGCAGCTGTAATGAATAGGGAACAAGTTCAGCTGGTTTTTGGATTATTTAGTTGGGTATTTGTGGGGGAAGTGGCTGTGTGAGTAGACTAAAGTGGCATGTCCCAATAGCCCTCTATGTAAAACAAGGAGAAATCAAATGTGCCCCATGAGGTACAGGCAGTATTTTCAGGACTGGTTTAGCCTGTGCACAATCCAGTGGGGAAGAATGAAAAATTGGCCTGGGATCAGTGGAAGTTGCTCCCCACAATACAAAATATAGTTGTTTCTGCATAACCCACTCAATTATTATTTCTGCTCATAAAAAGCAAGGTACCCAGTTTTCTGCTAATCCCCTCTACCAACTGAAACTCATCAAAAAGCTGTTCCTAAGAGTTGGGGATCTTTCAGAACAGGATGGAATATAGCGAAGAAGTGTGTTTGTGTGTGTGGGGGGGGGGTAAAGGTAGCAGCAAACTCTACATGCTAATCCTGAACACAAATGTTTTCTGCTAATTACAAAGCCACCCTATAGCTTTCCTACTGCCAGTATGTGGAACTAGGGTATTCAGGCAATCTGGACAGGTTGCAAGGCCACCAGTTGCTGTTAACTCATAGAGGCCAGCAGGTAAGGGCCACTGACCTGCTGTCTGAGTCTGAATCTACGTAGGATAGATAATGTATCTTTCCTTCAGGCTCAGTCCTTTTGAAATACAGTCAGCCCTCAACATTTGTGGGTTTCATTTTTGTGGATTTGATTATTCATGGATTATTTGCTGTCACCTCTGCTGCTTCCCTATGCCATTTTTAATAGGGACTGCAAGCCTCTTGAAGCTAAGAAACTGCGAACAAGGCTTGTAAATCCCTAATAAAAATGGTGTGGGGCAGCAGTGGAGACAGCATTAAGCTCCACCAGCCACTCACTTCTGCCTTTTGAAGGGACCCAGATGCTTCAAAGGAATCCATAGTGGGTTGAATAGAGTGGTTATACTTTTTGTGTGTTAAGTATGGTTTGGGAGGACCTAGAGTTATTCACGTTTTTTCAACGTTCATATCCTGTGCCCCTAACCTAGTGAATGTGGAAGGATGACTGTACAATGTTTCTCTCCTTCAAATGTGAAAACACTTCCTTTTGATGCCCAAGAACTTTAACACGGTTAAAAAAAAAACCTCCAGGTTTTTGGTTTTTTTTTAGCTTTTTGGGAAAGAACCAGGTTTTTAAAATGTGTGTTTTGACCCCAAATTGGAATTGCAGTGGAAATATGAACGGAGCAGTGAGGAAAGGATGGGGCCAGGTTGGTGAGTGGTCACCTAGGTCAGGCAGTCCCCTTGGTCACCTGATCATTCCTGCCATGGAAAGGGAGCTTCCTAGTTTGTATCGGTGTTCAGAAAATGAGGTGTTGCCTTTTCTCTCTTTTTCAGATTTGGTGTTTGTATGCAGACATTCACAGGTCAGCATTTCACCTCCCCCTGCTCTACCAAGTTCACTACACCCATTTGCAGGTCAGAGAAGGGGCAAGGCTGGGGGACCAGGTTAGTGGGTGGTGACTGGCTTGTGGGTAGGTGGCTGGCACAGAGTCTCTGGAGATGTTTCTCCTAGGCTCTTGCTTGCCTAGAAGGACTGGAAGGGTCAGCACCATTTTCCCCCCCTTTGGACATATGTGAACTGTTGAATCTTCGGTCTTGGAATATTTGCTTGCCTTTAGATATCCTTTTGAGTAAAGTGATGAAACAGTCTGATGGGACAAGCACTATAAAACACTTTCCTGGGAGTAAAGCACTATTGAAACAGACTTATGTCTGAGTTGGCCTGTATATGATTGTACCACCTGCTGTCGATCCTGTATCCATTTTCCTGGGAATTAAATTTTAAAAATGAGGCAGCAAATAAGAACAGGGGAGGCAACACATAAAGGCTAAGGCAACCACCTGACTGTTTACTCAATACAATGAGAGTGGAGATAGGCAGTTGGAGTGCAGGAAAACAGGGAAAGGCTATTTGAATATGCGAATATGTGCATGCATGGCAAGAACAAACAAAAGAAAGCCCTACAGCTGTTGTGATTGTGTGATCCAACATAAACTGGTGTGGGGAACATGTCACACAGTAGAAACACCTCCTTGTACTGATGTGACTACATGATGCGGGTCTTGTGTGGCTTTCCAAAGTGATTTCAGTTTGGATTTAAACAGATGCACGTAGCAGGGGTCAGACTGGTGCAGGATGCAATGCTGTGGAGCTAGAATACAGCCCTCACGTAGATTCAGCATTAGCTGGCCCAGAAGGAAGACGCTGCAGCTACTCCAGTCAGTTCCATAACAAGGAAGAAAAATAAATTGAAATGCTGACTTGTGCACCCTCAAAAATCACAAGGGCTCACATAAAAAATGGAAATGGAAGTACAGTTCTGGCTATCTCAATAAATATACTTCACTATTGATATACTTCACTGTATCAATAATTCTCACATCGTAAACTTAGTAATTTAGAGATGCGTTTCTGGAGACTGAGAAGGCAATTTTAAAAACAGACAATGGACAGCTTGTCTGGAAAAACTCCAGTGGGAAAATTCTTTTCTTTTTGCAAAGCACTGCAGCAAATTAATGACATGCATATATTTACTAGTCAGGGAAGTTTCAGAACAGTGCTGTGGCACTGTTTCCATCCAAAAACCATACACTGAATTTATCTTGAACACAAGAAATTCAGTGACTTCTTTGCTGTGGGTAGTCCACTGTGGGTGACGAATTAATAACGGGGGGAAGAGAGAAGGCAGAACTACTCAATATCTTCTTTGCCTCAGTTTTCTCCCAGAAGGATAGAAGTACCCAACCTGAGGTGTGGGGAGCAAGTGAGGAAGTGGGGGGAAATGCAACACAGAATAAGTAGAGAAGTAGTACAGGAATATCTGGCTAAACCAGATGAATTTAAGTCCCCAGGGCAGATGAATTACATCCAAGGATATTAAAAGAACTGGCAGAAGTCATTTCTGAACCACTTGCAATAATCCTTGAGAACTCTTGGAGAACAGGAGAAGTCCCAGCAGACTGGAGGAGGGCAAATGTTGTCCCCATCTTCAAGAAGGGGAAAAAAGAGGACCTTAATAATTATCGCCCAGTCAGCCTGCCATCAATTCCAGGAAAGATCCTAGAGCAGATCATTAAACAGTCAGTTTGTAATTACTTAGGAAGCAATGCCGTAAACTAAAAGCCAGCATGGATTTCTCAGAAATAAGTCATGCCAGACTAATCTTATCTCTTTTTATGATAGGGTTACAGTTACAGGCTTGATAGATGAAGGGAATGCTGTAGACATAGCATATCGTGACTTCAGTAAGGTCCCCATGACATTCTTGCACACAAGCTAATAAAATGTGGGCTGGACAGGGCTACTGTGAGGTGGACTTGTAATTGGTTGACTGACCAAACCCAAAGGGTGATCACGAATGGCTGCTTTTTATCCTGGAGAGAAGTGACTAGCGGGGTGCCACAGGGTTCTGTCCTGGGCCCACTGCTATTCAACATCTTCATCAATGACTTAGATGAAAGAGTGGAGGACATGCTGATCAAATTTGCATCTGATACCAAATTGGGAGGGGTTGCTAATATACCAGAGGACACGATCAAAATTCAAAATGACCTTGGCAGATTGGAGAGCCGGGCCAAAGCTAACAAAATGAATTTCAACAGAGAGAAATGTAAGATCCTGCACTTAGGCAGAAAAAATTGAAGGCACAGATATAGGATGGGGGACCCGTGGCTGGATAGCAGTATGTGTGAAAGGGATCTAGGAGTCTTGGTAGATCACAAGCTGAACGTGAGTCAGCAGTGTGATGTAGCAGACAAGAAAGCCAACACGATTCTTGGTTGTATCAATAGGAATATGGTGTCTAGATTGAGGGAGGTAATGGTACCACTCTATTTTGCATTGGTTAGGCCTCATTTGGAACACTGTGTCCAGTTCTGGGCACCTCAATTCAAGAAGGATGTCGACAAGCTGGAATGTGTCCAGAGGAAGGCGTGTTATGCACACCTGAAAGGCCCCCTTGGAGTCCATGTCCTGAGAACATAATCATTTTATATAAAATATAAAATGAGCCATGAAGAGGTACTGAAAGGACACATAGGCAGGAGATTTCTGTCTTCTGTTTTACATCCTGGGGTATCTGGCCATTTGGCTCAACAGGCAACTTGAAAGGATGGTCAGCAGCCATCAGGAAGACAATAAACAATGCAAATGGCCTGGAATCTGACATTTAAGGCTTGCATCTCCAGAGGGAGATACTATCTCACAGGAAACAAGGATGTGTTGGTTGTATTTTCTTTGAATTTCTTTGAACTAAAAGGAAAATAATCCATCTTCATAAAAAGATGAAAAACACATATGGCTTTTCCAGGCATGGAACACAATATAAATATCGAGACACAGTTCCTCATTCCTTGGGAGTTCTTTTTGGGGAGAAGTTCTTTTTGTGAGCCTTTCTGGGTTCTTCCTCTGAAGTTTAACAGATGCATTTTAAGTGAGAAATCTCTCTCAGAGCCGCAAAAACAATGGATATGGTAACCAGCTTAAATTTACAACACAATGGACTCCCCCTCCTCACAGGAGAGGCTGGAAACCATCTTTTCTCCCAGCTGAAGGATTCTGGATTTGGTATTGTATGTCATCAAATCCTTTTTGTTTCTATCTCTCTTTCTTAATTTTAATCTTTTTCTAACTTTATAGTCTTGTATGCTTGAAGTGTGAATGAAGCTGAGTGAGTGTATGAAATTTAACTTTTTATAGGCTTGTATACTTGTTATAGTGAATGTAGCTGAGTTATTGTAGGAACTTTTACATCTGTGTTAATAAAATACCTAGATTTGAACAATTGGTGTGATTTTTGTCTGACCTTACCTGGTATACATTGGGTTGCAAGGTCCTGCTAAGTTGCCTTGCCTCTTGCTAGCTTAAGAGAGTGCTAAAGTTAATTTCCCCATCTTTGAGTAATTGCCCTGACCTCTTTGCAGGCCTAAAGCAGTGCAGAGCTAATTTTTCCCCACAAGAGACAATTTTGACAGCTTTTGGGGAATCCTTTTCAGAGGAAGCCCTTGTACCATAAACAAATTGGTGGAGTCCTCAGAAAACAGGGTAACAGATGACCAAAATGGTGAAGGGTCTGGAAGCCATGCAAACGCCTTAGGGAGCTGGGTATGTTTAGTCTGCAGAAGAGAAGGTCTAGAGGGGACATGATAGCCATGTTAAAATATTTGAAGGGTTGTCATGTTGCGGAGGGAATGGGCTTGTTCTCTGCCGCTCCAGAGACTAGGGCCCTTTTCGCATGGCGTTTCTAAAGCGAGAGGGCCCCTTGAGTGTCGCATAAATGGGAGGAGTGGTCTGCATGACGCACTCCCATTTACACAACGCTCAAGGGCCTCACACAGACTGCACACGCACCTTTTCATTTTCGGCTTAAAGCCGAAAATGGTGCACAGTTGCGCAATGCTCCCGGGGCCCACACGTACTTACCTGGTGTGCAGTGCATTGGGAGTCGGGCCGGTTGCGCTTCCTGCCTCAGCGCTAGCCTGCAATTCCCAGGTTGCGCTGTGGTAGGAAGGGGTGGGGCATTCACGCAGCGCTCACGCAACCAGGAAGCTGCTGCAGAACTGAAGCAGCAGGGAAGTGGCAACATTCCTGCTGAGGCTTCTCATGCGAGCGCCGCCCCCCCCCGTCCCTGTGAAAAGGTAAGGTGCAAAAAGCGTCTAGGACAAGGAGCAATGGATTCAAGCTGCAGGAAAGGAGATTTCACTTGAACCTCAGGAAGAACTTCCTGATGGTTAGAGCTGTCCAGCAGTGGAATATGCTGCCTTGGAGTGTGGTGGAGTCTCCTTCTTTGGAGGTTTTTAAGCAGAGGCTGGATGGTCATCTGTTGGGAATGCTTTGATCGGTGTTCCTGCGCAGCAGGGGGTTGGACTTGATGGCCCCTGGGGTCTCTTCCAACTCTATGATTCTATGATTCTATGAAATTCGGTGACTTCTTTGCTGTGTGTAGTCCTGGACCTTCAACTGATGCAGATGGCAACTATTCCTAGCCATAACTGCTGGGCCTGCATTTAATTTAAGCCAATACAAATACAAATGCAACTGAAAAAGAGAGGCAGAAATTAGTCAAAACTCAACTATTACAGTCCCAAATTTGAAAACAAAAACAAAAACCCAAACCCTCTTTTTTCACCTCCTGAGAAACAGTGTCCCTCTGTCTGGTAGCATGTCAAATCCCCATGTGGATTCCAAAAGCTCGTGCCTGGTTGGCAGGTGGGGAACTTTCTCTCAGGCTGGCCAAGACCAACTGACCTCCACAGCAGTATTTTTGAATGTTCAGTATGAAACTTGGCTTCCTCCCAGATGAGCATCAATTTAGATGAACCTGGCAATGCTACAAAGCAAAGTGGAAATTGGGAGGACTGGCCAAACTCCTTCAGTATGATCCATAGTTCCAAATGTGAAATTCCTGAAGAGACTACGCAGTGTCCCCTTTCTTGTTGAGCAACACAGTGGATTAGAGAAGCCAACACTTCCATAGGGCCAGTCACTGTCATTCGCTGGTGTGCATTTTTTCTTATGTCATTAGCAGATATGTTAATCAGAGTTTACTCTTAATTAAGATACGGCCAGGTCTAGTCAAGGTTTTGTCCTACTAGGAAGAGCCTTCAAGGATACTTCAGTTCATGTGGACTGCCTCTGTGATTATGGGAAATTTTATTATAGCTGTGTATGGGCAGAAATTCCCATTAAGCTCTGTATGGAGAGCATTCACTGGAAATCTGGATAACAGGGAAAAAGAAGCAACACATCATTCTTTATGTTCTTCTTGGTAGGTGGTTCTCAAAGTTGAGAACAGCTTACAAAACCAAAGATAGAGGTATTCCTGCTGTGGGTCCCAACATAGAAAGCTGCTGTGGGTCCCATCATAGAAAGGTTTTTTCAGGTATGGAGCTTTCAGAAACGAAAACTTTTATCATCAGTCTGAAGTAGGGCTGAAAGAAATTGGAAAATATTTTCAGTGAAGGGTTTGTATCATGTTTACCCCATTTAAAAGTATTTACCCTTCTTTTTCTTCTTTTCCTTTTGCTAATCTACTCATGTGAAGGTGCTATGACAAGAGACTGCATTTGACTACCCTCAGATAGTTTGGTCTTTTGTTCATTTTATGTTTGCTTGTAAACAATTTCCCTTGAAAGTCATACTGTACCTATCACAAGGTGGTTTTATCAGATTATGATTTTCACCATTCATCTTAAGCAGATAATAGTTTATGGCATAAGAAGTTAAGGTATGCAGCTAGTACAAACGTAGAAAAGCATCAACATTATGCACTGGCTTTTTGAAATATAAAAGTGCTTTCCATAATACAATATATTTAATACTAATCAGTGAGTGTTGGCTTATCTTGGTGGAATGATCTGAGGTTACATGTTTGGATTGCTTGGCGAAAGGACACCACTCCCAGTTTCCTCTCCCGCTCCCCCAGTTGTTGGTGGCTTTTTGCCATGTACTTCCCTTGGCAACGAAGTAATTGTATTGAGTACAGATGAAATTACAGTTGCAACATCTCCTGAAAAGAAGGGACAAATGGCTTATGGGAAGGAGTCCAGGGGAAAAAAAGTCAATAAGAATACTGTGGTTTGTTCTAAGTCCATAAGGGTTAGAGCAAAGCAAAATCTTCCTGGCTGAGGAAGTTTGTCTCTTTGACTCCAGACCTACACATATTACTTGAGCGTAAGTACTATTGATAGAGTGGATACTTATGTATCACCCAAAAATGGGGCAAAAAAACAGAGTTTATTTGCATAAACTTTGCATGGGCTATCTAAAAAAGAACAGAACCATTTTAGGGAAGTTAGTGATCAGCTGTCCATGTTCTAAATCAGAGCTTTCCAAACTTTTTGTGTTGGTGACACACTTTTTAGACATGCATCATTTTGCGACACAGTAATTCAGTAGGTAATTCAATAAGTGGAGGCAACCCCTCTGCCTGAGCCTGATCTGCTGCCACCTACAGCAGTTTAATCACACTACAGTATCATCTCCAAGCTTTGCTGTTTCCTCTAGGCTTTGCTACAGAAGTTGGAGAGGGGTGGGTTTGCTTAGCAAAAATATGTTGTTCTCAGATATTCCTAAAGTAATGCAAAGTAATTATGAGTGGTTTATTCATGAATGGGCAATTAGGGCCCATTGGCTCTACAAAAGCACTATACCTCTTTGATTTAGGTCAGTGGTTCCTAACCTGGGGTATGCATACCCCTCGTACATACCAGGACATTTAGAGGTACACAAGAAAAATTGAATAATGGCAGGAAATATGACTCTGCCATGTGCACTCACCACATTCACGTCTGGTACCCAATCAGCACTCTCCTCTTACTGGCATGTGCTCCTCGGCAGGGTTTGCTGTGATGATGAGCTAACCCAGAGTCTCTCTGCCACTTTGCAACAGTTCAAGAAGAGGAGGTGAGGCTCATTTTATTCACTGTGCAGCACAAGGTGCTGCAGCCACTTGAGGTATATGGTGGTGGTGGAATATCCAAGCCAAATCTTGATAGTGAATAATCCTGAGGGCTGACAGGAGGGGCAGAGGAACAAGTGGCTAAGACCAGAAAGGGATGGGGCCTTGTTTGCAAAAAGGAAATGGGGTGGGAATGTAGTGTATATTACTAGATTGTGGGGGGCACTGGGTTCCCATTCCCTCCTGAGGGGGGTATTGTAATTTTTACTGGGTGTGTAGCTTCCTTGCCTCCTTTATGTGAGCGATGCACAGTCAATACAGCATGTCTCAGCTCTTATGGGTGCATTTTTTCTTCCTTTTTTGCACAAGCTGAGGAATTGCTGTGAAGAGATTGCTCAAAAAAGCAATAAAGTTGGTTCCCCAGACTTTCTCCTGAAGAACGAACAAAGGGAGCTGACTTGGCAGAGAAATTGCTGCTGCTGAAGTACAGTAGACCTGCATGATTCACAAGCTCAGCATTCACGAATTCAGCCTTGTGCAAGGTGCAAGGTGAAAAGAGAAAAATATTTGAAATACTTTAAAAATTGCTCATGAGCACCTGCAGTCAGAACAAAGTGTTCCACCATTGCCGGCGAAGCAGCAACTCCAGGAGCTGGAGGGGTGGCGGAGATGAAGGGAAAAGAGGTGAGGGTCTGTGAAATGGTATGAGGCATGCATATACACCATTTCACAGATCTTCCTGTTCCTCAAACGAATATTCGTTTTGGAATGAGCTCATTGAGCAGAATAGGGCTTGCTTAGTTGACCTGAATAGAATTGGATTGAACTGCAAATGAGTAATCAGAATCAGGACTGCCACCACTAACAGCCACCACAGGGTGGAGTATTCTCCTCTAAGACCCTTTTTGCACCTTACCTTTTTGCAGTGCTGGGGTGCGGAGCTCACGTGAGCAGCCTCTGGAGAGAGGCTCTCACTTCCCTGCTTCTTCGGCTCTGCACGAGCTTCCTGTTCACGCGAGAGCCCCGTCTCTTCCTTTCACAGTGCAGCCTGGGACCTCCCAGGCTGCACTGAGACAGGAAGCATGACTGGTCTGGCTCCCAAGGCTCTGCACACAAGGTAAGTGTGCGTGGGACCCCGGAGCGATGTGCGACCGCTCAGCATTTTCAGCTTCAAAACAAAAATGAAAAAATGTGTGTGCGGTCCACGTCAGGCCCTTCAGTGTTGCGCAAATGTGAGTGCGTTGTGTGGACCACTCCTCACATGTGCGCGATGCTCAAGGGGCCCCTTCGCATTGGAAATGCCATGCGAAAAGGGCCAGAGTTGCTGCCTGCCCTGCAATCCTTGTGAACATTTTCAAAATATTTAAAATATTTTTCTCTTTTCACTTTGCACCTCATATATGGTTGAATTTGTGAATGCTGTGCTTGTGAAGAATGTGGAGCCACTTTATGAGGGGGAAAAATTTATGGAAATGGATTGCTAAGGGGTATGCAAGTGCAAAAACAGGTTGGGAACCACTGGTCTAAGCTATCTGAAAGACCATGTTCTCCCATATGAATCTGCCCAGCCTTTGATATCTGCAGGAGAGGCCTTGTTTCCCCATCTTCAGAGATACACTTTTTTTAGTGCCTAATTTATTGTTCGAAGCCACATAGGGTCCCATTTTGGGAGAAAGGCAACACACAAATACAGTTAACTAACTAACTAACACTTGGCATACAGTTGAGAGAGGGTCTCCCAGTGACTTTTCCCAGATTATACGACTCCTAAAGAAGAGATTATTCTCTTCCCTATTATCTTTCTGATGGCAGGCAAAGACCTTTCTGTTCAGATAGGACTTCTGCAAGTCTTTTACTGCTACAAATTTTTAAGACTGATTTACTGGAGTTCTTAATAATACTTATTTGTTTTACTGCTTATGTATTATTAGTGTGGGGTTTCAATAATTAATTTGATATTGTAATAGTATATATTTAATTGTATTTTCTTATGTGTAGCTAGTTTTGTTTTTATGGAGAAATTTTAAATTATATTAGAAGCCACTTTGTATACCTACCCTAGGGGAACACAGGATATAAATTAAATAGATGAAATGTTCAAATAAATAGAAAACTTCTTCCTGGGGGAGCTGAAAGCTGCTGGAATAGTGTTTCTTGAAATGGATCAACACACACTCCTTGGAGGCTGTCCTGTTAGCATCTATGTGTAAACAAGTATCTATTCTCGTTGCTTGTCACTTTCTTTCCACAGGAGGAAAGCCATAAGAAAGCACTGTCCTCTTCACATGTTGATTCAGCCCAGTAAGTACTTTTTTAATAAGGCTACAGGGCCTCTGTTGATGCATTTCCCCTGTTGATTCATTTCCCCTTATGAAAGAGTAACAAAAGGCCTTTCTGCACTACATTGTTATAGTGCTATTATTCCACTTTCAACATCCTATGAAATCCTGGGGTTTGCAGTTTAGAGATGGGCTCTTAGAATTCTCAGCCAGAGAATTTGGCCTCAGTAAACTACAAACCCCAGAACTCCACAGGATGTTGAGAGTGGGATAATAGCACTATAACAGTGTAGTGCAGAAAGTCACTGAAAGATTTAATAAGGAAAAATAGTGGAATGACAGAATTATTTATGGAGGGGTTTCTATCCCTTGTGGTCATCCTCTGCTTCTTGTTGTCACTATGAGATAGTCAGAGCGAGGCCCAGAAATGTTACATCACTCCCGGAATCCCTCAGCCAGCATGGTTATGCTAGGAGAGAGATTTGGCGGGTTGTAGTTTCACAAAGTAACCTTTCCAAGCTCTGAATTAGAGATATCCTGTTTCTGATTTTTCTGAGCTTTTACTTCCATCCTGGGCAAAAGCCATTGATGGTCTTTCATATCTAGGTAAACTAATGGCTGTTGTCCACTCTTCAGACAATAATCTTCATAGTTAATTATGGGTTGTGTAACACAGGGCTTGCTTTTGTTGATCCTCAACCTCCTATTCTTCAATTTAAGTGGATTCCATAAAGTGAAATGAGTGTGACGAATTAGGATTTGAGAGACAAGAGCATTGCTCTGATGGAATTCTTTGAAAAAGCAGGATGTTATTTGAATATATCTATCATAGCAGAGGCTGGCTTTCCTTCATGGCTGCAAGCTTTACTTCCTGACCAAGATAATATCGTAGCAACGCCCTGTAGTAACTGAAATATTATGGCAACAAGCGCTGTTTACACTTGTTTTTATAGCACTGAAAACTGCATGATGAAACAATTGTTCTGTTTTCTAAAATTAGGTGTCTAGGTCTCAAGCAAAGAAATATGTAGTGGTATTTTTTTGGGGGGAATATATCATAAACCTGAGACAAAATTAGACAAAAAAACCCCACAACAACATAATTACATGAAAATGCAGGGAAGAAGCTCCAACACTTTGGTTTTTTACATAAGAAGGAACCTCGGGAATTTGTAGTGTTGTGCAGAGCAGTGACAAGAGATAGCCTTGGGGGGGGGAACCTTCACTGTTTGTTTGTTGTTGTTTTTTCATCTCAAAATCACCCTCAAGCTTTTCTCTCCACAGGCCACACATTCCTAAATGCATCTTTTTCCTTTGTAAATACTAGAGCCTTATTGAGAGAAAAAGAACTAGGAGGAGTGACTGTGAGGAAGGAAACAGCCCATGGGAGGGAGAAGAGTTAAGAAAGTTTTCTGCTGCTTCTTTTTGCTAACAGCTCACCCAGACTAGTGATTTGTGCTGATGTACAGCCAGCATGGTATAGTGGTTTAAACCTTGGACTATGACCCTGGAGACCAAGGTTCATTTTTCCTCTTCAGCCATGGTAACCCTCTGGGTGACTTTGGGTGCACTGCATGCTCTCAGCCTCAGAAAACCCCATGACAGAGCCTTAGAGTTGCCATAAGTTGGAAATGAAGGAACACAAGAACAACACATCACATCATTTAATGTTGCTCCTCAACACTAATCCATCCAAATGTTCTCCTGCCTTTAAAAAAAAACCCAATAGGAAAGAGGCACATTTTGGTTCATTTGTGGTGGATCTTGCTTGTGATATGGATTGTGATGGTACATGTGGAGGCATCCAAATTCCCAGACTGACCAGATATACTCCCAGTTTCCTGGTACCTTAAACAGCTTTCCTTTATGTCTCTCCTAGTGTCTCCTTAATTTGTTTTTTTATTTTTGAAAAGAAGGTAACATGCTGAAATACTAAAGTGCAACAATGCTATTGCTGTGTTTGTTCTATCAAAGCAAGATCTCTAGTCCTTCACATCCTCTATAGAAAGTCTCTTTCAACGCTTCAGTTCACATAGGGACTGAGTACAAGTGTGTGTATGTGAGAGGATGATCTTGCAAGAACAAACATAGGAACAGAACCATTACAGTTTACCACTCCGCATTAATTTCTAGCACCTTATTGCAGAAGCTGTAGGTTGTAGTGTTTCGAAGTGTCAACCAAATAGGCTAGATTAAATGTTCCCGATCTCTCTAAGTAAGTGAGAAGGAATAATAGCCTCTTTTCATTTTACTCTGGGAATATCCCGGTTGTTGTTGTTGTGTGCCTTCAGTCATTTCTCACTTATGATGACCCTAAGGTGAGGCTATCATGGAATTTTCTTGGCAAGATTTGTTCACAGGGGATTTGCCTCTGAGGCTGAGGGGGATGTGACTTGCCCAAGGTCACTAATGGGGTTCCCATGGCTAAGTGGGGATTTGAATTCTGCCCTCCAGAGTCATAGGGTGCACTGTATTGTTATAGCACTATTATTCCACTTTCAACATCCTATGGAATCCTGGGATTTTCAGTTTTAGGAGGGACATTTAGAATTCTCAGCCAGATTGCTCTTTGGCCTCAGTAAACTACAAACCCTCAAATTCTACAGGATGTTGAAAGTGGAATAATAGCACTATAACAGTGTAGTGCCCACAGTCCAATGTTCAAACCATTACACTCTGCTCACTCTCCTTCATCCTCTTTAGTTATGTTTTAACTTCCAAGCAAGAAAATATATTCTCTCTGTGTGTGTTTTCAAATGATAATCTGTGAGCAACTTTGGTACTCAATGCATAATGCTTAATAATACCACAGGGGCCATCTCAAAGTCTCAGGCGTCAATCCGGAAAGCTCAGGGCCTCGGATGATTGTGAACTGGTTCCTTTATCCACTTCAACTGCCATGTTCCCATCCTTTAGAATGCTGGGATTTGCAGTTTAGGGATGAGTGCTTAGAATTCTCAGCCAGAGAGCTGCTCTGGTGTCTCATCAAAGTCCAGGATTGCATAGGGTGCAGCCACGGCAGTTAATGTGGAATCATAGTGTTTTAACTGTGTAGTTTGAAAGATCCCTAAGGCTCTAATGAGATTTTTTTTAATAGTAAAAACTTTAAAAGGAGGCAGGGGGGAGAAGGGAAATAGGGAAAAATACAGAAACATTATGAAGTAAGAAAAGGTGAATTCAATTTCTTGAATTATCACCCTCCTTCAGATGGTTTAAAGAAAAACTAGCCTTGCAATTAAAGCAAAATACTATGTGTACTGAGAAAAGGAGAAGGAATCACTGGAAAATACAGTGTGATTAACAAAACATTGTTTAGATCTTGGGGGGGAAATGAATGCAAGAGGTACAGCTACAAAATTTCACACTCATTCCCTCTGGAAGAACCCTAAGTTTTATCCTTCAAAGGCTGCTTTTCTCTTGAAACAGCAGCTTCATTTGATTTCTGGACAGAGTTGAATAAAGTCAGGTTTAATAATTTAAGTAAAATGCACCCTCCATATTTGCGATTCTGCCATGTCAGCTTCAGAAGTGGGGAATAGGATCGTTCTTTCTCCATTGCTGAAGCTTCAAGAGCTTTAGAAGGAAGGATCCTTCCTCCTCAAACCTGTTGCCTAACATATTTTTCTGTTCCCCTCTGATTTACATGCCCTGCACTCTGGGAAGAATACGCCTTCTGCTCTTAGGAAAAGCTTTAGAAAGCTCTTCCTATATGTATTGGAGATAGGCTGCTGAGCAGCCTGAACCCCATCTCAAGCCTGCTGCCTGACCCATTTGCTGTTCCCCTGAGAAATGTTTCACACTTTGGGCTTGAGAAGGATTTCCATGTGACCATCATCTAGTTCCACAAGAATGTGTTATTTTACTGAACCAAGGGCAGCAGACTTGGTCACTAAAAACATAAGTCTCGAGTTGAGCCAATGTGTAGTTCTTGCTAGTAAGTTCAAGTCGAGTCACTAGAAATGGCTGAGTCCCATTTGGGCCCTTTTCACACGGGGCTCTGGAATTCTTCCACCGCGATCCAGGCAGGCTTTTTCCCAATCCCCGCTAAAACGTACCGAACTTTGTGCGTTTATTCATGGCTCTATCGGCAAGAGGCTAGGCGAGCATTATCGCATTCACACAGCGCGGCCATAGCCCCTGCCAACGTTGTCCTTTCCCCGCCCTACCTAGCGTTTGATTGGGGATGCCCTTTCAATGAGTAAAAGTTGGGCGTCATCGATGACGCCAAAACGCCGTGCATCCCCTCGCACCCTCCCAGATACACCCCTCCCCCGCGCCTGCTTGAAACAGCCAGACGGAAGACTGTAACAAAAACTTTTCCTGCCCGCTCACTTTTTGCTGTTTTGAGTATGGCGAGCAAGCAGTTGAGGGAAATAACTAACTATTACCGTTTATGACAGCAATTGCAGCCTTGTTTAGGAGCGCTTGAATCTGCTGGCCTGAAGATGGTGCGAGTAGGCGCAGGCTCGCAAGGAACCGTCGCGCTGCCATGAGACGGCTGCGGGTTGTATTACACAATTCTTGCACCCTGTCTTGTATGAAGTCCCGCGCCCAGAAGGTGGTGGGTTCGGGAGCGGATGCGGCGGGCGTGGTGGAGCGGAGGTGCTGCAAATGGGATGACTACCAGTGGTTGTGCCCCACTTCCAATAGCAAAACCACCCTCTTTGAAAATAAGGAGGCGCCTGATCCCTGCCTTCAAAGAAGACCACAGGGATGAGGCAAGCGATTTCTGTAGAGGAGAGGTAGGTGCCGTGTAGTGGCTGCACCTGACCTGATATACCGAAACCGCGACACTTTGGCCTAGGAGATGTAGACGGTCTGTGTCCATCGTGATCGAGGTGTGCCTTGCGATCGAGCATGAACTCCTTTGATCCCACTGTGTACTTGGGGCTGCCGCGGAGGGTGAGTACGCTGATTCCCAAACCCAGTGGGCTTCGGTGGGAGGAGGGGGTTTGGTTTTCTCTAGAAGAGGTTGGGTTTTGCAGTGAACTAGCACAACTGTAGAGTTGCTAAGCAAATTGCCACCCAGAAGAAGGTGCATGGATGTCCACGGGGTTCCCGGTATACGGATTATGAATTAAGGCCTGCCAGCAGAAAGTTCCCTGTAAAGATACCCAGCTGAAAACAGCTAGCTGTGGAGGCACTGCGGGATGTGGTTGTGGACCTTCAGGTTTGGGGACGTTCCAGCAAAACCCAGTATATGCCATCTCGGCCATCATGGCCCCTTGGGATGAGCGGGAGGCAGCAGGGCACTTTGCCCCCTCCCATGAGCGTGACATAACTGCTGAAGGCAACCAGGTACACTCTGGTGAGGCCACTTATTTACCACAGTGTTTCTTCTCACCCCATGGGGAGTGCGCGATTTCTTTGGATTTGGTGCCCGTTTTAATGTGTGGGCCAAGCAATGAAGTTGTGTCCTGTCCTCCAAGACACTAGGCCAACCAGGTCCCATTCAGGGGTGTGTGCGCGTGCGCCACCACAAATATTTTTACCTCAAACCAGCTACAAACTGACTACTTTGTTCCTTGCCCTCTACATTCACAGATTATGGATGGTTTCCGCAGTGGGACTCCTGAGTGCGTTGGAGCTGGGATGAGCACGGCACAGTCAAAGTCTAAAACCACACCCAAGGGGCGCGGGGAAGAATTTGTGAACAGGAAAGACGCATTTTCCATTCTCCTACAGGAAGCATTGAGATCATTCGGGGAGGTTTGTGGACACATGATCCTAGGGCTACACTGGAAGAACGCACGATGCCTTCGTTTTCAGGCACTCATGGCTCTCTGACGGTGCCCATGGAACTCAAAGTTATACCCGGGAACCCGACCATCATCAACGAGGTGTCACCAGTCAGCCCGCTATTCTGGCCGACGCTGCATCCACTGTCGAGATGGCTAATGAAGCCTGGGACGATCTCACCCCCAAGAAGATAGCCTACAACAGGGTGTTCAACCACTGTAGATGTGTGTGCGGAGCGCACATTTGGCCGGCTTAAGGCCAGATGGGGGTGTACTCTCGGCCCCTTTGACCGTTTCGGAGAAGAACTACCTCCCCGTGGTGTCTGCTTGTGTGGTGCTACACAACATTTGTGAGAGCAAAGGGCACCTTCTCCACCCCGTGAATCAGGAGCCAGCCCCCTGACTCTGAGACGCACAACAGGAATCCCGTCTCCTGATGACTTTCCAGGAGGATCCATGAAGGGGAACTCGTGAGGACGCATCTGACCGGGATATTGATGGGCGGCTGCAATTGCAGCTGGCTGTTTTCCCCCCTTTGGAGCGTTTCCCCCCCACACAGCGAGGAGTGGGTCCTCCTCAAGCTGTACCTGGACTATATTATGATTCTGTTGCTGTGTACTAAAAGGCTAGATTAACCCAAAATGTTATAACAAAATAAATATTGATTGTCTATTGAAAATGGTAATAGGTTTTATTTGACTGTTTTGATAAATGTGGATGAAAAAAAAAACTATTCAAGGCAGCCATTATGAACAGTTCTCATCGACAAACAAGTACATCGCTGGCCCGCTTGGGAAGGAAAAGGCCTGCTGAGGATTTTCTTTTTGTACGGCACACAAAGTGCTCAAGGGCTATAAATTTGCCGTGGCTTCCTCAGCCCTTGCGGCCTTGCCCTTCCCTCCCTCCTGCTCCTGGCTGGGAGCCGCCGTTTCGCTGCTCCGGCTCCATTTTTCCGCTGTGCTCCCCAAAAGTTAGCTGTCGGGACCGGGAGGAGCCAGGAGGTGAATGGCTTGTTCCGTCCACGGCTGTTACCGCACTCTGAATCTTAGACATGGCAGTGACGCATACCCTTAGAATTGATATTATCTCCTGCCGCGCATTCTCTGCCTGTTGCTATCTCGAGCCGCCTGTGCTCACGCGATCCATGGCCATCTGTTTAACTCCTCTCCTCGTGTCTCGCGCATGAAGTCCAAGGTTGCCTTCATAGGCCGGAAGCGCACTATCCCCGGCCCCCCGCTGCGGTTCTGTCCTGCTCATCCTCAGGCGTGACGGGAGACATGCGCCGTGGGCATCAACTATCCCCTGTCCGGGCTAGTGCTGGGGCAGATCATCTGTTTTAGAATAAGATTGAGAAGTCAACCTACTATCATTCGGAGAGCTCCTGAGCACAACATGTATGAGCAAGTGACCGATCAACAGCCCTTTTTGAAATCAAGGTACTCAAAGAACTGTAGAAAGATCAAAACCACACAAAACAGTTGTCACAGTCATGTACCTTGCTTCATGTAAGGCTTCAGCCTCCAACTGGAAGGTTGCCAAGAAACTTAAATGGCAGTCCAACAACAGGCAGGAATGCTTAAATGCCATTTCGGGCATTGCCCTAACGGATGCACAGAAACTTTAACTGTGAAGATAACAGCATGCTGAGGTTGTCCCGGCCATGAAGGCTCATAAAGTAGATGGGCATATCAAGGCCGCAACGATCGCCATGTTCTTGAATCTCCAAACCTGTGGTGACAAATCATACCACGGTTATCCCGATGCAATATAGAACTCCCCCGCAGGGGATATTTCGGCTGCAGGACGACACCTAACTCACCAGCAGCCGTGGTGCTAGGAACTTGCAAATACCAGGGTTACCAGACCTGCCAGTGGTTGCTGGGCAGCTGTTCTTTGATCCCTGCTTGGAGGTAAAACGAAATAGTTAGACCTTGCTGCAGGAGGCTATAAGTGGTTGGCCTGGGACGAGAGCCACACCACACTGCTTAGATGCATTGTTGACTTTCAACATTCTGTGGAGTTGTGGGATTAGTAGTTTGCTAAAGCCAGAAAGACTATATCAGCTAGAATCTATATACCCTTCCCTAAACTACAGTGCCAGAATCCATGGGATTCTGAAAGTGAGATGTTGCACTGTGTAACAGTGTGATATGAATGGCATTGTCACTTAAGTCCCATAAGGTTTCTCCTTTCAAATTCCTCACTCCTGCAAGCAAAGAATGGTAATGTAAATGGCACTGATGTCACCTAGAGAGTGAAAAGTTCCCTGGAAACTGAATATGCCACCCCTTTTGCTGTGAAAGAAGAAGTATTCCAAAGGAGCAGCAGCAGGAGTGGTGGGCCGTTGTGGCCATGCACGTGACGCGCCCTGCTTGCATATGGAGGCCTGCTCTCTGGGCCTCATCCACATATTTATTCTTTTATGTCCATTTTCCTGCGTTGCCCTGAAACCAAGGGTTATTGTAGAGTAAATGGAAGTCTAATGTGTAAACCCATGAGCCTCACCTGATGACTCCCCATCATATGAAGTTTGTTGAAACAGTTCCTGGCTCATGGTTTCGTCCCCACCCCTGAAAAAGGGAAAGTGGATTTAGTGGGGGCAACGAAAACATACATATAGGGGAAGGGAAAATCCCTCGACTCGCTACCCTGCGTCCTTCTGATGCCGCGTTCTCATTCGCTGGTTGCTCGGGTCCCATGGCGACCTGCAAGCTCTCAACGACTCTTGGAGGTTACGACACTGATCCCCCCCAAAATCCTGGAAAGTTCCTCGAGTAGGGACATTCCGCCCTGGCTGCGCCCGTCCGTTTATTCGGCACAGCCTCACGGTAGGCTGCACGCAGTATTTTAGTTTCGTCCTGCACTCCTCCACAATAGACCTATGTCCCCTTCTAATCATTCCCTTCAATGTCCCTCAAAATTTCTATATTTCTGTCAGTAGTGTTGGAGGTCCCTCTGGAACCTACGTTCACCCAAATGTCCAGGAGATTTTTATCTCCGTATGGCGCAAGGCCAAGCCTCTTGGCCTTATGGGCTGTCGCCTCAAAGGAAACCCTTCCTCCTCCACGCTGCAGTCAGCTCCCCTCCGTGTGCTCCCCGCTTTGCATGTTTCCTTTTTTGGGTTTTTTCTCCTTTAACGACGACCTTGCCACTACCGGTAGCCAAACGGAAAAATGACTCCTCCCTCTGTTTTTCCTTCCTCTCGTCGCGTTTGGCGCAGTACGTCCCCTCCTGGCGCGCAGGAAATGGCGACACAAAAATCCCCTAAGTGGACAATTGCTGGTACTGCAGCCGCGTGGTTTGTTGGTGGGGGACGACGGGGCATTCCTAGAAATGGCGGCCGGACCGGTTGAGAAGGTTCTCGGAGGTAGTCCGGTTCGATGAGGGAGATGTTGGCCATGGTAAGGTGGTGTGGCGGTGTGTCGGAAATGATGCGCCCCCACACAAGGGGAGACGATGATGAGCACCTCCACACCGTTGCCCACTGCCTTACGCGACATGGCCACGAGGAGTGTGGAGGAGGTCCGGGACCCGTTTCAGCGAGCTACGCGGACGGTTTTACGCCGCCCTGCGCTCCTACAACGGACACCCGCCCCCCCACGCAAGGCCACCTTTTTCGAGGTGATGCGTAGCCTGTGAAGAGGCGCGGAGAGACTGCAGCTGGACAGCCGTCACACGTGAGTAAGCGCAATACACTGCGCCTGTTGGCTATGGGAACCCCAGGGGAATGGTTGTGGTGCTCTCCCCCAAAGGGGGATGCACCCTGACTGAGTAGAACCCACGCTGATTTACTGTGGCATTTCAGTAGGCAGAAGACGCCATACGCCTGGCCACCAAGCCCAATCAGACAAACACGCAGGGCATGCCAGGGATGGAAGGTAGGAAAACCACTATTTCAGCAGCCCTTGGCTTATTTTTTTCATTTCCCTCCCTAACGCCCAACAACAATCAACAAAGGACACAATAAAGTTTCCTCCTTCAGAAAGGCTGCTGTGGATGTGCACACGCCTTCATCAAATTGACCTTTGTTTTTGGGCAGCAGACCAAGAGAACATCCCTCAACCGGAGCGGCCACGGACGGATGTGGACCGCGCCGGAGGAGAACACCCCTGTGCCCAGGAGTAGAACGTTCCAAGGCCAATGTTGAAACCCCCAGCCCTTTCCCCGCCATCCACCCTGTACAGCACTGTTTTATTTATTTATGTAAATATGTCATTATGAAAATATATTTTTTTGGAAAAAGGAAACATTTATTTATTAAAAAATTTATTCTTTCAAGTAGGATGAGCTGCTAGGGTGTCTCAGCTTACCTGCCTGCAAAGCTGTTTGGTCAGCGTGGCGTGTGGCATGCCACTGTTCCAGTCACGGACCGCTGTGCAATTTGCAGCAAACTGTATTGCGTGTTCAGGGCGAAGTGCTGGAAAGGGCAGTGGTGTCAGCGTGGACTTTTCACTTTGATCAACACTCTGTGGGAAGATTTGCACTGGGAATGCGCACTCCGCATGGATTCCGATCCTGTGGAGACAAGGAGGGGCGTTAGTATTTATAAACAAACAAAACAGTCCCTAGAACTGACAAAGGGAACTGCCTTGTTTTATAACTTCAGAGGGCAGATATTCACAGCAGGGGAGATAACCTCCAGCTTTTGTGATATCAACAGCTTTCTGAGCTTAATGCTCAACAACTTAAATTTTGGCACAAGCTAGACTGGAAACGATAGTAAATTGTGTGCCTATACAATAGTCCAGGAACTGGTTCTCTGCCCATGGGATCCTCCCTCCCAAAGCCACATGGACTGATAAAGATGAAATGCTTGCCTCCCCCAAACAATGATGTGTGTTTCATTGCCCTATGGATCTCTGCCATGTCCAAGACAGCTAAAGAAGCATCTGGGACACACTGAGTTCTCCTGCCCTGGCAGGAGGGTGACCCCCCTCTGCAGTGTGGGAGGGAGAGGTCAGACAAACAACACAGCAGGCCCTTATGGGGAGTGACTTACATTAATGGCGGCCGCTCAAAAATACAACTACTGCCAGATAAACCGAAGCCACTACCCCCCACACCCCCAGCCCGAGAATCTGGTTTAAAACGGATCATTACGGGCCATTTTTCTGAGGCAACCAAACAGTCCCCAGAGAAAAATGATTCCAGTAAAAGTTTGCACGGGGACCTCGTCCCGGAGCAGCACAGCAGCCATCCCCAATTTTACACAGCATCCCGTTGGTCCCGCGCCATGATCCCGCTTCCAAAGTAACCTGGAGAACGGGTTTGGCGCGGTGGCTTGCTTGGCGCGATTCCCCTTCCCTTCCTACCTGCCCCCTCCACAGTTTTCCCAATTTTCCCTAACCTTCCGGAGAAAGGTCCCTGCCATGCCATCCTCGGCGAGTGTATCCACTCGCCAGCCACCACCTCCCCCTCGACCCCATATTTAAAATGAGGGCACCTCAGGAGACACAACCCCCGAAACCCGCAATTCACCGACGCTACACGGACAAAGGATAGCTAAGGGGAAAACCTACCTTCCTTTTTTTCCGTTCCTCGTCCCTTTGCTTCCTCCTTGCAGCCGCTGAAACCTTCCTTTTTCCGTTCCTCGTCCGTTTGCCTCCTCCTTGCAGGCGCCTAGAGGGTTTGGAAAATCACGCCGCCCGCTCGATGCTGGGGGCGGTCCTGTGGCTTGCTCAACCACGCCTTTGATCCCTCCCTCTTCGTCGCCCCGTGCGAATCAGGACGCACCGCTGCTTTTGTAGTCAAAAACGTCGAGCGCGCGGATTGGAGGAAAAGACCACATTTTATCCGGTCTTTGGAAGGTCCGCGGAAATGCAAGTCTTGGTGACGCCCCCGCTCAAGATTGGTGTGGAGTCCCAAAAAGTTTAATGCTCTCTAACGTGTAAAAGGCACCCGACAAGGACGAACTGGGAACTTTTCAAAAACCCCATGTGAAAGAGGCCTTGGTCCAAATACGAACTGACTCTCGAGTCTACAGTGCTGTTTTTGGTAACAATCAATATAGCAAAACAAACTATTATAGCGGAGGAGCTATAGGGCTGGTGGGGAGGGCGGAGAAGATGAAGGTATGTCCTCCCAAATAAGTATTCCGCTCCCAAAATGTAATTTTTCTTTGAGTTCCCAAATTTCTAGCATTAGAGTATCTTAAAGTTTCAGTGGAACATTTTCGGGGGTAACGATAGGCACTGAAAAAGAAAGGAGGGCAGGCAAAACTTACCAAGGAAATGCAGACACAGAAAATGAGTTTTAGGGTATGAATTGTCTTGTCACGCGTCACCCTTACAATGCTAGAAATTTTGGGGAATGAAGAAAAATTTGGTGTAAAGTCGAATTCTGATTTGGAGGCTCAGTGTCCTCACTCAGTTTACCTCTCCAATGCTACATCCCTGCCTTTCATTCAATACAATCAGTGCAGCTAATGTACAGAAGTTTAAAAGTCCAGCATATGCACAGATTGTACTAGAAGACTAGAGGTAATTTTATTTAAAGCGTTTATGTATTGTTGAAAAGAAAATAAAGATGGTAGCAGGTCAGGTGGCTATCACACTGGATAGACGGCATTACCTCCTCAGGTAACTACTATCTTAATTTTCTTTTCAATGGGCCAAGCTGGACAGGATAAAGGATCAGGGTAGAACTAGTAACCTGACTCACCCTCCTCCTCGCATTCAGTCCTGTGATGGAACTGCAGCAAAGGGCTAATGACTTCCATTTCATTGTCCAAAAACTCTGCTTGCTGAACACCTCTGTGTGGTTTCTTTCTTGGGCAGAAGACATATGTATTTAAGTTCTTGCTTGAGATCTAGCACGAGAAGAACAGAGGGATATAAACAATGATCCTGTGAAGCCCTGGAGGTAAATGGCAGCCAGTCATTTTACTCCTGACTTGCCATTACGTGCAGGACAATAAGAACAACCTTTGTCAAGACCATAAGTTAGCAACCTGTAAAAACGTAAAAGAATAAAATAAATTAACTGTCCCATAAATTGTAATATCATACATCATAAAAGCAATCAATTACATGTTCTGCATCAGATTTTTGGCATGCTTGGGCCCTTCTGTAAGCAAAAGAAACTACTTTTTGTTTTATGTCCATGTGTCTGTTAGCAAATAACAAATCTAATCTTTGGAACTGGCCAGTGATTAAAAGTAAACTGTCTACAATTTCATTTTTATGTCATTTGAATACAGAACAGGAAGACAAAGAACGTTATAAATCCTCAACTGCTCCTTCACCAAAGAATCTTTAGTAAAAAGGATTTTCCTACAGCCATCAAGTGAAACTAAAGAGGTCAGTTATTGAGAACTGCAAAAAATAAATATGCTTTCCTATCTGGATATAAATGTTTGACTAGAACCTGGAAGAGTTACTTTTTGGACTACATATCCCATAATCCACAGGCCAGCACGCACACACCTAAGCAAGTGGTAGAGCATGTGAGATTAATGATCTTCACAAATACAGGTGGATACAAAAAAAGAATCTAACCTATTTTTATACCAAATGGCTGCAACTGATGAGCTAATACCAGTAAAATAGGCATATGAGAAACCACATAGAGTAAGCTGGAATAATAAGAGAAGGAAAGCCCAGAGCAGTGGCTATTTTCATGAGGATGACTAAATCCACAGGAACCTTCACTGCTTCCGCTTCTTTTCAGAAGTACTACCAATCACATCCCAAACTAAGGCTTCTATAGGTCATAACCACAAGCCCAGGCTCTGAACACTCCAGTCATCCCTTAACTAGATTTTCTTCATGACAGAAAAAGCCCTCTACATATTTTCCATCATTGTTCAAAAACATGAATTAGGAGTTACCGTTTTCTCTGGTGACATTTCACTTACTTTATAATAGAAAGGACACAGCACAGAGAAACTCAAGTCCTTCTGACCTGATCACTATGGAAAGAAGAAGAATAATGACTTGTAACTTAGAGGTAAATAGCTCATTAGTGTTGAGCATCACCAAGGGCTCCATTACATGAACCTTGCTCAGGGCCATGCTGAAATTCACTTAAGTGCAAATTTAATCAATGCACTGGGAAAATGGTTTGGCTGAAAATTTCAGTGTGAGAGCAGCTACAGTCCCAATTTGCCATTAGTGTAATTGAAGCTTGAAAAAATATTATGGCATACTGTACAGTCTCTAAGCTTGCTAGTCAGCTCTCTGAAGTAGAAAGTTGGCAAGTCTCATTCTGAGAAAAAGACACTAACACAATACAGTACAGCTATAGCAGAATGAACAGTTATCCCAAGTTTGAGTCAAATGACTTATGTCCCTAGGCCTTGTTCAAGATAGTGCCCCAAATTCACCTCAGTATGGTGAGATGGGAGAAAGACAAACAAGATTCTGTTTTTTCTTTTTTTTTAAGTTTGCCATTCCTCTCTCTTTGAGCACGGGGTATTTTTGCTATCCCTTTCCCCTCATGAGAATAAGATGAAAACAACTGGCTGCTTATATCCTCCAACATTTCACAGATGAAAACTGGGACACATGTGGCCAGACAACATCGGAGTGAGGTCAGAATGGCAAAAGTTGTTGATGAGGAAGAACAGACAAATTAAAAGAAGCTGCAGCAGTTTGTTTTTACCTGAGTCTACTGGGAAGAGCAAGATTCCATCACATCCTCTTGTCTTCCCACTGACAAGTTAATGGAGTGCAACTTATTGGATCGCTCTTAAAGAAATGAGTGTGCCACAATATTTGATTGTCCTGATGCATAATCTGTACTCAAGACAAGAGGCTACTGTTAGGACAAAATATGAAGAAATGGAATGGTTTCCAAATGGCCAGGGGGTCAAGGAAGGCTGCATTTTATCAGCTTATCTAAACATATCATCTGTGAAATAGGATAAAGACAAGGGTGTGAAAATTAGATGAAGGAATATCAACAGTTTAAGATATGCTGATGATGCCACAGTACTAACAGAAAAGAGCGAAGACTGGAACAATTAGTGAAGAAAATCAAGAAAGGAAGTACAAAATCAAGTTTACAGGTGAACATTAAGAGAACAAAACTAATGGCTACAGATGATTTACATGACTTTAAAGTCGGTGATGGAGACCTTGAAATAGTTCAATAGTTCCATACCTTGGCTCAGTCATTAACCAGAATGGAGTCTGCAGTCAAGAAATCAAGAAGATTAGGACTTGAAAGGGCAGATATGAAGGAACTAGAAAAGGTCCTGAAAGATATATCATTGAATACTGAAGTTAGGATGGTCAGTGCCCTCATATTTTCAGTTTCTATGTATGGTTGTGAAAGCTGGGCAGTGAAGAAAGTGAATAGGAATAAAATCAACTCTTTGAAATATGGTGCTGGAGAAGAGTTCTACAGATGCCCTGGACTGCTAAAAAGACAAATGGGTCTGAGAGCAAATCAAGCCGGAACTCTCCCTAAAAGCCAAGATGACCAAACTGTTGTACTTTGGACATATCATGAGAAGATGTGACTCACTAAAAAAGACAACAATGTGTGGTAATGTAGAAGGGAGTAGACAAAGAGGAAGATGGCATTACTTACGGATGGACTCAATCAAGGAAGCCTTGGTCCTGAGTTTGTGGGACCTCAGCAAGTCTACTGATGTCAGGGTGACTTGGAGCTCTCTCATTCATAGCTTCGCCATAGGTTGAAGTTGACTTGATGGCAGTTACAAAACTTCTGCACCTTGAACTCAGCCTGCAGTTGTTGAAATAAGCTGAGAACAAAGAGGAAAAGTGAGATGAAAAGAAAGAAACTGGGTATTTTAAAAACTGCTGGAAAGGTGGGACAACAGAGAATTAATCCTAACTGTCCCTGACAAATTGGGACCGTCAGATTATATGGCTGCTTTCCCGACCTTGGGAGATCAGACAGATGATCACTGGTCTTTAATCCATGGGTTAATCCTAGCAGTAACAGCTTCCATCCCCGCGTGGAGTTTTCACCCTGCTTTTTCTATAGCTCCCATGCTTTCACCCACTTCACCCAGCTTTCAGCCTGAGTTCAATCAGTTGCCATATTAGAGACTAAATAGGAATTTCTGAGAAAATTGTCGGAATTGACAGAGGACTGATGCCTTTTCTCTGCTTGCTTCATGCTGCAACATTAGGGGGTAAGCTTTCATCTTAAATGATTGTTAATCTGACTGAATTGGCCACTGTTTGATTACCTCTTGGCATTTTATTTATTGGATTATTTATCTCTGAATTTGGTGAATTAGACTTATTTATGCCTAGGTAGCACAGTGTGGACCACAGCTGGTACGCTCATTTGGACCTCCTGGTTAACTCCTTTGAGGCATCACATGATGAAGAATTTGTCCATATATGTGTGTCTTCACAGCTGTGTGGTAAGAGGGCTTCTTTTGGGGACACTGAGAAGCAGATTGGAACAAGTGGTAGTGAGGCCTACTGTTGTCCATCAGCCCAGTCCTTCCCTCCATGTACCCTGCCTGGAAAATTGGCTATGAGAGGACACAATGGTGCATTTTCTCATGCACAGCTTTAAATCAAAGTGTTTTGCCCTTTAATTCCATGTATAGGATGACCTCTAGGCTAACACTGCTTCAAGTTAGCATGCCTAATTGTTTTCTGCATTGCAGATGTATTTGACTTAAATAAGGATATGCCCATATTGAAATCAGATTTTGTGGTCTTATCTTCATTTCTTGGTGGCGCTGTGGGAGCAGTATCTGATTCTAGAAAACAACATGGCACCTGGCCAGACTTCATTCTGGCCAGCATCACAGATTCAAGAAATTATTTGGTTAACTTTTGTTTTTATTTTATCCAAGCTTTGCTTTTTGTCCTATGAGTGGCTTACAAAAGTCAAGATAAGACAATCCATGCCATAGGCTTAACATCTGAAACACTCAACAAAAAACGAAGGTATAGAAAAATGAAAAACAAACTCAAGAACTTTGTTCAGTAAGTGATGGAACTCTTTCTAAGCTGAAGGGGTGGTTACCCTCTCTTTGATGTTTGTTGGTAGTTGGAGAGAGGGTGTGGTTCAGCTGGAGCCTCATCCAGATATAATGAAGAATATCTCACTCTGTCTCCTGCCTCTGAAGGCCTCATTGGCATGGGCCATACAAAGCAGAGGCATATTGTTACTGCATTTGCTAGCCCAGATTTGGGGCTGCTAGATATCATTTTGATATCAATAATTTGGCTCTCTTCCACCACCCCCTCCATGTGTTTGTGAGGCCCCTGGACAAGCACAGAACTAGGCTCAGCCACTAAACGCTGCAATATCCCAAGACAATACAGGCAGGCCAGAAATAGCCAGATCGCTGCTTTAGGAGACCTCTCTGCAAACACCCTCATTATGTATGCACGCTGCTTACAAAGAACTCCCTGCCCCGAGCAGGCAACTTGGCAAGCTGAATACTCAAATGTCAAGCACTGAGTATTTGCATACTGTCTACCTCTTTGTCAATTTGGACCTAACTCAATCATGCTAAATTCTGACCTTTCCAAAGCTTTGTCTTGCGTCCGAAACACATTGTTTTCCCCAAGTACGGAATAGCCTGCAGTTACATTTCTCCCTATAAAACCCTCCGATTCCGAGACCTTCCTCAGATCGCTCCGGACTTCAATCCAGACTTGCTGCCACTTTGTTTGGTGAGCTGTCCCCTCAGTCCCACGTACTGAGACTCCATACCAACGAACTCAATCTTCAGACCTCTCCGGGCTTCAGGACAGGTGTCGTATCACCCAATTCAACAATCCCTCTCAAAATCCCTCTATACCACTCCAAACTTTATTTTCTATAGTTACTTGTTTGAGTGTGTTGCATACACTGTTTGTCTGTATTTAATAAAAATCTCAATTATTCTTAAACTTGGTGTGCTCCTTGGCTTGGCCTGACCCCGTAGACATTGGGTAAAAGATTCCGCTGCCTTGCCCTGCCTCTCACATTGCTAACTTGTGCTCTAGCTAATTTCCCCAAACTTAGTTAATTGAGAGCGCATATAGGTATCCCGCCCAGGACCCCCAGTAAACAGGGTAACAATATGTAACCACATATAATATTGTATCTTTTTTTTAAAAAAAATACTGCTTCTTCCACTGCTGGCTTTGTGTTAAACCATTGAACGAAAAAAGTATATTAAATTAGATAACAGAAGGGTAATTGAGTTGATGTCAGAACATCCTGCTTTTATTAAAGCAATACTTCAGCAGGTGCTGACTCCCTAGTAAAAGACACAAGGCAGAAAATAAAGTAACAATTAATTGAAGTTGTCCTGTAAGTCTGGACTTGACCGTTGAATATGGGTCCCTTTTATAGTAAAACCATGCCCTCACAGAGACTTACTTAGTTCTGAATTGGACATCTGGATCTTATCACATTGGAGAGGAATTCTCCTGTATGGTTAATACATCATTTGACTGTAAGACTCAGAGTCAAACCAAACAGCACACTAGAAGCACATTATCTAGCTCTCTAAGAGATAATTGTTTATTCACTATAAGCATGTACAGCTCCAATCCTGATTATACCCACCATTTCTGGATATGGGAAGGTTAAACTTCTCCCCATTTAGCTTTGATAACTAAATTAAGACAGACGTCCTACATGCAGGGGATAAAAAGGTGTGGGGAAGCTCTTAACTGGTGTCATTTAATGTTTGATCTTCAGATTTTCCTATAACATGGTAGTCCCACAGTCTAAGGCCCTTTCCACAGGAGGCTCTCATCCTGGCATGGGGACAGGAGAGGATGAGACCGTGATGAAGCTTCCGCAAGATGACGCTTGTGTGCGACATCATCACATTCTTGTCCTTCTCCCATCGCCAACCAGCATGATCACAGAGTAAATCATTGATGGGTTTTCCCTGTCAATGACCTCTGATCGTGCAACAATCCCACACTTACCTGCCATGCAGAAGGGCCAAAAGGACCTGCCCCAGCGCAGCATGAGAAAGTGCCTGGCTGCACTGTGGAAGAAAGAGGCCTGTCTATTGTGGATCTCTTCCACAGGGAGCTGGTCTGGTGCAGAGGGGAGTGTTCTCGTCATGTTCCCTTCCTGGCAGAGGCACTTCCGAGATCGAAACCAGAGGATGATGTGAGAAGATAAGGTGCCAAAAGGGCCAAATAAACAGAAGAAATGTTCCAATAGTAGAACTATGGAAGTCATTCTTACTACTGTGTGAACAGCAAAAACAGAGAGTATGCAGAAGAATAATTTGCAATATTGGGGGATTTCCTGAAGAATGCTAAATATTCTGGGTTGAATCCATTGGTGGCTTTGTACTATTGGAAACTGCTTCCATGTGCTTAGTGTGGAAATCCAACTATATGCTGCAGCCATCTGCACTATACCTTATGCATCATGTATCATCTCAGTACCAGAAGCTGCTGGGAAAGAGCCTGGAAAAGTTGCAGTGGCAATGCTGGCCAGGGGATTCTGGTAGCTGTACACAAGAAAAAAGTAACCTTTCAAAGATGATGATGATGATGATGATGATGATGATGATGATGATGATGATGATCGTCTTTATTTATGCCCCACTTTTTCCCCTGGTTGGGACTCAAAGCAGCTTACAACAATTAAAAAGACATCGTTAAAACTCATTAAATGAAATTAAAAAAAGCAAACAATGTTAAAATACATAATTTAAACCTCACACACTCATCAGCAACACAATATCCAGCATATTCCATTAGACAGGCCACATATAACCACACATTACATGCCTGTCTGCATAAAAATGTATTTACTTGATTGCTGAAAGACAGTAGGGAGGGTGCCAGTCTGACTCCCGTGGGAAGAGAGTTCCAGAATCTGGGGGCAGAAGGCCCTTTCCTGTGTTCCCACCAGGTGTACCTGTGATGGTGATGGAACAGAGAGAAGGGCCTCTCCAGCAGACCTCAAAGCCTGGTCTGGTTTGTAAAGGGAAATACAGTCCTTCAAATAACCTGGACCTGAGCCGTGCAGGACTATAAAGGTCATCACAGCACATTGATATGACTGGTGTGGTGGAACTGGTGAAGATCAAGAGGTCTGCCTCACGCTTTCCATCAGTACAAAGCCATCACTGAGTAACACCTCCTCACTGCATGACATCTCACTCCATGAATGAGCCTAGACTTGAATTAATTAGGGATGCGCCCACTCACATATCTATAAAACGAACAATGGGGGGGATCAAAGAGTTGATTTAGGAAAGTCTTGACACACCCTGTGTATCCAACAAATCTTTTTGGATAAGGATGTGAAAATAGACATGGAAATAGTGACTAATAGTAACTGGCAAGACAATGATAGTTTTTGAGCAAGTAAGGTGTCTTAGCATGTCTTCCTACAATTATAAGCCTTCCTTTCAGGGATTAGGCGAAACCAATTCTGAAAAGCCAAGAAAGAAAATATAAGTATGTTTTTCAATGGGTGTGGGATGTAGGGAAGACATTCTAGGAAATGTAATGGAAATGAAGTTCTACCACGGAGGAATGGTTTCTTAGTAAGTGATAAACTCTATTAATTTCATATGAAGAATTGGAAGTGGATATAGTGATTGTTATCTGCACACATGTTTGTGTTTTTCTACAGATAGATACAAATAAATAAGTATGGGTTTGCTTTTTGTTCCCAGTTTGGCAGCAAGTGAGTTTCAGATGTTGTTTATGCAATTTTGCTTCTTCCTTTGTGTCGGTGGTCTGTCGCCACCTTGTCTGTTGCACTACTGTAACAAATTGTCCTGGCCACCCACTCAGTGGAATGAGAAACTGTAAGCTTCAGATGTTAAGCAAGAATGCTGATGTATGATTGTGAAAGGAAATCACTGATCAATTGGATATTAAAGGATGACCTATGCACTGCCATTCACAAAATTAAAAGCACCATAGTGTCTACTTCTGTTTAGTCTACTTCTGTTTGTTGTTTTCTTCCAAATATCCCTATTCTGGAATCTGGAAGATTGGTACTGATGTGTCTCTTGGAAACAGAAGAAACAGACACCTAATTAGTTACAACATTTCACATCTTTCAAAGAGTACTATATTTGGGATGTAACCAATCAGACCAGCTGCAAATGTAGTCCTAAGCCAGAAACCACAGGACACATGAAAGGCAGGCCATAGCTCTTAGCCCCAGGACAAATGTACTTTACAACCAAATATCTAGTTCTAGTGGGGAGCCTGAAAATTTAAAGTCAAAATGTAAGTGAAAGATCCAGCAAAAGCAACAGAGATGCAGTACTCCTCTTCATTTCTGAGGACAGTTACACTCATGAGTGTGAGCACGGCTGTTTCCATTCCCCAAACAGGACTGAATTCTGATGGTCATCTAAGGAGACCTGATGGTAATGTTTTACTGTACATTCCACGACATAATGCTCAGAAAAAACATCTGGGAGTGTGATACAGTTTGAGAATAAAGCTGTCTACCATTCTCATTGACTCACTGTGACAAGATCCCACACTGAAGACATAGTATAACTTTATGCTCATGAAGATGGACCTTGTTTGTGCTATACTACATTATGGAATTGCAATGTTGCACAATCAAATGCACATCACTTGTGGATGCACAATGCACAACCATGTGCAACCATGCCATCAGTGCATAATGCACAATGCACAACCATGTGCAGCCATGCCATCAGTGCATAATGATGTGCAATGCACAACATGCAATGTGCAGTGATGTACAATAGGACCATAGGTATAACTTTGCTTTTGTAAACTTCAGCTGAATATGGATGTTATGTGCAGGTCAAACAAATTACAACCACATGTGTAAGACACCAAAAGGATGCCAGCCAATGTTTAAAATATAATTCAATGCTCACCATTGTTTACTTTTCACTGTGGTTTTAACCCTATGTCTGGACTTTACTTCTTCAAACCACAGGTGAGGGGTCATTTGGTTCTTCTCAAAATTAAAACATCATCCACATGCGCATGCACACACAAACACAAAATACATTTGTGGAGCATGATATACTTCCCCATGACATTCTTGTTTGCTTTTTTACTTAAGAACATTGTTTTCTATGGGGAGAAATACTCAGTTCAGAGAGTCCCTCCCCAATCAACAGTCTAAAGTGGTACATTGCAGAAATACCTGGCAGTTCAGTGAGAACTAGGGTACCAGTTCGTGTGAAAATGGCCATGTTTGTCCTGTCTCAAGTTGAGTTGTATAGAGCAAGAGAAGCAGGAATGAAAAATGAAATCCACAAAACTTTGTGGGTGGCCTAGTTCCTCATGTAAGATACTCTGAGTGTACGCTCATGTCTGCCATGGCTTTGAGAAAAGAGCTTTTTTATTTGAAATGCAACAAACTGTCAAGTGAGAATGTTTATATTCTTAAATACTGTATCACATTTCTTGACTAAAATAATGAAATGTATTAAGCAGAACACCCAGATTTCTTCTAAGGTTACAGAATGTTACCAATGTCTTGTAGCGCAAAGCTATAGAAGCATGACACTGCCTTCATTTAATACTTTTAATTTTTGCTGAATGTATTTGTTTACTGTAAATGGAACTTACGTTATACTTACATGCAAATGGAAGTAGTTTGAAGTGTTCTCTTGCTGTGTTTTGTTTTTTAGTGCATTTCCCCAGAAATATCTGAATGTTTACTTGAATGAGAATTGGCATTTAAAAAGCAGTAGTCTGTATTGAAAATATTTATCTGTCTACATATTTGATATTTAGGACTCACTTGCTCTAAGTTTTAAGGTAAATACAGGAAAGCCGTATGACCACCTGAAATCATGAAGCCAGACACAGACCTTTTCCACCCTATGCTGTTGTAGTGTTATTATTCCACTTTCAATATCCTGTGGAATTCGGAGGTTTGTAGTTTACTGAGGCCAAAGAGCTCTCTGGCTGAGAATTCTAAATTTCCCTCCCTAAACTGCAAACCCCAGGATTCCATAGGATGTTGAAAGTGGAATAATAGCACTATAACAGTGTAGTGTGGAAATGGCCACAGATTTACTTAATACTATAATAGGTTTCCACTGTGCCACAGTATCATATGGCAGTGTGAATTGGGCCGTTGGACTTTTCTATCCCATTCATAAACAGGTTTATATCACTACAGTGCCGTTTTAATAAACTACAAGTCTATCTGCTTCATATCTTTGTACTGTATACTTCTTCCCTGTTTTGAAATATGTTACCAGGAAATACCTTGGTGAAAGAATAGAATACAGATTTTAAGAAAAAAATTAAAAGGCAAACAAAACTATAGTTGTTTTTTTCTAACTATGTATAACAAAATGTTCACGTTTACAATCATGTCCGTCCTTCTGCTTTCACTCAGAACTATATCAAGATATTTTGGTATGAGGGACAGAAAACCACAGTGGCAGTAACAACATAATAACAAATAAACCAGTCACTTCCTATATTTTAGTAGTGTCCAGACTCTGGCGCCTGACATGGCAACTTCTCTCTGCCTTGTGGTAACTAGCCTACACCATCTCTTACAAAGGCCTTTTCCACACTGGCCGAGGGAATCGCCCTGCGCCGCTACTCACCAGACCTTTTGGCTGCCCGGTCCGGTCCACGGCGCTCCGGAGCAGTGTGTGCTCGTCAATATGCACTGCTCTGGCATCCCAAATGGCGGCTTCCAGTTGGTCGAGGGTCTCGACCAACCACTGAAGCTCGCCAGCCTAAAGCCCGCTCCCGGGCAGATCGCAGGCTTGCATTGGTGCGAGCCTGCAAATCTGCATAAGGGAGCAGGCTGCAGTGGTGTGCTCCATGCTTTTGAAAGACTAGAAAAATCAGGTATTTCAAAAGCACGCCGGGCTTGTTCCGGACCGGAACGAGCTGCGGATCTACCTTAAATAGGTCCGACCCAGTCCGGTCCGAGGTGCAGACCTCCTCCTTGGAGGACAGACTGCGCTGTTTCAAAAACCCCGTGTGGAAAAGCCCAAAATCTCTTATTCTGGTATTGCTCTTTATTAAAATTTCACATGGTTCAAATATGGAAGGAGAGCTAATCAAATTAAGCAGATACTGGAGGTCTGGATCCTACTCTGCCATGAGCCAAACTCCACTTGTAGGATGCTCCTTTTAACAAGAAGAGGGCAGTTTCCACAGCTTCTAAAGCACCACCTCCTTGAGCTTCCTGCACCTCCCAACCCCAAAGTGCAAGACTTTGCAGCATACTGTGAGAGGTGCAATCTCTGGAACCACTCCCAACACACCAAACAATATTAGGGGAGTCCTGCTGGGTCAGTCCAGAGGTCTACCTACTGCAGCATTCTTTTCACACAGTGGCCAACCCTAGGCCCATGGGATGTCTGGTAGCAGGACATGAGGACTACTGCATCTTCCATCCAACAGCTATACACTATTTCATGTGCCTGTATAATTGAAGTACAACTCTCAATTTAAGATAAGCAGTGTACTTCATTTAGTACTAGCGTATTTACTTGGCGTTGCCTGGGAATTTAGTTTCCTCTTAAGAACTCACCAAACTGTCTTCTCCAGTACCTGTAATTTTCTGCCATATTTCCCAACGCAATCTGTATTCAGAGTTATTTACATACACAATTTGGGCTCCTGAGAGAGTACATTGTCCTCCTCCTTTCTGCTAGACCCCATCTGCATAGTAACCAGCCCATTCCAGTACCTGTAACTTATCCCCATATCCCTCAATCCAATCTGTACTGAGATTTGTTAACATGCAGAGGGTTTGGTTTCTGAGGCTATACACTGCCCTTCTTCTTGCTGGTAGGGATCATTTCCATAGCAACTGGCCTGAGGCCCAAGAGCTCTCACTTGAGAATTCTTAAGGCCCCACCCTGCCAAGCCCAGGATTCCATAGAGTCTTCACAGCCAGCCAATCCTATGAGGTCTTTTCACCTCACTCAGCCAATCATATGAGGTCCTCACCTGCCTGACGTAGACAAACAGACAAGATCACAGACAAACTTTGACTTTCACATAGTAGATAAATTCCACAGACCAAAGATCAGACCCACTGTCCTTAGCCTAATAGTAAGGCAATGACAAACCTCCTCTGAATAAATCTGGTAAAGAAAACCCTGTGATAGGTTCATCTTATGGTTGCTGTAACTTGGAAATGGTTTGAAGGCACGCCATCACCAAAACCACCACCATCACCTCCACCTCTATGCTGCTGTCCTGCACACACACACACACACACACACACACACGTGCATGTACAGAGAGAGAGAGAGAGATTGTATTGTGATGCTGACAAGAGAAAAACGCTTCGAGTGTCAAAGTTGACTCTGAAAATGAAAGTCTTTGAAGTGAGCGTTCACCTTTATTAAACACATGTACATGGAAAACCACTTCAAGAACTACTTCGAGAGATGTTCTAACCACCTAACAAAGCATTTAAAAAAAATCTTAACAATGAAGCTTTGAGAGTTTCCCCTTGACCAAATCACATTTATTGAGGCAATAATAATAATCTATTTAGCAATTCTTTTTTATTTATCTTCCAAAGCAATAAACTTTTCTATGTAATCTTTAGCACACTGTGTCTCAGGCAATTTAACTAGAGATGCATTGCAGACCTGAGTTCAAAGAAAGCATTTTTGCTTAGCTTTGGCAAGCCACTGACTGCAGGTTCCTCTAAAGAGCTGCGAACTTCTTGTCAGCAGAAGCTAGCTACTGTGGTCTACTTACAGTCTGGTCACAACCCTTATTTCTAAGCTATTGATTTGATAATTGAAAATCACTTTCACAGGAGGAAGAGAGGAGCTGTAGATGTTTCTTTCCCCAAGGTTTGGTAGCACTTACTTCTCACTCCAGCCCCATTCTCCAGCTGTGGAGCAAGTAAAGAAGTGGATGACACATTGTACCCACTGCCTCTGAGACCTCTTGGTCATACCATCTGGGACACAAGCAGAGATCATCCTTCTCTTGGGCCTGAAAAGGGGCTGGCCTGGGTCCCACTCCAAGGCCTGATCACTACAGCATGATGTTAGCAGTCCAGTGGAGCTTGCAAGCCTGCAAAAAGGGGCCCCTGTTTTTGGAATGGTTCTTAGGCTGTTGACCACTACAGTCTGGCTTTACAGTCCTGACTATGCGTCATTGATAGACCTGGTTTCCCCCTCCTGCCAGTGGGAACAACTTCTGCTGACTCACAAATACTTCTGAGAACATTTACAGCCCCTTCTCTTTATAGAAGGACACCTGGATTAAAGCATTGTCTTCAAAGTTTCATTTTTAATTGTGCTATTTCCTACACCTCAATAGTTATAACAAAATCTAATTGGGTTTTTAAATTACTGTGTACGGTTTAATGTCACTGTGTTTTCATGGCTTATGCTTTATTTTTATATGTACTTTTTGTAAGTAATTTTGATAAAGTAATTTGAGGAGGTGGAATAGTAGCAGTAGTACTAGTACTAGTAGTAATGACTACTGGTAACTACTTCTACTTGGAAGATGGATTGCTCAAGAGTAATATGCTTTGGGTTGCCTATTTGCCATTTTCATTTTAATGGTTTAATTTTTTTACAGGCTTTATCTTTTTGTTGAATTACATTTTTAACTTTTATATGTCATGAATTTTTAGCTATGTTTGCTTTAACTTTTTAAAGATACTTGAATCCTGAACTGAAAGGGGAAAAAGATGAGATACAAATAAGCACAACGGCAACAGGAATTAGGTCAGTGCATTTATGAAGTAAGAAAATCTTCATTTATAGTATACATTTAATGTAATTATTCAGAAAAAGTTAAGCATCAGTGTTTGATACTGAGGAACAATGGACCACGACTCATTGTTTGCGAGATATTTTCCACAACTCTTGTAGTCTTTTCCCCCCACTATTGTTCTTGAAGAACCCAACTACTTATTATAGCATCATGTCAAATGACTGGTAGTATTTTCTTGTCAAATCTTGTAGTATGGAATGTGCAGGATGCAAGATGCCAAATTTGAAGACAGAGTTCAGTTTTTAAAAGTAGACTATGCAATCCTGTGCATGAGAGATAGGACTCATTGTGGTTAATCAGTTTTATTCCCGAGTAAGCGTGCATAGAATCACGGCCTCAAAGAACTACACTTTTAAGTTTAATACCTTGAAAGGCAATTTTGTATTAATGCCTCAAAACTTTTTTTCCGGCATTTAGAAAATACACATCTATGAAAACTAAAATGCTCCCCTTAGTGGCAGTAGCTTAAATTGTGCCAACCGTGTTGATTTTCACTTAGGTTTATGAAATGTACAGAAACCTACAGAGCTGAGAAGAAACCAGCTACAGGTAACTTATAATTCATTTCATCTCCAATAATTTAGGCATACCTACATTACATTGTGATTCTGACTTAATAAGAGATAATATTACTCCTGTAATGTTTGTAACTTTTATTCTCACAGGATGTCTCCTCACTAAATCATGAGGAGGAAGGATCTCACAGGGTTCAGGTGCTGGCTTGTGTTGTACTACTGAAAGAGAAATGTTTAAATGTTTTTCTCAAAAGTAACTAGAAGTAGTTGTTTTGCCTACCGCGACAACATATATTTGAAATTGCAGTTCTAATGGTAACTAAACACTTTTTCAGAGCTAGCAACTATTGCTGCAATCCATTACTTTTTTTTTAAAGTAACTTTCTGAGCTCTGAAAATGTCCAGTTAGCTTATCCTGTGGGGAGAACAGGAGAAGGTAAGGGAATTCTCCAGCGGGGAATGTAATAAATGCAGATTCTGTAAGACTGTCTGCATTACTCGTGTGTCAAGAAATGTCTTTTTTTTTAAAGATCACTCACTTAGGACACTGTAGGCACCTCATCTTTTCATGCTCACTCCACCAAAACACATTACAATAAAAATGCATATACAGAATACTTAGAGCAGAAATGGGAATCATGTGGCTCTCCGGTAGCTGTTGGACTGTAACTCCCAGAGTCCCCCTCCATTGGCTATGATGACAAAGAATTTAATCATTCTTCATTTATATTGTTTATTTATATAGAGAGAGGTCTGTATGTGTGTATGTATTCCTCACTCTATCCAGAGATAACAGTAAAACCAATCTGACCAATTTCAACTGTAAAAAACCACAAAATTAAACCAAACAAAACCTTAAAAGGCCAAAAATGTACTAAACATATTAAATAACTTTAAACATGTTAAAAAGACAGATTAAAGGAATTTAAATAGTTTAAAACAAATTAAAACCATGCACATGCAAGGGTTTTAGTAAAATCCATAAGGCCCCAAACATCCATGAACAGCCATGTTTTCACTTGGCGTTTGAACGACAGCAGTGTTGGTGCCAATCAGGCCTCCAAGAAGAGGGTGTTTTACAGCTGGGGTACCACAGCAAAGAAGGCCCTCTCTTGTGTCCTGCTACAGCGTATTGCCCAGACTGAGGGGACACATAGGAGGGGCCCCTCAGCAGACTTTAAACCTCAGGCATAAAGGATGACGGAACCTGCTGTCCAATAACATCTGGAAAACAGCATAATTCCCATTCCTGGCTTAAAGCCAGGAGATACCAGTAAAATGTCTGGTAAAGAAAGGTTTACCTGTCAAAATGAAACTACTGAGTTTAAATAAAAAAATTCTATGTCATTCTACCCTGAATGTTACTGGTAATCCCTACTATGGTAGCCTTGCTGAATCAGTGGAATTTACATAACTTTTGTCTCACCATTCACCAATTGGTTCAATTTGCTTACCCTAACTGGGACATCAACACAATTCAGCCCTATCACTTCACCACTTCTTATGCCAGTCTCTCTTCTCAACTGCTTATATTCATACTTCTTTCTTCCAAGATCTTCCCTTTGTAACAGATGCATGGTACCTTCACATAAGAAAACCAAGAATGTGCTTCTATTTTCTTATCAGATTGAGGGTTCTTTTTCACTATAAACCAGGACTGTCTGCTGGGACCACACAAGTCCTTTGTTGAAACAGTTCCATTAGCTGCTGGTCTGCTTCCAGGCAGTATTCAAAGTGCTGGCTATGATCTACAAAGACCTGTACATACACTGCAAACTGTCCCAGTTTGGCAGGGACTATCCCGATTAATATCCCGTCTTCCCACTTTTTAAGCTGTTTTTAAAATTTCCTGGTTTTTCTCTGCTCCTCCCACTTTCCCCCTTTGTCCTCCACTTACCTCAATTGCTGCAAACTGAGTTCAAAGTGCAAAACTAGTTTGCTCTCATTTAACTCAGCAGAGGGGAAAGGAGAAGCTGAAGTCTTGTAGCAGCCTCTCCTAGCTTCTCTGTCCTTGTTAATAACTTCTTGTTCCAATTTTCATCTGTAAAATGTGCCTATATGGCTTGGTCCAGGCTTTTTGATGGACTGTACCTTCCCATGTGAACCTGCCCATGTTTGGAGATCTTCTAGGGAATGCCTGCATGTCTATTTTACCTGCTTGGGGCATTTCCTTGAGGGATCTTGGGGCCTGAGGCATTCTGGGCAAGCCCAGCTCAGGGGCCTATTGTCTCTGTTTCAACCCCAGGTAGCAGTGGCTTTTTTTTGCATGTGAACATCAGTTGTTGGCATTTCATACTGTCCCCATAGTGGGCAGGCAAGCAGGCTGTGTGTATTTGGGTGTGTATAATTAGTCATCAGGTAGGTCATCCAGTGCCTAGATCCATGTTCTATGTTGTGCCAAGGCTTTAAAAGCAGTAACTAAACCAAGTTGTGATCATTTCAACTCCAACATCGTCTCTTTTGTGTGTTAAGGGGAGTCTTTTGGCCAGAGCCCTCCTCATCTTTGCTCAATTAAATCCAACCATTGGACTAGCAACATAATGAAAAACAGGCCCTAGCAGGGGGAAGGACTATCTTTACTGATCTCATGGTTTCCTTTCATGGGCAACAGCCTGATGGGATTAAATGACACTAACAAAACCATTTTAGTGTTATCCATGTTTAAGAATTATGCCACAGACTGAAGGGTGCCTTGTCCCTGAGGGACACACTGCTGGAAGGAGAAAGGCATTATGGGAAATGTCAGATGATGGCAGCAGCGGTAAGAAATTTGATGTGTAACAGATTTTGGAGCAAATGTGAAGAGCAACTTCCTTTACAATGAGGTCAAGGAAGTCATTCATCATCTCACAGAGCATTCTGGCACCTGCAATATTTATCTAAGGAAAAGAAAGGAAATGAATCCCTCTTATATATACATTTGTTCCATGAGACATTAAATAATCAGGACCCCAGCATTTGACTGTACCTGCATATTGTCTCCAAGAAGCTCTGAAAGAAGCCATTAATTGTTGAAGTTTTCTGTCATTTTGAACCTTTTCTCATGTCATAACACTCTCATTTTGCATTACAGCAGGGAAACAATAGATTGGGATCCAACACCTCAATGTATCTGTATATTGGATCTATTTTTTTCTTAGTAATACTAAAAAAAATACTTCACAAATGCAGAGTATTACATCAGAAACAGAACTTGGTTTCATTAAAAGCCTAGAAGTTGATAAAGAATGCAGGAAAAACTATTATTTGGCATTGAATTAGCTGTGTAAGGAAAATTATATACAATTGGGCTTACTCATTTTTATGCTTTCCAGTAGTCAGTGCACACTTTTGGATGCACGTTTTGATCCATTCTGACTGGAAATGGCCAAATAATGCATAGCTTGCAAGTCTATTCAGAAGTATTTATTTCTTAGGAAACCCTTTGCCAACATATTCATTTTATAAACTAGGACTGTGCTGAGAGATGATTAATCTTTAATACACAAAGGAATCTCATATAAACACTGTGTGCTTCTCGTGCTCCTTTAGAAAATAAATTGCATTGTGAGCTTGCAGTCTATCACTGGAACAGGGTTGTTATATAGTCTTCACTCAGCCCTCATATGATACTGTCCTCATCCAGAGACATCTTTATATTTTCATATTTCCTTTTGAATTCCTATGCCTAATCCAACCATTTACTGACTGCCTCAGAAAAAGATCTCATGATATTTCCAAATCTATGAAGCCAGTTATGAACAGAGGTGTGGGTATATCTCTTGCACCAGGGGTGAGAATTGTATAGCCCTCCAGATGTTGAATGACAGCTCCCAGCAGTCTTAGCCAGCATAACCAATGGTGAAGAATGCTGGAGTTGCAATTCAGCAACATCTGGTGGATCACAAAATTCCCAGCTGCATCATAACACAATACAGCCAACAGTATATATTTGCGCAGTAGAATGTTCACTTTGAATCCCTGGATTTTCCAAGGTATGTTCAGTTTCAGGGCAAATGATCATATTGGGACATTGAAATAATCAACTGTATTTACATGAGCAGTGAAAACTATGATTTAAATCCAGCTGCTAGTTCCAACTAGAGTTGAATCATTGGATGAAAGGTGAGCCGACACTTATGCATATCTCATTGATTCAACAGGTCAACTCTCATTGGGAGTAGCAATTGTTTTCAGTCTTATGTGTGTACACCATAACATCTCAAAATAATTTATGAAATCTTCCTTCATGCATTGAGGGACAAGGGCAGCAAAATTGTGACAAATGTTTAAACTGTGACAACTGGAGACAAAGGTAGATTTAAAAGGTTTTTAAAAGTTTTTTTTAATGAATATCCCTTTAATACAGGGGTGGCCTTCCAGAAGTTATTGGACTTCAACCTCCAGCAGCCCAGCCAGCCTAGCCAATAGTGGGGGATGCTGAGAGCTGCAGTGCCACATGTAGAGGGCTTTACAATATCCCTTCCAACTGTCCCAGTTTGTCAGGGACAGCCCCAGTTAATTCCCTGCTGTCCCACTTTCTCTGCTGCTTTACAGATATCCCAGTTTCTCTCTCTTCCTGCCACTTTCTCCCTTTGTTTACTTTGGTTACTTCAGTTGCTGCAAAATGAGTTCAGAATGCAAAAGTAGTGTGCCTTCAGCTCAGCAGGTGGTGGAGGAGAGGATGGGACAGACTCTTGCCCTACTGAACAGACTAATTTGTCCCCCACCCCAACCCCCGTTTTTCAGGCTTTCCTTAACTCATTACATAAATTCCAGGGTTTCTCCACGTAAAATAGTACAGGTATATCTTCGAAAGCAAAGAAGCTGCTTTTTACAAAATCTTTTTACACCTGCCCTGTACCCCTTTCCACTCATTTTCTGTGTAGCTGGAAGGTTTTTGTTTGTTTTTATTTTTAAGGTAATATCAGCATTGGGAGGACGGTGAACAAGGGCTGGAGAAACACACACCGTACTTTCAGTGTCAGATTGCAGTAGCTTGTCTTCAGTAAACAAACACCTTGAGCTGGGAAAGAGCAGGACTCTTCTCTAGTTGCCTTTAGAATCCATAGAATCAGCTGCCTTTAGAATCCCTTGCTGAACATGTTTGAATATCAAAACAGAGAGAAGACAATACTGCCTCCCAGGTAACCGAGCATGTTAAAAAAGCATAGCTTTCTCTATGGCCTCCAAAATGTAAATCATAATTAAAACAGAGGCTGGTAAAAGAAACAGTCATAACAGATGGGTTTTGGGAAAAGCCTTCAACTGGTCTCTGGAAGGTTAAAAAGAAAAAGGGTTTGTTTGTTTACTTACGCAAGGCTTCTCTGACCTGGTTGTTTCATTTCACATGTGCATATTGTTAGTTTTGAATAAAAATTTTGCTGAAACATGTTAACCTGTTCTTTTCTGTGGTGTAGGAACCTACCCCTATTCTTATTTCTGACTCTGGCACCAAATTTTCTGTTAAAAGGAGTAATGGTGAGGTTCATATCTACTTCATTAGCTGAGGTATACCTGTAGTTTTATGTGTGTTTCCTCATTAGTAGCTTTTGCCTTTTTATTGTTGGCCCACATCTTTTTGATCACACTCTGATGTTACTTGGCTACACATGTCCCCATTTTCATTTTTGAAATGCTGGAGGGTATGTTATTATTCCTATCCCAGCCTTAAAGTACGACGGCTAAAGGAAGTGATTGGCCAACCATGTGAGAGCAATCAGCAGAAAATGGAAGGACTAAAAAGTAGCTGACCACAAGATAACAAGCTAAAATGTTGTTATTTCATTAGATTGTAATATAATAGGTAATGAAGGTTTACATAAATCTTGTCTATAGCACACCCTTTAAAAAAGTATTGTTAATATATATGAATATGCACGCACAGGGAGGGGAAGAGGGGGAGAGAGAAGGAGAAAGATCTAATGTATTTGACCCCTCCCAGGAATATTTCTTATCTCTATCCATCTCTCTAAGAGCCCTGGTGGCACAGTGGTCAAACGCTGGTACTACAGCCACAAGGTTGTGAGTTCGATCCTGCCGGGCTCCAGGTTGACTCAGCCTTCCATCCTTCCGCAGATCAGTAAAATGAGTACCCAGCTTGTTGGGGGCAATTAGCTAACACATTGTAAACCACTTAGAGATCACTTAGCTGGTAAGCAGTATAGAAATACACATGCTATTACTGTTGCTCTCTGTCTTTATCCATCTATCTATAGCAAATGAAGGGTACTTCTCCCATGTTGTCCTGGATTCCTGATTCCCAATAGAATGAGCAAAACATTTCAGCTTCCTTCTTAAATTGCTGAAGATGAAACTCTTTGTGTGTGTGTGTGTGTGTGTGTGTGTATGTATATGTGTGTGTGTATATATATATATATATATATATATATTCAATAATGACACCATACTAACATTTGATGTCACACCTTTTTACACCTCGTATTGAAGGCATTCAGATTCTTACTGAATTCCTAAAATTTAGAACCAACAGGAAACATTGTGCAGAAATTATTTCTACTTTAATTACATTGGTCCTCATGTACAACAATGTTCCTTTTAACCAAAAATGTTACCTTCAAACAGAATGGACAGTAATGGGCACATGCTAATTCATTTATGGGTAAACTAGAGGAAACCATAATCAAGAAATGCAAAAGTAAGTCACTTATATGGTGGGGATTCATTAATGACATCTTCACAGCATGGATTATTAAATACTCAGGTCCTCTTTCCCCACTTTTTGAAGAGAGGGACAACATTTGCCACTTCTAGTCTGCTGAAACCTCTCCTCCCAAAGATTTTCAAAGATGATTGATGGTGGCTATGAGATTATGTCTGAAAGTTCCTTTAGCACCCTTCGATGTAGTTCATATGGCCTGGAGACCTCAGTTCATTCAATGGAGCCACTATCTCCAACTTTCCTCTGCCCCTGTTAGCATTTCACCATCTTCTCCATGTAGTGGCTCTACAGTTTGCTTTTTCTTCTTCTTGCACTGAACAGAGTCAAAATCCCTTTTTGTTATTTTGAATGTGGGCTGGACAGGGCTACTGTCAGGTGGATCTGTAACTGGTTGACTGACCGTTCCCAAAGGGTGCTCACCAATGGCTGCTTTTCATCCTGGAGAGAAGTGACTATTGGGGTGCCACAGGGCTCTGTCCTGGGCCCAGTGCTGTTCAATATCTTCATCAACAACTTGGATGAAGGAATAGAGGGCATGCTCATCAAATTTGCAGATGACACCAAATTGGGAGGGGTTGCTAATACGCCAGAGCACAGGATCAAAATTCAAAATGATCTGGACAGATTGGAGAGCTGGGCCAAGGCTAACAAAATGAAATTCAACAGAGAGAAGTGTAAGGTCCTACACTTAGGTAGAAAAAATGGAATATAGAAATATAGGATGGGGGACACGTGGCTGGATAGCAATATGTGTGAAAGGGATCTAGGAGTCTTAATAGACCACAAGCTGAACATGAGTCAGCAGTATGATGCGGCAGCCAAGAAAGCCAATGCAATTCTCGACTGCATCAATAGGAATATGGTGTCTAGTTTGAGGGAGGTACTGGTACCACTCTACTCTGCTTTGGTTAGACCTCATCTTGAATACTGTGTCTAGTTCTGGGCATCCCAATTCAAGAAGGACATGGTCAAGCTGGAGCAAGTCCAGAGGAGGGCAACCAAAATGGTGAGAGGCCTGGAAGCCATGCCCTATGAGGATAGACTTAGAGAGCTGGGTATGTTTAGTCTGCAGAAGAGAAGGTTAAGAGGGGACATGATAGCCATGTTTAAATATTCGAAGGGATGTCATGTAGAGGAGGGAGAGGGCTTGTTTTCTGCTGCTCCAGAGACCAGGACAAGGAACAATGGATTCAAGCTGCAGGAAAGGAGATTCCACCTGAACCTCAGGAAGAACTTCCTGACAGTCAGGGCTGTCCGGCAGTGGCGTATGCTGCCTCAGAGTGTAGTGGAGTCTCCTTCTTTGGAGTTTTTTAAGCAGAGGCTGGATGGTCATCTGTCGGGAACGCTTTTGAGGGTGTTCCTGCATGGCAGGGGGTTGGACTGGATGACCCATGTGGTCTCTTCCAACTCTACATTGCTATGATTCTGTGTGCCTAGCAAATCTGAATTTATTCTGTGCTTCCCCACCCCCCCGGTCAACTTTCTCCCTATAAGTATTAGCTATCCATTTGTATTCCTCTTTGGTGATTTCTTACTTCTTCCATTTCTTGTACATCTCTCTTAAATCTTAACTCATCTGAAAGTTTTTATATATCCTTCATGGATGTTTCATGTACCTCCCATTTTAGTTCTTCATTGCAATTACCTGCAGTTACACCTTCAGTACCTAACTTTTAAGAAAATCCTATTCATCATGAACTCTTTCCTCTGAGCATTTCTCACCACAGAGTTTCACCCAGTATTTCCCTAAGGCTATTGCTTTTTTTAAAGATATACCGCATATCTGACTATATTTCGCTTCTTTTCTCCTCTGTATGACAAATCCCAGGGAAACATGGTTGCTCCCACCCAAAGTTCCTGTTATTTCTTTACTTCCACCCTGTCATGTCCAAAATAATCAATCCCCTACTTGCCGCCTCCACATTCTGGACAATGAGCAAGGCAAGTAATGAATTTGCTGGATGTTGCATTCTTAGCAGTGTTTGACTTCCAACAAATATCAAAGCAGTTGAATTCTCCCATTACTTTTATGCCTTTCCTTTTTGAATTAGGCATCTGTTCTAGGGAAGGCATTATCCAAGTCTTCAGTCTGGCATCAGGGTCTATAGTAGACCCCCACAATGTTGTTTTAATTATTTCACTCTCCTTTAATTTTCCCCCCAAATCTTTGCAATCTGTTTTCCATTTCCTTTAAGTCATGAATCTCTGCATAGATGTACACATCTTTGATGCATAGCGTTACTCCTCCTCCCCTTCTGTTTGCTATTTTTTAAATAGCTTATACCCCTCTTTTACTACATTTCAATCAAGAGAATCATCCGATCAGGTTTCAGTAATGTCTATTAAATCATATTTACCACACTGTGTTAAGAGTTCAAGTTCACTGTGTTCATTTCCCATGTTCTGTGTAGAAACATCTAAAACATTCTTTCCAGATGCCTCCTCTTTGTTTTTTCCTGTTCGTTAGTGGATTCTTTTACTATTACCCCCATTCCCTCTGTATCATCGAGGCTATTGCCCCCAACCCTTGGTGTACCCCTGCTCATCTAGCATATCTGGAACCCACTTAATCAAAGTCCTTCAAATTAGGTTTTGAGATGTTGTGAATGCAACCATCTCTTGTGAGAAGTCTTCCTTCATGAAAATGCAGATCAAGATCCAAAAGCCAAATCTTTTTGAATGGCAGCATCAGCAGAGCTAATTGTTGTTCAGTTTTAATATTCTCCTCTCTTTTCCTGGGCCACATCCTTCACCTGGAAAGAGTGATAAAATAACATGTGCTTCAAGGTCCTTCAGCTTGCTACCCTGAGTTTCACAGTCCCTTGCAATATGTTGAAGGCTCTATCTTGCATTATCATTTGCTTCCATAAGGATCACAAGGAAGGGGTGATGGTTGGTGGGTCTTATCAGCCTCTGTGTTAGACTATGGATCTTCATCCTTTGTAAACAGAACACCTCCTGAGACATCTTATATAGCCCACGTACCACTGCTTCTCTCCTCAGCTGGGAATCATCTACCTCAGACACATGTCTCTTCTTTCCTCTAAGAATTGGCAGGAACCCTTCCATCCTCACAACGAAGAGTTAATGAGAACATATCAGTCTCCTAAGCCTTTCAACAGCTAGCATTAATGAATTAATTTTCACACTTAATGTTCCATGCTCCGAGAACCATAGATACAGCCTCATTTTACTTCCTATCTTCACCTCAGCATTTCCCACTGGGGAACAGGTAAGTCACATGTTAGACTGAGCAACAGGAATAGGCATTATTGAGGCAGAAGCATCAGGGAAAAGTCTGGCTGTGCTCCTAGTTTTCTCCCTTGTTTATATGTCCCTTCCTTGGATCATGGCCTTTTAAAATTAGAAGCTTCAACCCAGCTGTTGGTCTTGATTAACTAGGTTTGTTCTTACCTTGCGTAAAATGACACTGTACACTTAAGAGAACCAATATATATTTGGCCTAGAATTGCTAGTTTATAGATTTTGGTAATTTGTAATTGCAAATGCCAGCTGAAGGGCTTTAATTGCAGAATGCAGACAAGGTACTAGGCCTAATAATACTTTAGCATGTAATTCTTCTCCATTAAAGTTAATAGGCTTGATGATTTGGTCTGCAACAAGATTTTGTCCTTAAAGTCTATCTCCATTTGCCATTTTTACAACATCCCTATATCCCTAAATCCATTCGCTCTGTTAAAATGTTTTCTTCTTTATTTCTGACTATTAAACATTTGGTGACCTTACTTCAGTTTTTATAACTACTTGCTAAACAAACTGTTTACATAGAAATTCATTTTAAAAATTCTTAGCTTGGCATCCAATTATATTTTTCAATCTGCATTGAAAAATATCTGTTGTGTGATAGCACACTTCTCAGGGCCAAACTACATGTGAATAAGCTTTTAATGTGCTTAGTATTTACTCTTCTCCGTATCAGCTGCTTCAGGGGAATGTGATTAGCACCAGAACAACAGAACATAGGGATAGGATTTTAAATTTTTTTAAAGTCATTTGATAGCTATATCCACAAACATAACAAAACTAAGGAGGTACTATAGATGCCAGACACTCCCCTCTGCCCAAAAAATTCTAGTCTCTTCCCCTGAATGTTCCCTGTTTCCCTGTTCAGTCCCTTTCCCTGAACAGCTATATTGATTTTTGCTGCATCAGATTAAGATGGTTACCCTTCTGATCTGGATAATATTAAAACAAATATCAGTTCCCTTTTTTCCTGAGATTCAACCAAACATGTACAGGCAATATTATACAGCTTTTCAACATAATATAAACTTACTTCTGCCTTCCAATGTTGTGGTCAGTGAGTACATACAAGCTCATAACTGACAGGAGTGAAGAGAGAGAACTAGTTAGTAGCCCAGTTTAGGGGCATAGGACGAGCTGTGAGCCGCACACAGCTGTGTCTTCCATATGCTTTGCCAGCACTTACAACCACTACAGCTGCCCACATTTGGTCTAATGATAGGGCTGGCAAAATTTGAAGATCAGCTTTTTGGGATTTGCCTCTTTGGAGTAGATTGGTTAGATAAGCCAATTAAATAAAATTTCAGTGGAGCAATAACATTTATGATACATACTGGGATTCTGTATACTGGGATTCTATAAGGGATTTTGGGCTGCTCAGAAGAGGGGTTGTTACGTTATTCTCTTTCAGTATTAAAAGGAAATAGTGGAAGAAGGAATCTAGGCAGCTACTTTAAGACTGATTTATTTTAGGACAGGTAAAATAAATCAATCTTAAAGATGCTGCTTTCCCTTTCCCCTCCCCTTTTCTTATTTGGGCTGACTTTGTTGGTATTTTTACTCAGAAACTGGAATCTGTAGAATGGTGACTTAAGAGTTTGTGATAGATTATTGTGTGAAAGGGGAAAAAAATCTTCTCCTACAACAGACCTAGGAATTGGTTAGAAGGTCTGCTGTCAAATTAACTGAAGAGGAAACAGCCAGATATACATGTATGTGCCACAAAGCTTGGCAGAACTCTTCCAAACTCTGCCCAAACTGATCTTTTCTTCATGGCCTTTGGCTTATGCTGTTAATCATGATTCCAGACTGTAGTCATAGATTAAATGTATTGCCATTTGCCCATAACCTTGCACTCCCACTGTCTCTCTGATTTTTGTGGCTCTTCCTCCTCAGCTGCAATGCTAGATTGGGATACGCTGCATTTTTTTTAATGATTTTCTGAAGCTCTTCTATGCACATGGAGAGAGAAAACAAGATGCAAACATTTCCACTTTCTGTGTTTCAACACAAGGTGGCAGCTGTTACACACTTCCAAAAATAATGAATTCTGTTTAGATATTAATTGAAAAAGTAATAGTGATATTATTATCTGATCATCCTCAGAGAAAATTAGTGTCATTAAAATCACCAGTATCAGCTTCAGAACCTGCTTTGAAAGAATGCATATGTCTATGTATGGGTGCATGCCATCCAACATTTCGCAGATGAAAAATGGGACACGTGTGGCCAAGCAACATCACAGTTTGGTCAAGGTGACAAAAATGATTAATTAGAAAGAACATAAGCTAGGAGAGAATGCGGCAGTTTGATTTTTGCCTGGTTCCCTGGACTCCCAGTCCAAAGTCAAACCACTACACCAGGCTGGTTCTCTATTGATTGTGCTCCACCGTCCTTATGTTAAATGGATTAGATGCATAATAGAATGCATAACCACATGTGCAATCAAATGGGCACATGCATCCAAATACACATCTGCATGTACAGTTGCCCTGAGTGTGCAACTCTGGTTCATTAACCTTGAACTGAATGCAGATGTTCCATAGGGGGAGCAAATGTCTACATGTGTAAGACATTCTAGTCAGTGTCTTTTTGAAAAAAGAGTATTCTGGTAGAGCTGTGAATTGTATGTCAAATCTTAGATGGACTGATCATCCATTATAGCTTGCAGGAAATCAAAAATGTAGAGAATCCCTTGACCTGCAGAGGATAGTGGTCATTTCTGCACTACGCTCTTATAGCGCAATTATTCCACTTTCAGCATCCTATGGAATCCTGGGGTTTGCAGTTTAGGGAGGGGCTGGCCAGCCCCTCCCTAAACTGCAAACCCCAGAATTCCATAGGATGTTGAAAGTGGAATAATCGCACTATAAGTGCGTAGTGCGGAAATGGCCAGTGTCAGGAAGTAGTGTGTCATGATAATTATGATCCCCTTCCTCCTGCCCTTCCCACTCCCACATTTTCACCAGGCCTGCAACTGAATCATAGAATCATAGGCAACTTCTAGAAACAGATAGAAATTCCCATCATTAAAATATACGAGCAATAAAATATAATTGGCTATCACAGGAATTAAAAAACAATTTAAAACCATAGCCAATAAAAACACAACAACAAATACATCTAATAACATATATTATTAAAAACTCCTTCCCCATGAGCAGGCAGTTGCCAAAGCCTGTGGAAACAACAAAGTCTTTCCCTGCTGCCTGCCTTTCTGTGCTTACCACACCATACCTCAATATCCTGTTGTTCCATTTCAATCCCAGCATTGCCATTTCTGTGATGGTATCAGGTTATGAACACTCTCTACATCACCCTTTCGACTTAAGCAGATGAGTGGTATTATTGGCCCTGGTGTTCCCACCACATTACTGAGTCATTGGCGAGTCCTTTTCCCCACCCCAGAGCCTGTGATTGGTTGGGTTTTTTTAAAAAAGCCATACTAGCGCAATGTTGGCCCTTTTCGCATTAAATCTTCTCGCACGAGCTGGGGAGGGCGGCTCGCGCAAGAAGCCTTCTCCGGGAGGCTGCCACTTCCCCCCTCCTTCCTTCCGCAGGCGAAGGAACGAGCGGGGAAGCGGCAGCCTCCCGGAGGCGGCGGCAGCTCGCGCGTCCACCCATTCCCCCCCCACGTGCGCGAGAAAGGAGCCTGTCCCCTCCATCCCCCCCGCGCATGAGAAAGGCGCTCCTCCCGTCCGCCCCCCGCGCACATGTGCGCGCGAAGCAGGACGTGTCGCGCGAGCGCCCCGCCCCGTCCCTTCCTTCTGCAGGGGCGGAGGGAAGGAAGCGTGACCCGGTCGGCTCCCGGACGCTCCGCACGAAAGGTAAGTGCGCGCGGGCGCCGGGAGTGCAGCCCCGTGAGCCCGGCGGAAGTGGGAGTGCATCGTGCGGAGCGACACTCCCACTCCCGCGAGGCTTACGGGGCTGTCGCGCGAGAAAAGGCCCGTGCGAAAAGGGCCGTTGTAATGTCACGATGTGCTGGTAAGCTATTGCATTCTTGTACTGTAACACTAAAAATATATATTTAAAAATTTAAAAATTAACTCAAAGGAGAAATTTAAAATAAACATGGAGAAGTGATAGATTTCGAACTTAACACACCATGGGAGTAGCTGAGAGAGGGACAACCTGGGAAAGATCACATCATGCCCACATCTGGATTGGCTAGGGAAAGAAGCGCTATCAAACACTATTGAGAAACCATACTGCCATACCTTGTTGTGGGAAAGTGGGTCATTATCGATTATTTCCAGCATTGGAAAAAGGGCAGATTTCGAATGGATTGCAACATGATACCTGCTGGTTAGCAGTGACATTGAGCAATAGCACTGATCCTGAACTGCCAATAAAACGTTGCTATGGCGGTGTGACACCTTCATGTGGTAATTGCTGACCTCTCTAGGAAGGAACTTCAAGGACCAAGGAATAGCTACCAAGAAGGCTCTCTTTCACATGTACATTTCACCAGATGAACATGTCCAGGTGATGGGACTGAAAGGCCTCCCCCAAGTACCTCACAAAGCTTGCAGGCTCATATAAGAGAATAACATCCTTCAAATAACCTGGACCTGAGCTGTATAGCACTTTATAGGGCAAAACCAACACTTTGAATTATGCCCAGAAAGAGACAGGTAGCTAGTGAAGCTGCTGTAATAAGGGACTGTATTCTCCCTATAACTAACCCTGGTCAGTAGTCTGGCTCTGTGCTTTGGATCAACTGAAGTTTCTAGGCAGTCTCCAAGGTCAGTGCCTCATAAAGTGTGTTACAGAAATCAAAATGGGATGTTAACTAAGACATGCACCACACAATTGTCAGATTTAATATATCCAGGAATGGCTGCAGTTGGCATACAAGCCTTAAGTGTGCACATGCAGTCCTGGCCAACAAATAAATCTTCAAGGCTTAGGGTTGATTCCAGGAATATAACCAAGTTACAGACCTGTGTCTTCAAGGGTGGGTGTAAATTTCTATTCTCTGTCTGCTTCTGACTGAGTGTGAGCACCTCTGTCTTGTCTGGATTGAATTTCAATCCATTTGGTTTCAATCCAGTTCCTTACAGATATCAGTTATTGGTTTAGAACCAAAACAGCTTCCTTGGATTTAGGAAAATAAAATCAAATGTCTTCAGCATCTTGGTGGCACTCAGCCTCCAAACTCTAGACAACTTCTCCTATCAGTTTTGTGTGTATGTCAAATAGCATGGGAGAGAACAGAGCCGGAAGGACTCTGCAGGCCAACAGTCACAAGGGCAAACAGGAGTCCTACAGCACCATCTTCTGGATTCAGCCCTTCAGGAAGTAATTGAGCTGCTGGAAAACAATGCCTCCAAGTCCCATCCCAGCAAATTAGTCCAGATCAATGCTATGGTCAATGGTATTGAAAACAAATGAGAGGTCCAGGAGAACCGATGGGAATATACACCTCCCATCCAGTTCTTAGTGTATGTCATCCACCAAGGTGACCAAAGCTGTCCCTGTCTCATAGCTAGCTTTGAAACTAGTCTGAAATGAATCTAGATCAGACCTTTCAAAACTTTTTATGTTGGTGACACACTTTTTAGACATGCATCATTTCATGACACAATAATTCAGTAAGTGGAAGCAGCCCCTCCACCCGAGCCTGGCCCACCGCCACCCTCGATGGGATCTTCCTTGTCCCAGTGTGGCAGTGGGAGAGGTAGCCCCTCCACCCAGACCTGTCCCTCTGCCGCCACCCTCGCTGGGGTCTTCCTCAGCCAGGGGCAGCAGCAGAGGCAGCCCCTTCACCTGGGCCTGGCCACCACCACCCATTATGTTTCCTCAACACACCTACTCGCTGCAGCCAACACACTAACGTGTCACAACACACATTTTGGAAAACTCTGATCTAGATAATCTTTATCCAGGAATCCTTGGAGTTAAGAGGTCATCATATGTTCCAGTACCTTGCCCCAAAATAGAAACATTTGAAACTATAATTGTCTAATACAATGTGATTCAGGGAGGGAACTTTTTAACAGTTGCCTTAAAACTTCCTCTTTTAAGGATGATGGAACTCTGTTTTGCTTTAGCTTCCTCTACCCATTCATCCAGCCCTCCTCTAGCTTTTTAATAAGCTAGGATGGCTGTCTCTAAGAATCCTGTGTGTTGTACACAGTAAACAGTTTCCACTGGCATTGGACAATTAGGCACCCAAGTACATCCACTGGATCTGTATTAACTGTAACATCTGAGGCCTTTTCCGCACTACACTGTTATAGTGCTACTATTCCACTTTCAACATCCTATCGAATCCTGGGATTTGCAGTTTAGAGAGGGGCATTTAGAATTCTCAGCCAGAGAGCTCTTTGGCCTCGCAAACCCCAGAATTCCACAGGATGTTGAAAGAGGAATAATAGCACTGTAATAATGTAGGGTGGAAATGGCTAAGCCAGAGTAGACCCAGTGATTCTATTTGTAAGTTTTTCAAAGTAGGCTGTCAAGTGGTCTAGATTCTCCTCTGGTGGACCAGGATGTGAAAGTCCCATGACTACTCAAAACAGCTCTGTTGGCCGGCTCTTTACAGATGCCATGGTGCCAGTGTAGAATGATTTTTTTTTTGCTGCCTGAATTGCCACAGAGTAGGCCTTTAGTTAGGTTCTAGTCTGTGCTTGAGTAGATTTACTTTTTTTACTTTTTATTTTTTTTAAAAATGTACAAACAAAGCAAAAAAGAAACAGAAGCAACAACAAAGTACAACAATAAACAAGTTAAGAAAAAGGCAAACAAAAATAAAAATATAAACCCAGAAATGGAAGGAATACTTCATCGTTATAGTAGCATGCCTCCAAGTCATTTCTGACTTATGGTGACCATAAGGCAAACCTATCATGGGGTTTTCTGGGGGATGGGAGTGTGTGGCACGCCCAAGATTGTCCAGTGGGTTTCTATGGGTCAGCAAGGAATTGAAATGTGGTCTGCAGAATTGTAGTCCAATGCTCAAATCATTATACCACACTGTATCTAAAAATACTATATACTGTCTACTGAATACTAAAGAGTATCTAAAAACAGTAAAAATATTTTTAAAAGGTAGTTTCAAGCTTTCCTAAGGCATACTGTAGAAGATAAATCTATATAGTAGAGACTTCTCTAGTTATAGATACCATTCTAAAGCTTCAACTACTACTTATCCAAAAATACTAATTATCAAATCCTATTGTTAACCTATTGTACTCTTTTTCTTGCAAAAAGCAAATTAAAGGTCGCCAGATTTTTCACAAAAGTCACTATGATTTTCCTCTTATTGATATCATAGATTTGTCCATTTCAGCTAAGTCCGTCCTCTTCCACATAGAATCATAGAATCATAGAAATCTAGAGTTGGAAGAGACCACAGGGGCCATCCAGTCCAACCCCCTGCCATGCAGGAACACCCTCAAAGCAATCCCGACAGATGGCCATCAAGCCTCTGCTTAAAAACCTCCAAGGAAGGAGACTCCACTACACTCCAAGGCAGCATATGCCACTGCCGGACAGCCCTGACTGTCAGGAAGTTCTTCCTGAGGTTCAGGTGGAATCTCCTTTCCTACAGCTTGAATCCATTGCTCCTTGTCCTGGTCTCTGGAGCAGCAGAAAACAAGCCCTCTCCTTCCTCTACGTGGCATCCCTTCAAATATTTAAACATGGCTATCATGTCCCCTCTTAACCTTCTCTTCTGCAGACTAAACATACCCAGCTCTCTAAGTCTATCCTCATAGAGCATAGCTTCCAGGCCTCTCACCATTTTGGTCGCCCTCCTCTGGACTTGCTCCAGCTTGTCAATATCCTTCTTGAATTGGGATGCCCAGAACTGGACACAGTATTCAAGATAGGGTCTAACCAAGGCAGAGTAGAGTGGTACCAGTACCTCCCTCGATCTAGACACCATACTCCTATTGATGCAGCCAAGAATTGCATTGGCTTTCTTGGCTGCCGCATCACACTGCTGACTCATGTTCAGCTTGTGGTCTATGAAGACTCCTAGATCCCTTTCACACGTACTGCTATCCAGCCATGTGTCCCCCATCCTATATTTCTGTATTCCATTTTTTCTACCTAAGTGTAGGACCTTATACTTCTCTCTGTTGAATTTCATTTTGTTCGCCTTGGCCCAGCTCTCCAATCTATCCAGGTCATTTTGAATTTTGATCCTGTCCTCTGGTGTATTAGCAACCCCTCCCAATTTGGTATCATCTGCAAATTTGATGAGTATGCCCTCTATTCCTTCATCCAAGTCATTGATAAAAATATTGAACAGCACTGGGCCCAGGACAGAACCCTGTGGCACCCCACTAGTCACTTCTCTCCAGGATGAAAAGCAGCCATTCGTGATCACCCTTTGGGTTCGGTCGGTCAACCAATTACAAATCCAACTAACAGTAGCCCTGTCCAGCCCACATTTTACTAGCTTCTTTGCAAGAATGTCATGGGGAACTTTGTTGAAGGCCTTACTGAAATCGAGGTATGCTACATCCACAGCATTCCCTTCATCTATCAAGCTAGTAACTCTATCATAAAAAGAGATAAGATTAGTCTGGCATGACTTATTTTTGAGAAATCCATGTTGACTTCTCGTGATTACTGCGTTGCTTTCTAAATGATTAGAAACTGACTGCTTAATGATCTGCTCCAGGATCTTTCCAGGTACTGATGTCAGGCTGACTGGGCGATAATTATTTGGGTCCTCTTTTTTTCCCTTCTTGAAGATGGGGATAACATTTGCTCTCTTCCAGTCTGCTGGAACTTCTCCTGTCCTCCAAGATTTCTCAAAGATTATAGCAAGTGGTTCATGCATTCATGCTGCAGCAGTCATATATTGTAATAACTTGCCACGATTCTTCTCCAGATGGTCTTCTATTATTCCTAACAAATATAATTCTGGTTTCAATTCAACCTTAATGCTCAACATTTTATTCCCCATAGAATGTATTTGATTCCAGAATCTTTTGGCCTTTTCACATGGTTACCATAGGGTATCACAGTGTCATCAGAATGGGTCCATCATCCTTCTGGGATTTACTGTCTTTATTGGTCTCTCTCCCTGCAGAGGTTCTGAGTCCTAGCAAATCTAAACCACAGAGGGTAATGATCTCTCCATGTCAATGGAACTATAGCAGCCTCAGTACAGAAAGGTCCAGAATATTCACCAGCATGAGTGGTGCCAGATACTAGTTGGGACAGACCCAGAGTTGACAAGGCAGACATGAAGTGCTATGCCACTATTGACAGGGAAGCTGTCATGCAGCACAATTAGCTGAGGAACTCAATCCAATCCTGAAAACATCTATTTTAGGGTGAAAGTAGAACAGCAGTATGTGGGATACCAATAGAAACCTTAATCTGTCTCAGCTACTCAGTTTCAGACATACACTTTCAGACTGGGCAGGGTGCCTAGTCAGAGGAATGGAATCCTGATTGACCACTGCAACTCTACCTCCTCTCCCCCAACTCTACTCTGCTGCTGCACAGATAACTTCAATGTGTTGCCCCCTTGGTAAACCCTGTCCCAGAGTCTACAACTTTGATATAAAATTAATCTAATCCACCAGAGAGGTCACCCGGATGAGCACATAGGCAACAACGGTCGTACGATTGAAAGAACCGGGTCAGGCCAGTAAACTCCCCAGTCACGTAGCCACAGGAGACCTCAAGCTGTGCCAATCCATGGTGGACAAAAGATCATCAGCCTTTAAGACAACTTGAAGGGATTAAGATTTTTCCCACAAAGCTGGGCACTGGAAGCAATAAAACCTTATCAGGCAAAATCCACCTACATAAACTCACACTGCAACCCAAAGCGGGGAAGATCCTGATACTTGGGTAACACCTTGTTATCTTCCAATATCAAAGAAGGTGCCAGTGAGAAGTTGTTTTCCGTTGCTGTCCCCTTTGTTCTCCCCAGGAGAAGATTTGCCCTCAAGGTAAATTTTTCCTACAAATAGTCCCTGTTTTTGACTAGTTCTTTGTATACCTCCCGGTCATACCAACTGACTGTTCCCCCCTCCCAGTAGCCGCGTGATCCCCTCTATGCCTCTTCACTGAGTTCCTTTTCTTTTGCTGCTTTACGGACCAAGGACTTCAGGAGAAGGTGCAGTATCACCCAAACTATGAATCCTTCAACAATCCCTCTATCTTATCCCCTCTTTATTTCTCATTGGCCCTTGGATGTGTGTGTGAGTGTTTGTGTTGATGAGTGCTATTACTGTTTAATAAAGTCATTCATTGGACCTTTTTGTGTGATTTCTGACTGGGCCTGACCCCGTAAAAACTGGGTAAAAGATCTCGCTAGGTTACCCTGCCTCTTGCATAGCTATTGCTTGTGCTCTGTTGAGCTTACTTTCCCCATCATTTGGAGCATATTGAGGTGTCCCTCTGGGACCCCCAGATTTTCAGGGTAACAAATGCACAAAGTTGAGAGAAATATGCCCCCACCCCAACGACAAACCAGGTTGCCAGGCTTATCCAGGATCAAGTCCCGAATGCTAGTTGCTTTTCCATTAATTGACCTGGTATTCACCACCAGCAATTTCAACCCAGGGAGTTGTTGCCAAGACTTACCCAGGTTATTTGAGCTGAGTGGGGGGAGTTTTAAGACAACCAGCACCTTGCTGCTTTTTCCTCTCTCCTTGAAATGGAACTGTCTCCCTCTTCTATATCTCCCTCTGCTATGTACTGTCATACTGAGTTTATTTCCAGACCCCCAGGCTTGACTTGAAAAGATCTGGAAATTATCTCAGCATTTACTAATCCTAGCTGCCACCACCCACTGAATTCTGGATTAACTGAACAGCACAGTGGGACTCTGCTCAGTAGATTGACAATCTCTATGCTTAAGGACCTCCCCCCCGGGTGAGGGAAGTCCTATCTAAGCGTGTGCTGATGAATGGTGTGGAGATGGAGAGGAAACAGAGGTTTTACAGAAAAGCATTTATTCAAGGCATGCAAATAAACAAGGCAATCGTACACATCAGAGGCTTCCCCCTCCCAGGTACAAGTTACAAGTAGTTACAAAAACAGATATAAAAACACAGATACATTCTTTAGAACAGCCAACCTCCAAAATAACAAACAACCCCTAACGTGACTAGATACCTAGTTCTAGCTACTCACATTTGGGGTCACAGACTTAGATGGTCTAAGACAAGAGTAAGGCCAGGAGGCGTGGCCTGGGGGGCCTGCAGCCTACGACTGGCACAGATCTCGTCTCTCGGAGGTTCCTTTGTTGACTCTCCCCACATGGCCTCTCAAGAAGTTTTTTATAACTTCTCCTTCGAAGCATCTGGAAGCATCTCGAAAGATGCTCACCTCTTTCCTTTGATTGGGCAATTCTCCCCCTGTGACCTGTGAGGCTGACCCACAGTAAAAATGTAATCTAATCCCAACACCTCATTAACCCTTGGTTTACCTGAAGAGGCAAGTATCCCCCTTCAGCCCAGTCTAGATAATGGGAAGCCCCATTATCACATGTACAACTGGAAAACTACTTCCTGAGATCTTCAACATCTCCCTTCCTCCTCTGAAAACATACCCTTTCTGTTGTAGACTGGAAATGCCCTCACAGATGGTGAATCTAGGCAGCCCTATAGGTACATACTGAATGTGCAGAACCCTTCCTTCTGTTTAGCAGGAGGACAGGCCTGGCCCTTGTGCTTCCCCAAAGGGGCAACCCCTCTTGGTATCATCCAATAGAAACACTGCTTTATTTGCTGGATCTCTCAGCTGCTACAGTTGGGGTAGCTGGTACTTCTTGGAAGAAATTACAGTTTGTGGGTCTGGGTAAGGTATTGCAAAGAAGTTCCAGAGGTAAAGTCGACCCAAACAGAAGCAGCAGCTGGATGTAACACTTGTTCTTTGTTGCCTTTCCTGTATAGATATTCTTGGGAGGATTTGTTTTCCTGTAGAATGAGCCCTTTAGAGTCACCATTTCTTCCTGATGTGGATGAGGGTTTTTGTATGGAGAGGGACTTCCATCTTTCATTCTGAACTGGAGAATGTTTTGTTTTGTTTTGTTTTTGGTATAAGGAGGGACAAGAGAGCACAGTTTAAGACTATTAAAGAGACATAATTACCCTGTGTGTAATTTGGTCCTAAATAGTTGTTCTCTCGTCCCAGGCCTAGGAAAGATCTTTCCAAGGGGAGTGCAAAGAATTTATCAACTGACCAGAACTAGTACAGTTCAAAGCTAGGGTCTGGAACAGTCCAGCTGTAATTTCCTTTCACGCCCAGATTACAGATTCTTCCTTCATTGATGCAGCTTTCCCAATAGTCTTTCTTTATCCAGATTCCCTGGAAGCAAATAGCATTGGAACAGGAAGACTGAGCTATCTGCCCGAGAGGGATAATTTTTTCCTTGGCATCCTTATAGCTATTAGTTATGATTTTAAAATCATAGCTCCTAGCTCCTCTCTCTCTTTCCCCCTGCCCTCTCTCTGTGTGTACTTGTGTGTGTTTGTGTATGTCTTCTCTCTCTCTCTCTCTCTCTCTCTGTTTCTCTCTCTCTATATCTCTGGATGGGAGCTGACTTCAATGACATCATGTCCCTGAAGAAAAATTTGCCTCCTCATGTATGTAACAAAAGCTGAGAATTATCTATAAAGAAGCTTTAGAGTGGGAAGGGCAACTATGGGCAACCCCCATAATGATAATCACCATTGACTATGCTGGCTGGGGCTAATGGGTGATGTAACATTTGGTGGGTCACACATTTCCCTTCTCCAATTTACTGATTTTTTTTTTTACAGTTATTTGCAATATAGTCTTGAAGAATCTGGCAGCTGGGGCTGGGGCATTCATGAAGAGAGACATGAACGACTTGGAAGGTGGTGTACACATTCAAAAATACTCTTTTTATTTATTATTATTAAAATATTTATGTTCCTTTCTGTATCAAAATGTCTCCAGGCAGGGTGTAGACAGAAAAACAATAATTGTGAATGATCTAGAACAATTCAAGAAGGTCTAAAAATAACTTAAAAAACAATTTAAAACAACCTAGACTAGAACATATTATGTCAAAGTTCTGCACTCTTGTGTGGAGTCAACAGCTTTGGTGAGGAGCCATTTTTTGTTTGGTATCAAAAGGGAAAAAAGTAAATAAAAGTGCATGTAGTACAAGCCTGTGGATATGTTCTTAAAAGTAATCTCATTAAGGTAAGAGAGACATACTCCTTAGTAAGTTAGCAACCCTATATACAAGAGACGAGGAACTGCAGTGGGTCCATGGGCTATTTTTATGCCAGCAAATCTTCTGGGCATTGCATGGATAGAAAAAATGGCTAACAAAATTGCTGTTTTTGAATGTTATATTCCCTTCACTCTATTAAAAAAGCTGAATTGATTCTTTTGGAGGCTGCCAGGAGCCTTTACACACAATGATTCCATGTTAACTACCAAGGCAACCTCCTGTGGCATCATGTGGCATCCCCTAACATTTCAGAAATGAAAACTGGGACACATATAGCCAAGCTACATCACAGTGTGGTCAAAAGTGTGTGGCCAGGCAACAAGGGGGTTTTAGAGTAAGAACACACAAAAACACTGTTTTAAGCAGAAAAAAACCTGGGATTTATATAGAGAGTTTCGGGAAGGCAAGGTTTAGCCCCTTCCTGTTCAGTTAACTGATTGCAAACTGCTTCTACACTTTGAACTCAGTTTGCCACAAATGAAGTAAGCTGAGGACAAAGGGAGAAATTGAGAGGTGAGAGAAACTCAGACATTTAAAAGACAGCTGAGAAAGTGGGACAGTAGAGGATTAACTCCCATTGTCCTTGCCAATTGAGGTAGTTGGAGGGTCTGCTGTTAATAATAATGATTAATTATGAACAGAAAAGTAACAATCCAAATGACAGTTTCCTTTCTTGGACTATTTTCATCTGCCTATTTCAGAAGTCTTTCAGTGGCATTAGTGTGGTTTCAAACTGCCATGTTCCAGAGGAAATTGCTGTGTTTATTTTCTAAGGCCAGAGGGTACAACCCTTGACTCTATAATTAAGTGTGCAAATTGATCTGACATTCTATGGTCAGTGCATAGTGCTCAACTCAGACACTGCCACATATAACAGTAGTGGGTCCATGGCACCCCTTTTAAAAATGGCAAACTGTGATTAGAGGACTTTGTCCTTGTTTTAGAGCCATTTGATGTGTGATGACAGATTATAGTGGAATAGTTCCCCTTGAGGCCACATAGTAAACAAAGCCCCCAACTGGTGCTGTCTGCTGTAATCATTGTTGTAGTAGATGTTGTTGTTGTTGTAAGAGCAAAGATAACATAAAATGCACAATTCCCTGGTTGGATAAGGCAGTAAATCTTTTCAGATACTTTAATAATTACAGATTCAATTTCCTTACATGGAAGTAACCGTGTTCTCCTTGAGTTTATTATACAGTGGAGAGGAGAAACCAAGTGTTGTCAAACATGCATTCTAGACTTTAATAAAGCTGATTTCAATAAAATTAGGAAAATACTGGGAGTGATTCCATGGTCAGGAATACTAAAAGAGAAGGGAGGTCATGATGAATGGTAGTTTTGTAAAAATGAGATACTGATTGATGTCTGCTAGCCCAGCTACACCTCTTTCTATTGTTGGTATGCTTTCTTCCCAGGGGAGTTCTTCCACTGCATGAAGGAGAAGGCAATCTTTGCTGCTCCCCGCTCCCTTTTTAGTTCTCCATTGTCTCTAAATTCTGAGCCAGAGGAGTGATGGGCCCTGAGCCAGAATGATGGAGAGGGTTCTAGAAGTGAATAAAAACTCTGGAACCAAAAGCACTGAGGCTTCAATCTTACCTAGGAGTAGCTCTCTTCAAACATAACAAAAAGGAAGGGAGTGAAGAAGGAATCTAATAGCACCTTTAAGAATGATTTGTTTTAGCATGAGCATTTATGGGTTTCAGTTCCTTTTGTCAGATGCACCGGTTCAGTTAATAACAAGTCTCAGTAACATTAGTAATTATGTAGTTTTTGGGGTGGCATCAAAAAGATGCTATTTGTGGCACTGACCACAAACCTTGAAAGAGTTGTCTAAGATGATACAGGTCTGGCAGGCTGGTTCTCATGCAGTTCTGGGGTGTGAAAACAATAAACCTGCATGCCGAGTCTCAATTCTCTTGAAGTCTAAAGGTTTGTTGGGAGAATTGTTAGTTATATATTTCTTTGTTCCAACATTGTTACTTGAAGATCATTGATAGCATGTTGAGAGAGATTAAAAGGTTCTGCTACTGGCTTGGTATTGCCATTTCTAATATCAATTTATATCCATATATTTGCTTATAAAGAGACTGTTCAATGTAGACTGTGGAAGGGCATTGCTGACAGAGGACAGAATATATCACATTGGACAAGGACCAGATAGGTGCACCTTTGATGTTGTGGGTAACTCCCAAGATCATTTTATTGTTGTGTCTCTTCAAGTCATTTCCTACTTATGGTGACCCTAAGATAAGCCTGTCAAGGGGCTTTCTTGGAAAGATTTGTTCAGAGGGGGTTTGGCTTTGTCCTCCTCTTAGACTGAGAGAGTGTGACTTGCCTAAGGTCAACCAATGGGTTTCTATGGCTGAGTGGGGATTCAAACCCTTGTTGGCAGTGTGGTAGCCCAGTGTTCAAACCACTGTGTACCAACTGACTCCTACCCAAGAGCATTAGATAACTGTAAATTAATAAGCCATTTAATACTGTGGGAATGGTTGAGTCAGGAGAAGAGCTTTGAGACTCAAGTTTACTTAGGATGGCAATTTAATTTATTCTGCTTGCTCTTTATTCATGAACTTTTGCTAATATTGTAATATCACTTAAATATGATTAGTTTTCTTATTTAACATCTTCTAAACTATTTGGGTTTCTGGGGTCAATGAATTAGATTTCACTAAGCTCAAAAATAAATATATACCTAAATAAATATGTCCTTTGAAACAAATGAGATTATAATTAAGGCACGTGTGTCGCTTCCTGCCCCTAAGGTTTCAAAGTCTGAATTCTACGACACTACTACACTGTGCAACCCTTGGCTGGTACTTAAATCAGTCATAGCCAATGAACTGGAAAAGTATGACAGTATTAACACCTAGTATTGGTAACTTACTCCTTTTTTTTAATTGCCAAAAAATATCCAATGTCAAAAAGACTGAAATGTTTGCAGCAGGAAAATTTCAGTATGTTAATTATAATCTGATTTTTTCACCTCAGTTTGAACATACTGTCATGTTCAGTGACATAGCACAGCAGAAATTTGTTTTCACCCCATTCCTTAATAGGCTTTTTAATGAGTTCACTGGGTTGAACTGTTCCTCAACATCTGAAAGTCCATTGGGTAGTTAGAAGATGGCTCTTGATTTCCCTGAAGAAGTTTCCCAGGGAATTTTTTTATACAATTATCAAGCTACTTATATTATTCTATGGGGAGAATATTATTTCCAGGCAGTATTTTCCCCCCACCCAACACCAGGTAATCATATCAACACCTTTCTAAAATGATAATAATGGAATTAAAACTGCTGAAATATTTTACTCCAAAGTAGTCCTGATAAAAACTAATATCTACCAGAATTAATCCATTCTCAGAGTGCTTTATATTTTCTACACACCAAATTCTATATTCAGTGGTGGAACTTGAAGTGTGTGGAGGGGGGGTGAGGCTACAGCACGAAGTGCGTGGCCACAGTGCACACACGGGGGCATGGCTGTGGTGTATGGAGGCATGGCCAGGGTGCATGGGAGCTTGGCTACCGGCCAGGACGCCCCCAAAACATTGCCGCCTGGGTGAATCGCTTCTCTCCCACCCCCACATCTCTACACAACTGTCTATATTACTTGTCTGGATTGTGAACTAATTTCTCCATTCTCCTCAACACTGTTTTCTTTATGGCTTCTTTGGAATGTCATACCAGAAGTAATGTCATACCAGAAGACCCACAGCCATGAAAAAACATCTTTCAAATAAGTGGCATTTATTTCAAGCATATATTTATGTACGACTGATTGTGAAATCAGCCTTTTACTGATTCAGTTAAAGCTTGTGGAATGCTTCCCACTTCATTACTTTCCACTTCTATCCATATGTATTGCTTTCCATAAACACAATTGGGGCAGGATCCATTTGGGGTATTATGCTTGCACAATCCCCAGTTGTGTAAGCAGTAGGATGGTTTCCAGCTTTGTGCAAAGAAGAATCCCATACCTCTTTGCACAACTGTAGATGTGTAATTTCCCATTCTCCCTGCCATTTGGGTGCAGCTCTGTCCCTATGAAGTGAGCAGAAAACACCTAATTGGATCTGTAGGGCTAACACATTTCAGCTACAATACTATATACACATACCTGTAATTAAGTCCTATCGAACTCAGAATACCTAGAGTAGAAAATCAGAGGGTTCTGCTGTTAATTGGTTAGATTACTTGATTTTTAGAAAACAACTGACTAGTTAACCCAGTTAAGTGTGCAATATGAATATATGATATAATATAAAAAATATACTTATTTACTTCCTGTGACAAACCTGGTGGGAGGGGGTCTTGACAACGGAGCCTCCTTGGCAACTGAGAGTGTTTGAGCTGATTGGCTGGTGAAATGGAACTATAGATAGCCCAGGGGAGGGGCTGGTGGAAAGAGAAAAATAAGGGATTTTAACTATCTGGTTTGTGTTTGAAGAGGAGTGTGATTTGTGGTGTGTTTGGGGGAGGTTGGAGATTTGAAGAGCTCTGTGGGAGAGAGAACTGAGAAATTGGGTGTACGAGAGTGAATGAACTGAAAGAGAGAGAGAGAGAGAGAAGAATGGTGTGCTGTTTATAAACATTTAGATACAGAACACTTTTAAAGCAACAGTGTTACAATAAATGTTTGAAGTTCTGTGTTCCTTAAAACAGTGTCACAGAGTCTTATTTTGAATCCTGGAATATAGACACTACCAACAATATCATCTTGACCTTAGTGCCAACAGTACCACAGTCTTGGAAAATATAAATCACTGCTGATCCTTACATCTGGGAGAAGGGCAGATTTAGGGAAGGCAGTAATGGGGGAGAGTCCTGAAAGGAAGAAGCCAAGAGGGGACAAGAGTGAGGAAGGGACTGCGTTCTCAGAGAGGGAGGTAGACCTGTTTGTCCCGATCCTGGCTTGATTCAGAGATCTTCCTGTCTGTTCAATTCTGATCACAAAGAGGTATCAAGCTGGGCAGGCCTTGAGTGCGAGGCTTGGCTGCGCCTTTCGCACTCGGCACTGACAGGTGGTGTTTTGTTTTGTTTTCACGTGGTATACTTCTCTACTTGCATAACAGTATTATATGATAAATTTATATATTATATATCAATACAGCAGTATAATAGTATTATACATTAATTTAATATAATATAATATTATGTACATGTAATATTATACATTACTAGCGTATATACTCGGTGTTGCCTGGAATTTTATTTTCTCATAGGTAATACTTATTAGAAAGATTTGAGATCCTGTGTCTTTAATCCCCCAAACTGTCTTGTCGAGTACCTGTAACTTTTCCCCATATTCCCCAATGCTGTATTCAGAGTTATTAACATACAGAGGTTGGGTTCCTGAGGGAATACACGATATTCCTCCTTGCTGCTAGGCCTTGTCTCCATAGCAGCCCACCTGTTCAAGACAGACACAGTTGACTGAGGCCCAAGAGCTCTCTGACTGAGAATTCCGAAGGGCCCTCCCTAAACTGCAAACCCGAGGATTCCATAGAATCTTCTTAGGTAGCCAACCATATGAGGTCTTTGCCTGACACCGACAAACTTTGACTTTTATATATGAGATATACCAATCATATAATAGCACAAAATTTTTAATATAGATGTTTATAAAAATCTGCAGGTGATAAACACTATATTACAGCAGGCAGTCTTTCATCTCTCTGACCACAATATTACAAATTTTTATAACACATACTTATAACATATGCATATATATTATCTGACCACACAAAAAAAGAAAAGAAAGAAAAGCAAAAAAAGGTTCCTTTCCTTCAGAAATGTTACTTCTCATGTGTAGATTTAACTAATGGATAATCAATGAATTGCCTAAAACTGAAAATTCATGGATCAAAATGTCTTTGTATTGCAGTGCTACCATCTCCTCATCCAGCGCTCCAGGTGCCTTGGAGCTCAAGTATGCATGTGCTTCCCATTCCTGGCAGTCACCTTACAGGATGTCCATTGTGTGCATTTGAATGTGCAGGCTACATGAGAAAAAAGGAAGCAGGGTGTTGTGGAAACCCCATAGATGCACATTGTGCTCCTCCAATGGACTAGCTTTAGCCTGTATGACTTGACACAGTGATCTCATCTGATTTCAGAAGCTAAACAAGATCAGGCCTAGTCAGCACTTGGATAGAACAAACACTAAAGATCTCCAGGTAGGATTAGGAAAGAGTCCTGTTTGTGATTCAGGAGAACAGTTGCCCATGCTGGGCTAAAAGGACCAATAGTCTGACTCAGTATAAAGTAGATTCCTCAGTTCCTAACTTACTCAAAGGCCATTAGCAATTAGTAGTTACAAAAATCACTGACCCTGAATAATCCCAACAATTACTGCGTCAGTACGGTGAAGTTTTATGGGACTCTTGGTAAATGCACACTCCACCCTTGTTACTCACTTAATCATTAAAAGTGATAAATAAAATTCTTCTTATAAAGCTTTAAAACTGTAACTGGTAGTGAAAGGCAAATTATAGATAAAGGTGATTATTAAGTGTTTATAACTGATGAACTGATATATGTGCTACAAGCATTTGCTTCTGTTCAGTTTTGTTCTTGCTTTTACCAACTTATCAATCTGAAATACATATTCAAGGTATTGGGAGCTGGCAGTAGGATTGTTCTATTTGTCATCAAAGTTCAGAAAATGAGCAGCTTTGAGTAAAAGCTATCATTGGATAACTTGTATTTCTGCATTACTCACTAAATAATATAGCCATGGGTAGCCATGTTAACCTTGCAGGGAAATACAAGAAAATCCAAAATACACATTGTGGTGATAAACTTTTATTAGGTCTAATAAAGGTATCAGTGTGATGTGTGCTAAGAAACAATAAACACACATCTCTCACTAAGAAAGTAATAATGGAAGGAGTTTGTGCATGTGCAAGGGCGTATGTGTTTTTGCTTCCTGTGGACTTATGTAGATGCATGAATTTCATAGGTGTTTTCTTATGTCAGGAATGCTCAGTGGTGGCTTTGACAGTTCCTTCCTCTGAAACGTAGCCTACAGCACTTGGTCTCCCATCCAAGTGCTAATTAGTGATAAAGTACAGCATCACAGATAGATATAGAGAAGGATTTGACAAATGGATAACTCTTTTCAGGATGCCTCTGAAAGCCAGTGAGTTGGTGGGAAAATTGCCCTAATGTGCTCTTTGTAGACTTCCCATGGGCTTCTGGTTGGCTAGAGCACAGTTGGTCTAGATAGGTCTTTGGTTTGGCTTTTTAGTTCTAGATGAATGGCATGATGCCACCTTACAAGATGGTAATTTTCAGTCCCCACCTCCATCTGTAGGAACAGTAAGTGAAAATGTTCTGCAGGCAAATAATTATCAGTTACACCTAGATGCTACAGTGGATCTGCCTACTTTGGATGAAAGAATACCAAGGACGTATCTGATGCAAATATTAGGAATAAATTCACTTTGAGTTTTATGCACACTGTGGTTTGAATTATAATGGATTTGTTTTTGTATCCTAGTGCTGTGCTGTTTAGTTCAAAAAAAGCTATTAGAAAGTGAAAGAAACTTTTCTTTTACAAGTGATTCAGGAATATATAACAGAGGAATACATTGCCTACACAGGTTCTGTACTATTACATGGCAGATTTTGCCTGGTCATTACCAAGCACAAAAGAATGGTCATACCTTCAAATGCATTCCTGTAGAGTGTTTTCAGGAAATGTTTACACTGTAGATGGCCATAACTTGGAAGTGTGGAATATAGGAAATTCCTCTGGAACTCAGCCTTCCTGGACATACAATCTCTGGTTTATGAGTAGAGGCTCTCCAAAAAAAAAAAAGACTGAAAAGATAAACAGTTGAATTAGGATGTATTGAGAAATTCCAATGCATTAGCAAAGGTATGAACAGAGACTATGGTTTCTTGGTATACTATACAAATTAATACCCATATCCTCACAACCAAGTATGCAATGAAAGCATTCTGCCCAAAAAAGCTTCTCACTTGAAGTGAACTGACTCTTGCTAAGATTTATTGGTTTTACATCTCAGAGAACCAACCTGATGGGCCTGTATCGCCTTACAAAACTGTTTGAAGGTACCCTATTATGCTGCTAATATTTGCCAATATATGTTAGGTTCAAAATAAATACCATGTGTGCCTGAAGAACTGGATTGAAATCCATGGAAGATCATACTAAAATAAATCATTTTGTCTTAAAAATGTTGCTAGATAACTCCTTTCCCTTCTCTCTTTCCCCCATTTTATGGACAAGATAGGTGCCCTTATCCTAAGTCAAAACTAAGAAACCAAGCCATCCAAATACATCTCACATCCTGCACTAGCATCTGAGTGCTCCTAGGGGGCCTACAAAACAAACAAAGAATCATGATGAGTCACATATAGATATGTGAATATACCGTGAAGGCTGAATTTCAGAAACAGGGATCCATTAAGTTGAAACGAGACTTGTTCCAACTTCACATAGTTCTTCTGACTCAGAACACCACCTATTGGCCATCCCAATATGTCATCACATCTGCTATGACAAAAGAAAGTGTTATTATTCTCCTGTGCATTGACCTATGCAAAAATTTAACACATTCACTTACGTGTCTACTACAGCCAAAATTTAATATCCAGCCTATGGCTATTTCTGGTGATGATAATGTCAATTACCCCATAGCATCAATGAATCAATAGGTGCTAAGATTAAGCATCAGCTCCTTCCCTGTGTTTTAGCTCTGAGGTGTATTATTAGAGCAGCTCTAAGAATAAGACAATAGTGAATCACTCTTGGTATTTTAAAGTAAAAGTCGCCTGATAAGTCATTGAACTGTAAGATCTGTCTGTTTGTTCCTGATTCAAGTGGAGCACTGACTTTCTTACAGGGAGCAGATGATGATATAAGATTCAATCTTTGGTAAATTTTGCACACTATTATAGCAGAGGTATATTAGTATGCATGGGCTGAGTCTGTACTGCCATACTTAAGAATAGACTGACATAAACCTAATCTAAGTAAGTTCTAACTTAGGACCTATTGATTTCAGTGTGGCAGCTGTACATATTATATATGTCTAGATACAATCCTACATATATCCTATATTTGCAAGGCATTGATACAGAGTTTGCCACAAAACGTGTGTTGGTTCAGCCAGCATGGCAGAGTGCTTTGTGCTTTGGACTATGACTTGGAAGACTAGGGCCTTTTCCACACTGGGCGAAGGAATCGCCCCGCACCGCTACTCACCGGACCTTTCGGTTCTCCAGTTCGGTCCACGGTGCTCCCGAGCAGTGCCATGCCCTATGAGGAGAAGCTTAGGGAGCTGGCTATGTTTAGTCTGCAGAAGAGAAGGACATGTCCCCTCTTAACTTTTTCTTCTGCAGACTAAACATACCCAAGTCTCTAAGCCGTTCTTCATAGGGCATGGCTTCCAGACTCTTCGTCATTTTGGTCGCCCTCCTCTGGACACTCCAGCTTGTCAATATCCTTCTTGAATTGAGGTGCTCAGAACTGGGCACAGTATTCCAAATGAGGTCTGACCAATGCACAATACAGTGGTACCATTACCTCCCTCGATCTAGACACCATACTCCTACTGATGCAACCGAGAATTGCTTTGACACCTGCCATTTTTCCTCCTTATTGGCACAGTTTTCAATTGTGCGTTCAGTATCTCACTTTTAAGAAACTCCCATCTGTCATGAACTCCTTTCTCTTTTAGTATTCTTGACCATGGGATTTGAGCAAGTAACTCTCTAAGTTTAGAGAAATCAGCTTTCTTAAAATTCAGGGTGCGTGTCTGGCTACACTTGGTTTCTCCTTCCCACTGAATGACAAACTCCAAAAGAGCATGGTCACTCCCTCCTAAGGATCCCACCACCTCCACCTCATCAACTAGGTCATCCCTGTTGGTCAGGATCAGATCTAAAATAGCTGATCCGCTTGTCACCTCTTCCATCTGGATCATGAAATTGTCTGCAAGGCAGGCGAGGAACCTGTTGGACCTTGCAGTCTTTGCAGAATTTTACTGCCAACAAGCATCAGGACAATTGAAATCTCCCATTAACATTGCATCTCTCCTTTTTTGAATGTGTGGTCATCTGCTCCAGGAAGGTGTCATCCAAGTCCTCAGGCTGGCCCAGAGGCCTGTAGCAAAATCCCACAATCACATCTCTATTGTTTCTTGCTCCCTTAATTCTTACCCAGATACTCTCGACTTGGCTTCCCAGATTTAAAGTCCTGTATTTCTTCACAGGTGAAAACATCTTTGACATATAAGGCTACTCCTCCTCTTTTCTTGTTTGGTCTGTTTCTGCGAAATAGGTAATACCCCGCTATTCCTACATTCCAATCATGAGATTCATCCCACCAGGTTTCAGTAATGCCTATTAAATCAAATTTATTTTGTTGTACTAAGAGTTGGAGTTCATCATGCTTATTCCCCATGCTCTGTGCATTGGTGTAGAGACAGTTGAGATGATGTGCCCTTTGTGTAAGTCCTATACTAAAGTTACTTTTCCTCTCCCTGTTGGTCTCTAGTTCCACCTGGTCTGCCCTATCTATATCATTTGGGCTATTTTTTGCAGCACTCACTGAATCCTTGCCCAGAATAATACTGTCTCCCTCCCCAGTCAAACTCAATTTAAAGACCTCCTGATCCATTTTGTGAGACTGTTAACAAAAACATTCCAGCCTATGGTTGTAAGGTGCAGGCCATCCCATGCCAGAAGACCATCTTCATGGAAATGGAGGCCATGATCCAAAAATCCAAATCAGGGCATTGTACTGGATCCGGAATAAACTCAACACATGCTATCTTAATGTATTTCAATGGGATGAAGTGCGACTAGCTTGATCTGTATCCAAATCATTGTAGCTACAGTAGTTTCCCAGTAGTTTGTATCTTGTGTTATCTTTCTCCCAGTGAATCCAGAGATGTAGAATTGCAGCCTAAATGTGTCACACACTCCACCATTTTACAGATGCAAACTTGAACACATGGCCAAGCAACACCAGCAGCTTGCTTTTCCTTGAGTTTGCTGGGAAAAATAAAATTCTACTCTCTCCAGTCTTCTCCCGCTGAGGAGTTGAGTCCAGACTCCTTTTATACTTTGAATGAGGTTTACAGCAACTGAAGTAAACAGAGGACCTTGCTGCACTACACTGTTATAGTGCTGTTATTCCACTTTCAACATCCTGTGGAATTCTGAGTTTGTAGTTTACTGAGGCCAAAGAGTCCCCTGGCTGAGAATTCTAAATGCTCCTCCCTAAACTGCAAAGCCCAGGATTCCATAGGATGTTGAAAGTGGAATTATAAATTTATAACAGTGTAGTGTGGAAAGGCCCTAAGTATGAAAGGGGAAAGTGGAAAGAGGGGGGATAAAGTAGGACATTTTAAATGCAGCTGAAAATGTGGGATGGCAGAGGATTAATTAGGACTGTTCCAACAAAATTGGAACTAGTTGGAGTGTATGATGTGTGCACTAAATTTCATTTTGACGTCTCAATATTCAGTTGAACTGGACTGTTGTTGCAACAAAATTATAGATTGTATACCATGATTTTAAATTAAACAAAAAGCCTTGCTTTGCTTGGTCAGTAATTCCACTGGTAGACAGGAAGTTAATGTTTCTTCCTTGTTTCAGTCACCAGACCTTAGAAATGTTACTCTTTCAAATTAGAGCTCCAGAATTCCCCAACCACAATGGTCAGTGGCTGTGAGATTCTAGGATTTATAGTATTCCCCGACCCCAGCTCCAGCATGATACCAGCATTGTTATTTACCGGTGGGCTGCCAGAAACATATCCTCATCTCAGTGTGTACTTCAAAGAATGAGTAAGCCGGAGTAATGAGTAAGCCGGAGGATCCCCACTGATATTTCATCCACTGTGCGGAAGACAACTCATGGAATTTTCTTGCTTTGAGAAAAGAAAATTGTATGAATATGTCTTCCTGTACGATCGGAGTTCTGAAGTCCTGGTTTACTCCTTTGAAGTGCATGGTATGAAGCAGTGATTCCCAAACTTTGGTCCAAAATCCAAAACACCAGGAAAAACCTAAGTGTGAGAACTACTTGTGTAAGAGACAGCACCTATTCATAAGATATAAACCAGGGCTTTGTCCCATCAAGAGGCATTAAGCTATGTTTTAAAAATAATAATAATAATAATAATAATAATAATAATAATTTACTACCTGCCTCTCCCTTACGCTCAAGGCAGGGTACAGAATAGATAGAGCTGATGTGTGTCAGATATTATGTGAAAATTTGTGTGTGTGTGTGTTCTGTATGTTAAATTTATTTCTTCTTTCTTTGTTCGATAACAATATTTTTTTTAAAAAAGAATAGAGCTAAAAGTCATAGTTAAAATACACATAGAACAATTAATTACAAATATACTATAATTAAAATATATCATAATTAAAAGTACAATTAAAGTACAGTTAAAAGTACAGTTAAAATACAATTAAAAGCACAATTAAAACTAGACTGGGTTGAATCAGTGCTCACAAAAGGCAAAAAATCAGTTAATTGTAGCATCCTTAGATGGTGCTTCAAATCATTTCACATCTTGTCTTTGGACTAGAACTAGGAGAGCTATACATGATGTACATGATGATAACAACCCGTAGGTGAATTATAGTGGTCAGACTTGTGCCATCACAATTCACTTTTTTTGACCTTTGCTGAGGTAGGAATTCACTATCTACCATACTCATATCTTCCCAACTCACCTTATATCATGTGCAGCCCCCTGTATGCAGCCATTTCCTGGTCAATGGAGAGCAAGGAGAGCAGCAGGCAAGCTTCTAGCTATTTTCCTATGACTAGATACAAAGCAATGACATCATCTGCAGAATGTTGTTGTTGTGTGTCTTTAGTTTCTTCTGATTTATGGTAATCCTAAGGTGAAACTATCATGAGGGTTTTCTTGGCAAGATTTGTTCAGAGGGGGTTTGCCTTTGCCTTCCTCTGAGGCACAGAATCTGTGACTTGCCTAAGGTCACCCAGTGAGTTTCCATGGCCAAGTGGGGATTTGAGTCCAGAGTTGTAGTCCAGTGCTCAAACCACTACACTGCAGTGGCCCTCAAGAGCATCTGTGGGATGATCTGGAGGAGATAAAGTCCCAGCAGAGGCCTATCACTGTGCCTTAGCTATAGGTAAATAACTGGATACTTGTCGGCTTCCCCTACCTCCATTGACCATAAAATGGCTAGGTTGAAGGGTTGCACCTGATAAAAGGGTGTGTGTTTGAGGTTGGTTGGATGGGAAACTACTGTAGCTACATAGCTACATCTCCTGATGCAGAATAGTGGCCATTTAATATTTAATGGCATTCTTTCTAACTAATATATTAATAATGAATTTCGGGTTCTCTAAATGTGACTACATATGTAGCCAAAATGCATAAAAAGGAAATCTAAGCAAGTTTGGGGAATCCAGTGGTTTGTAGATATACCCAAACAAAATAAAACTGGAAAAACAAAAATGAAAGAGACCTCAGTCCTTTGAAGATAGCGCGTGCTCAGTAGCTGTGAAATGCTTTCTGAATGTTGGAAGAGGAACAGAAAACCAGAGGTTACATTGATGGAATGGAATGATCTTGATGACACAGCCGTGGCTGCCTGGTGTCCTGGAAGACCACTTTATGTATTTTTGTTATAGACTGCCATGTCTGAAATACACATACTATACACATAAGTTATCTATATGCATAAATAATAGCCTGCATAAGTTGGAATTGAACAGCAGGTCAGCTCTGGAATGAAGGCTCTCACAGCACTGGTGGCTTATTGAGTGGCTCAGAGTGGCTTTTCAAACTGATTCCAAGTAGACTCCAAGTAGACACTGGTGACCCAGTGTTATAGCCGCTGCAAATTTTAGGCCATTTACATACTACACTGTTATAGTGCTATTATTACACTTTCAACATCCTATAGAATTCTTGGGTTTGTAGTTTAGGGAGGGGCATTTAGAATTTTCAGAGAGCTCTTTGGCCTTAGTAAACTACAAACTCCAGAATTCCACAGGATGTTGAAAGTGGAATAATAGCATTATAACAGTGCAGTGCAGAAATGGCTTTAGAGAAAGTTTGTCATTGCTTTCCTCTGAATATAGCCTGTAGCACCTGATATTCTCTGGTAGTTTCCCTTCCAAATACTAACTAAGCTTGACCCTGCTTAGTTCCTGAGATCACACAGGATCTGATACTTTCAGAGAACTAAAGTATGGCATTCCCAAGTAAGAGGCCTTTCTATTCCTTCTGCTATAAGTAGCTGATCCTTATGCATTAAAAAGGCATAAGGCTGATCCTCATGTATTAGAAAAAGTTGCTCTGAGGTAAAGATGCAAAAAAATAAAAATATGAATTGATGAATAGATTTAAAATCATAGGGCTGATTTTTTTATTTTAAAAAAAAGAGTTTCAAGAACTTTATTATAATCAGCACAGCAGAGGCAGAACCTTCTTCCCATTGCTCTTCTGAGCAGGACCACACTTTGTTACTTCAGTTTCAGACTCAGACAACACGTACATGTAATATGTACGTGTACCAAGTATGTAATGGCAAGCCCTATTTGTTCTCTGCTTCAAAGGATTTTCTTATCCAGAAGCAATTCAGTGGAGCAAATTAATGGAGTAGCTCTCAGATTATTTATTGCCTTTTGACAGATATTGTACCAGACAGTCCATGGTTCTTAGAAGAGATTATCATCCTATTTTATTATATTATTACTACCAGATGACCTGGCAAACAACTGTTATCATTTTCAAAAGCTACAGCAAGGATGTAAACGTTTCATGGTGGCAGAAATACTATGTAGATTCCAGACCGAGAGGTCCTTAAAGCCGCTCCCTGGGATGACTACATTTATGATGATGCAGATCACCTGTCAAAAAAATACCATTCTGATGAGCCAAGTCCATACTGTGACTATCACAGAGAGACTGAAACACCTTTACTTTAGGTCTCAGCTACCAAAGGACATATGTTATAGATCAGGAGTGGGAACTGTGTAGGCTTCCAGATGTTTGACTGCAATTCCTAGCATGCATCGTCACTGGCTGTGCTGGGTAGGGTAGCTGGGAGCTGCAGCTCAACAACATCAGGAGGGCCACAGAATTCCCACACCTGCTATAGATGCAGAGGAGAATTGGTGTTGGGAGCAAATTCCAAAATATGTCCCACATACTACACAACAGCCAATGTCTGAGAGTGCTTCCCAAGGGTGTGTTCCCAGAGCTGTCAATAAAAGGGCACTGTACACCTGTGCCAGAGCTCAGAAGTAACTAAAAATTATAGTTACAAAAAGCAGTAGGGCTACCCTTCAAGTTACAGTTGTAATGTAATGTAGTTACGTGCTTCATTTTTAGGCAATGGAATGAATGACATCACAATGGCCCTTTTCGCACCTTACCTTTGTCGCGGTGGTGGGGAGTGGCGCTCGCACAAGCAGTCATTTGCACGAGCCGCTCACGGCAGCCCTACTGCCTCCCGCAGCTGTTTGCCAGTTGCACGAGGGTTGCATGAACGTCCCTTCCTTCCCTCCGCAGCGCAGCCTGGGAGCTGTAGGCTGCACTGGGGGAGGAAGTGCGACTGGCCCGCTCATCTGACGCACCACATGGTGGGTAAGTGCGCAAGGGCCCCGGGAGCATTGCGCGATCGCGCAGTATTTTTGGCTCCCAGCTGAAAATAATAAAATGCGTGCGCGTCCCGCTTTAGGCACGTGAGCGTTGTGTGAATGGGAGTGCGTTGCATGGACCGACGCTCCCATTCACATGATGCTCAAGGGGCCCTCTCGCAACAGAAACTGCGTGCGAAAAGGGCCAATGTCTCTGCTGGAAGAAAGGGGGGGAATATCAAAAAGGAGAAAATGTACCCTTCAGACCATAGGACTACTTCAGCAAACCATCCCTACAGTTTTTTTAAAAAAAAATCTTTGGAAGAGCCCTAATGTAGATCAGAAATTGCTACAAGCAACCCTTCCTTACACACAACAGAGTGAACACAGAAACTAAAACACCTGGCAAAACTGTATTGTGCAAACTCACTCTATGTCACAGTGCTATATAGTAGCAGTACCATAGTTTCCTGCTTGTCTCGATTCCATCCTACATAATTCTGGGATTTGTTTGATGAGGTAAATCACCCAGCAGCTTTTACAGGTATGATTGGTCCTAGCAGAAGTGGTACTGGCATACTCTTTTCCCCCCTGTCTGATTACAAAAATGTATGTTCTCTTCAGCTTGCTGTTGTCGTGTGCTTTCAAGTTGCTTCCAACTTATGGCAGCCTCTGTGAGAGAGCTCTAATGTAGTCCCAGAACTATAACACTAGAGTTTGCAAGTAGAGAATTTTAAATACCTCCCCAAACTACAAATCCCAGGATTCTGTAAAATGGAACCAAGGCATTTAAAATGACACCAAACCGCTATATCTCAATAACTCTCTCTCTCTATGTTGTATGTATGTATATGTAACTCTATTGATATATTGTAGATATACCCTTCTGTCAAAAAAAGGGGCATGAACTGGATGCAGTTCAGTGATGTAAATTTCAGCTGCTGGGCAGCTACAGAAGAAAACCTTGTGAAACCCTGGATGAGAGGATAATTAAATGTAGTGTGTGTGTGTGTGTCTGTGGCACTCCATCCTATTCATGTTATCTAGTCCCTATGTATCTAGTCCCACAACATGGATGTCTGGGAATAGTAGCAGCCAATAGTTATGTGACTTAGTTGAACAAAATCTGGAAAGCTGCACATATTCCTACAGCTCTATGTTTTTATCTGTTTCAGTGACAGGGCTACCAGAATGAAAACTGGAGAGGGCTGCTACACTTTTAATGGTTGTGTAGAAGCAAGAATTTCAGCAGGTGCTGCTGGTTAGTGGGTGTGTGATTAATGACATCTGCTAAAATTGCCTCTTCTGCCCAATCATTAAAGGTCCCCTGTCCGTGAGCCTTCCCCAGTTTTCAGTCTGACAGCCCTCCTCATTGATAACTGGTGAGCTAGCACACAAGATAGAAAGTCAGACTTCAAGTGACTCATTGCCTCTCCCTGCCTCATATTCAGAGGTTGAATAGTGAAACAATCTGTTAATAACAATAATAATGTTGTATGGTAGTTCTGGATAGGGCATCAGACTTTACCCTGTTTTCAGCTGCCAGCCTGCCCTTTCCCCCAGGTATGATCTCAGGGTATGATCTCAGCAAGTAATCAGAGGAACTGAACACATGCTGGACAGTTCCTCCAGATGGGACAAATCTTTGCAGGGAGGGACTGCAATATTTGTTCCTGTAGTTATGCTGACTTCAAGATGGGAATACAATGGTGCTGCAAATTGTGCGGAAAGCATTTTGGGACAACAAAAATGTCATTTGGGTATTAAAAAAGAAAAACAAAACCAAGCAACAAGTACTGCAGCCTCCTGGAACATTTGCTCCATCTGGAAGAGTGCATCTATTATTGTTCTGTGCCTTCAAGTCATTTCTAACTTATTGTGACCCTAAGGCAAACCTATCATGAAGTTTTCTGGGGGTTGAAAGTGTGTGATGTGCCCATGGTCACACTGGCTCTTTGTAAAGTCTGAGGGGGGAAAGGGGCTGCTTTTATTCCCCTCCTTTCAAAATACACAATAGAAGTATGGGGATAAAGCATAAGCCCTGGATCACCATGGTGTCGTGGTTTAAGTGTTGGACTATAGAGACCAGGGTTCAAATTCCCACTTGGCCATGAAAACCCACAGGGCGACTTTGGGCAAGTAACAGTCTCTCAGCCTCAGAGGAACATAACAGAGAGGCTAACCAGGCTGGTCAAACCCACTGACCATAAGCCCCTCATTCTAGTTCATGTCGGAACCAATGACACTGCGAGGAGCAGGTTTTACCACATTGCCAAGGACTACGAGCGTATGGGGACGAAGCTTAAGGACCTTGGTGCGCACGTGGTCATTTCGTCTCTCTCCCTGTTCAAGGATACGGTGCACGTAGGGAAGGGGCAATAGCAGAGGTCAACAGCTGGCTCCGCACATGGTGCCACCGGCAGCGGTTTGGGTTTTTGGAACATGGCCTGAATTTCCATGAACATGGGCTTCTGGCGAGGGATGGGCTGCACCTCACAAAACTGGGCAGGAATGTTTTTGCAAACAGTCTCGCAAGGAGGATTAAGAGGTCTTTAAACTAAGTTCCGCTGGGGAGGGAGACAATATTATTCAGGGCAAGGACTCGGAGAGCACAGGGGGGAAAGGCCCAAATGATACGGGACAAGTAGTACAAGCGGCCAATGGTGGGAGGAGTAGAAACAATAGTACAGGACTTGCAGGAAGGGCCCGGGGACTTAAGTGTCTCTACACTAATGCACGGAGTATGGGAAACAAACAGGATGAACTTGTACTCCAAGTACAACAAAATAAATACAATTTGATAGGCATCACTGAGGCCTGGTGGGATGAGTCTCATGATTGGAATATAGGAATAGAGGGGTATAGCCTATTTTGTAAAAATAGACCAAACAAGAAAGGAGGAGGAGTAGCCTTGTATGTCAAGGATGTTTTCACCTGTGAAGAGATCCAGGACTTAAATCCAGAAAGCCAGGTCGAGAGCATTTGGGTAAGAATTAAGGCAGCGAGAAACAATAGGGATATTCTGGTGGGGGTTTACTACAGACCTCCAACCCAGGCTGAGGACTTGGATGATGCCTTCCTCAACCAAATGACTGCACATTCAAAGAGGAGGGATACAGTAATAATAGGAGATTTCAATTACCCAGATATATGCTGGCAGTCAGACTCTGCCAAGACAGCAAGGTCTAGCAAGTTTCTTGCTTGTCTTGAAGACAACTTCATGGTCCAGAAGGTGGAAGAGGCCACAAGGGGATCAAATATTCTAGATCTGATCCTGACCAACAGGGATGACCTTGTTAATGAGGTAGAAGTGGTTGGATCTTTAGGAGGGAGTGACCATGCCCTGTTGGAATTTGGCATTCAGTGGGAAGGAGAAGATAAGGGTAGCCAGACAATCATCTTAGATTTTAAAAAAGCAAACTTCTGTAAACTTAAGGAGCTGCTGGCTGGAATTTCGTGGTCAGGAATAGTGAAAGGGAAAGGAGTTCAGGAGGCATGGGAGTTCCTTAAAAAGGAGATACTGAAGGCACAGTCTAAAACTGTGCCAATAAGGAGGAAAAATGGAAAGCATCTGAAGAAACCAGAATGGTTGACTAGAGAACTCTCAGCTGAGCTAAGTGTTAAGAGAAACATGTATAGGAAATGGAAGAAGGGGGAAACCACCAAAGAAGAATTTAAGCAAGTAGCTAGGAGATGTAGGGAGGAAGTCAGAAAGGCTAAAGCACAGAACAAACTTAGGCTGGCCAGAGACATTAAAAACAATAAAAAGGGTTTTTTTAAATATGTCTGCAGCAAAAGGAAAAAGAAGGAGACAGTAGGGTCGCTGCGCAGAGAAGATGGCGAATTGCTCACAGGGGGGAGAGAAAAGGCAGAGCTACTTAACACCTTATTTGCCTCAGTTTTTTCCCAGAAGGATACAAGCACTCAACCTGGCGGTAGGGGAGCAGGGGAGGAAGCAGAGGAAATGAGGCACTTAATAAGTAGAGAGGTGGTACAGGAATACCTGGCCGCATTGGATGAATTCAAGTCTCCAGGGCCAGATGAATTGCATCCTAGGATATTAAAAGAGCTGGCAGAGGTCATTTCATAACCGCTTGCTATAATCTTTGAGAAATCTTGGAGGACAGGAGAAGTTCCAGCAGACTGGAAGAGAGCAAATGTTATCCCCATCTTCAAGAAGGGAAAAAAAGAGGACCCAAATAATTATCGCCCAGTCAGCCTGACATCAGTACCTGGAAAGATCCTGGAGCAGATCATTAAGCAGTCAGTTTCTAATCATTTAGAAAGCAACGCAGTAATCACGAGAAGTCAACATGGATTTCTCAAAAATAAGTCATGCCAGACTAATCTTATCTCTTTTTATGATAGAGTTACTAGCTTGATAGATGAAGGGAATGCTGTGGATGTAGCATACCTCGATTTCAGTAAGGCCTTCAACAAAGTTCCCCATGACATTCTTGCAAAAGAAGTTAGTAAAATGTGGGCTGGACAGGGCTACTGTTAGTTGGATTTGTAATTGGTTGACCGACCGAACCCAAAGGGTGATCACGAATGGCTGCTTTTCATCCTGGAGAGAAGTGACTAGTGGGTTGCCACAGGGTTCTGTCCTGGGCCCAGTGCTGTTCAATATTTTTATCAATGACTTGGATGAAGGAATAGAGGGCATACTCATCAAATTTGCAGATGATACCAAATTGGGAGGGGTTGCTAATACACCAGAGGACAGGATCAAAATTCAAAATGACCTGGATAGATTGGAGAGCTGGGCCAAGGCAAACAAAATGAAATTCAACAGAGAGAAGTGTAAGGTCCTACACTTAGGTAGAAAATACGGAATACAGAAATATAGGATGGGGGACACGTGGCTGGATATCAGTACGTGTGAAAGGGATCTAGGAGTCTTCATAGACCACAAACTGAACATGAGTCAGCAGTGTGATGCGGCAGCCAAGAAAGCCAGTGCAATTCTCGGCTGCATCAATAGGTGTATGGTGTCTAGATCGAGGGAGGTACTGGTACCACTCTACTCTGCCTTGGTTAGACCCCATCTTGAATACTGTGTCCAGTTCTGGGCACCCCGATTCAAGAAGGATAGTGACAAGCTGGAGCAAGTCCAGAGGAGGGCGACCAAAATGGTGAGAGGCCTGGAAGCCATGCCCTATGAGGATAGACTTAGAGAGCTGGGTCTGCAGAAGAGAAGGTTAAGAGGGGAAATGATAGCCATGTTTAAATATTTGAAGGGATGCCACATAGAGGAAGGAGAGGGCTTGTTTTCTGCTGCTCCAGAGACCAGGACAAGGAGCAATGGATTCAAGCTGCAGGAAAGGAGCTTCCACCTGAACCTCAGGAAGAACTTCCTGACAGTCAGGGCTGTCTGGCAGTGGAATATGCTACCTCGGAGTGTAGTGGAGTCTCCTTCCTTGGAGTTTTTTAAGCAGAGGCTTGATGGCCATCTGTCGGGATTGCTTTGAGGGTGTTCCTGCATGGCAGGGGGTTGGACTGGATGGCCTGTGTGGTCTCTTCCAACTCGAGATTTCTATGATTCTTTGATTCTGTGAAGGCAAAGACAAACCCCCTCTGAACAAATCTTGCCCAGAAAATGCTGTGATAGGTTTGCTTTGCCTTAGTGTTGCCATAAGTAAGAAACAACTTGACAGCACACGAGTACTGCTACTACTACTACTACTACTGTAGGATTTAGTAGAGATATGATCAAGACACAGAACTTGTGCAAAATTAGCAGTGTTAAAGTAAACTACTTTAAACTATTGCATGTGAATTGTCTGGCTATGCAAGCTCGGTAAAATAAAGCAATGCCAGCACTGTGCCAATGAGAATCAATCAGGCACAAAGGAACAGGCACCACATAAACACCCAAATGTTTTCCACTGGAATATAGATTCAGCCACAAGGTGGCACTGTGACTTTCTATTACAGTTTCTGAGTAAGTTTTCCCACAGTTTCCTTTTCGTCCTTCAGTTTAAAGAAATTACCAAAGACATTTGTAATTATATTGACTTTACTGCTAGAAGATTTAGGGTTTTCCTTTGACAGAGCTAAAAAGTGCTAAAGCACAAACTTCAGAATACAAAATTATACAAGCAGTCTTATATGTCCCTCCCCTGACACACATGTATTTTTGAAGCAAACTGCAGAAAATTGAGGGAACAAGCCTCCATTTCATCTTTTAGAGGATTTCTTTTTAAAGACCTCCTATTGCTGACCCTCCTGACTTCTTCTCAGGTTTGGTGAACAGGTCAATATGTGAAATGGCAAATTCATAGGCTCATTCTATTATGGATCACTTCTTTTTTTTCAAGAACCAATTTAGATTTATCTATCTATCTATCTATCTATCTATCTATCTATCTATCTATCTATCTGTCTATCATCTATCTATTTATTTAAATAATCTGTATTTAAATGTTCTTAAGGAAGCTTACAAATAACATTAAAACAACAAGTTAAACAATTTGAAACAATAAAATCATTTAAATAAGCTACAAAGATATTGAACATCATAATGAGTTAAGAATAAATTTTAAAGTTTTTTAAAACTATGTACAACATTGTTGTCGTTATGTGCCTTCAAGTCATTTCCAACTTATGGTGCCCCAAGACAAACCTAGCATGAGGTTTTCTGAGGCTGAGAGTATGTGACACAACCAAGATCATCCAGTGAGTTTCTATGACTGAGCAGGGAGTTGAACTCTGGTCTCTGGTCATAATCCAGTGCTCAAACCACTACACTGCACTGGTTCTAACGGATAACACTGTTTGTACAACACTATTTGGGATGAATTAATGATGGCCAAAGGCCTTGATGAACAGCCAGGTTTTCACCTGGCACCTAAATAAAATGAGTATTGGCTCCAGTCAGGCCTACAAGGGGATAGCATCCCACAATTGGGGGGACATGGTTGACAAAGTCCTCTCCCGTACGCCAGGAGAGTGGATTAACTTTACTGGTGGGACAAAGAGGAGGGTCTCCCCTAAGAGACCTCAATCACTTGACAAGCACATGTAAGATGAAGCGCTCAATTCTCAGTTTTGCCATGCTGCAGCCATCCATTGGAAAGAACTTCACTCAGTATGAGAACCTTTTGCATACAAAACATCGCAGGGTCAGTGTCTGGTGTGTTCAGGACAGGCTGAGGAAGGTTTCTACCTAAAACCCTGGAGAGTTACTGCCAGTCAGTGTAGACAGTACCAAGCAAGTTGGACGCATCCGCTATCTCATAATAAGGCAACTTAACTGGTTTCAACTTTTGCTGTGCTTCTTTTTCTGAACTCACTTTTGGATGCTTTAGAGTAGGATAGGATGAAATGACGCTGAAACAACTGTACAAGCACATCACATGCAACAACAGCAAAGTGAGATTTAGCTGAATCGCCTTTTCGTTTTATACTTGATGTCAACATCTATCCACTGAATTGAGATGTGGCTGATGTGGTAAAGAAAGACTTGGGACTGGACCCATGCTTTCTAGAGTCATTGAAATGAGTGAGATTTCCATATTTCATTTCTTTTTTGTATAATTTTTATTGAAAGTTTGTCTCGAAAATAACCCCACCTCACACTTCCATGATTAAATCTTCCTGTCAAAATTGCTTATTTCCATTCCATTACAGACATAATTTCCATCTTGCAGAGAGAAGAACAGTTAAATTATTTCTTCTTTGATTTATTATTCATTTATATCCTTACCCAATCCAATACTCTTTTCTATTCTTTCTCAAAGTTCTGGATAAATTTATTCTTCAAAGAAATTGCTAACTTTTCCATCTCTATCATATCCAGAACTTTCAACTTCCATTCTTCTATATCAATATGTTTCTTTTCTTTCCAGTGCTGCACATATGTCAACCTTGCTGCAGTTATTAGATATAATAATATCTTCTGATGATGTCTTATTTCCCTTTGTTGCCCTAACATATTTAACAAATAAAGCTCTGGTTTCATTTCAAAATTCAGCTTACAAATTCTTTGGATTTTGTCATGTACCCGCCTCCAAAATTTTTTTGCTATCTTACATGTCCACCACATACAGAAAAAAGATCCGATCTTTTCATCATACTTCCAACAATTTGAGATTTCCATATTTCATTTCAGTGTCTACTCTACGCATAGTTAAGTCTCAATCCAGCTCAAGAGCAGTGCCTGAGAAGAGGCTAATTGCACTTTCACACAGAAGTTATTATTAATGGCCACTGGCTTGAAGAAGCAGCTGTAAGCCTAATTTATTCTATATTTTGGCATTGATCTCTATGTGATGCCTTGTCATTGTGGTGATACTTTTCTGGAATTTCACTGTCATGCTATGTACCTGATCAAAGCCTTTTTGGTTACCACACTGTTGTAGCACCTTGGTGTCACAATACAGTTTCCAATTCCCACATTTGGTGAACCTCAGTGAACTATAAAATAATTAGGTAAGAACCAACTTATGTAACTTAAATCACTTTATGACATCATGTGTTCTCATCACTTGCTGCATTGCTACAGAGGATGGGTTGCTTTCACACACAGGTAAGACCTCTCCAATTTTCATGCTGTTCCTTATGTCCTGTGGAGTAATTCTGCAGGGAGTCATATAACCTGGAAGATGAAAAGGAGCTGCATTTCACTGTTGTTTAAATCTGTACAACTGCTCTACATTGACACCCACTTACTAAGTGATGGGGCATTTTTTTCTGCCATGACACAGTGCAAAACAACAACAACAACAACTGTGGATCATTTGCATTTTAGCTTGAAGTTCAGAGCAACACGCAACTATTTAATAACTGCATAGGCCTTACCTGACTTTTGTTCTAGCTAGGAACTGCTACAACCTATAGAAACAGACACGCATGCTGACTGGTATATTGGTAACTGTGTGTTTTCACAATACAGGTATATCTCAATTAACCAGATAGATGTGTTTCTGGGTGATATTTCTTTAACAGAAAATTTGTGACCAGAGGCCAAATTTTGAACAGAGGCCAAAACATAGAAAGAATGGGAATAGAAGAGCAGTTCAGCATCTTTCAGCAAACTTTTTATCCAATATTAACAATATGCACGTGTGAAATTAATGAAAAACAAGGCCAGGTAAGCCTTCCATAAGTACACAAAAACAATTTGAACCTTCTAAAGACTACCAGAAGGCTTCTTTCATAGTACATCCAGCAATAATTTTTTCTTTCACCAGCTTCCACTTTTCTAATGATTTCCACTTTGAGGACGAATCTTATAGATCTATCCTTTTTTTTAACACTCTGGGGGTAGCTAGTGGGGCAAGCTTCTCTGCTTTTCTCCTTTCTTTCTGTTTTGGTGTTCACTCATGGTCAGTAAGAGATTCTGGAGGCAGTTTGTATTTACCTTGCCTGTTCTAGTCAAGCTCTCATAGTTATAGTGGGATCAACTAGAACAAAATCTCATTTTTCCTAGCATTGTTTATTGCAGATATGCTGCTGCAATTTGATATCTAAAGTTGGTGTTTCTCCAGCCTTCCATCACCATCCTTCCAGTGCTAACACTGCTATAAGACTTTCAGCTAGACAGAGGACAAGGCAGAAAGGGGGGCTGGAGCCATTAAATAGCTTTGTAAAAGCTTCAGAGCTTTGATATGCCTTGATCTGGGGTATCACAAAATTTTCATGAGATGATACCAAGGATGCTTCTAGAAAAAGGAATGATAGTACTACGAATAAAAGGTGCTGTGTGCTTTTTCCATCTTTTCTTCATTATTGATTTTTTTTTCTGATAAAGAAAAAACAAATATACAAATAAAAAGTGGTAAGAAAACATGGGAGAGTTACATTTGGAAGAAATCATTGTATAGACCTCCTGACACATACTATATTTGAGGCAGAGAACTTGTAGGATAAATAATTCATCTGGACGCATCTTAAATTTCTATGCATGATTGTGAAACCTGGTCAGTGCAGAAAACTGACAAAAAGAAAGCCCATTCATTTGAAACTACAGCCATTTCCGCACTAGGCTGTTATAGCGCTATGATTCCACTTTCAACATCCTGTGGAATCCTTGGGTTTGGAGTTTCGGGAGGTGCTGGCCAGCCTCTCCCTAAACTGCAAACCCCAGGATTCCATAGGATGTTGAAAGTGGAATCATAGCGCTATAACAGCCTAGTGTGGAAATGGCCTAAGGGATGTACCTAGAGGTACCATGGGCTGTCAAAAACACCAGTAAATGGATCTGAGAGCAAATTAACTGACTAAACTGAGGCTATTATACTTTGGACAGATCATGATGACAGGATTCATTGGAAAAGATAAAGTTCAATTCTGTGGAAGGTAGTGCGGAAGGAGAAAGGGCACATTATGGATGGATTTATTTAAAAACAGAAGTCCTTGGTTTGCAAGACCTGAGCAAGGTTGTTGAACACCAGCGTCCTCGGAGATCTCCCATTCATAAGATCGCCAGAGGTCTAAGCCAACTTGATGGAAAACAACAACAATTACAAAACCAAGCTGACTCATATTAGCACAAACAGATGCAATTAAAGAGAGTGGTTAAGTTATTAAAACCACGTAATTAGTAAATTAGCAAAGTAGGGAATGTAACGTGCAGGGAATGTAACGTGCAGTCTCATGGCCCCCTGGAAAGATGGCTTAGGAGCTATGGGAGAATTGTAGCAATCAGTATTCTTATGCCAATGGAAAGCTTATCCACTACTGTTCCACTGCTATCAAGGACTTAAGAATAAGAGCTGAAAAAGAGTATGCCAGCAAAGGAATGGGGAGGGAGGCTTTGGATTAATTGAATCCCATGCTCTCCTGTTCCCTTGATATGTTGTGCTTGAAAATGGGCAGGGGGGTGGGTTGAGTGTGGAGAACTATGCCAGCCCTGGGGTATTGCTTTTTCCATTTTCCAGAAATAAATTTAAAGTCAGTTGCAGCTGATAGAAAGGTAGACCAAAGAAAAATGCCACCCCCATCTTCTGCTCTGGTTGGCACAATACTGACAGAGCATGGGATTAATTCTTTTACCACCTTTCTCCTCTCTGTCCAGTGCAGCCCTGTAGACAATTACTTGAGACTAAATTTATTAATCTTAATAGAGCTTGCTCTTGAGTAGGCATGCATTGGATTAGCCTGAAAGAGATCAGCTCTGCTTGACCTTCAGCTTTCCCAAAAGGAAAATATAACAAATATAACAAATAATGCAGTAAACAGGCCTATTTACCTAGAAATAAATAATGCCAGAATATCTAGCTGCTGTAAAAGAGTGCAGGTTTTCAGGGCCAGATGAACTGCATCCAAGGTACTAAGGAAATTTGCAGGTCTTAAAGCCACCACTGATAATCTTTTAGAATTCTTGGAGAACAGGAGAGGTCTCAACAGACCAGAGATGGGTGAATGTTGTCCCCATCTTCAAAAAAGACAAAAAAGCGAACTGGAGGAGCTACTGACCAGTCAGTTTGACATCAATACCAGGAAAAGGTTCTGGAATAGACAATTGAACAGTCAGTCTGTACATACTTAGAAAGAAATACTGTGATTAGTAAGAGTCTGCACTGGGTTTTCAAAAAGAAGTCACCTCAAGCTAATCTTATCTCTTTTTGGGAGTTCCTTAAACATCAGTTGGATAGCCATAAGCAGTCCTTAAGCTGTGTATTCCAACATGTCAGGAGGTTGGACTAAATGGCCCTTGTGGGATCTTCCAACTCTAAGATTCTATGATTCTAGGGAAAACCAATGACAGAGCAGAATCATGCCTCCAAATCCCATCCTAGATTGGTGGCCCAGAAAAATATCATGGCCCATGGTACTAAAAGCCAATAACCATCAGGGACACAGGCCTTCTGCCCAGCTCCTTAGCATAGGTTATCCACCAAGATGACCAAAGCCTTCACAAATAGAAGGCTTGAAATCATGTTGAAATCTCCACTAGGATCTCCTGGAGCCATGAGGCCAGCCCAGACAGACTGATAACTACCCAGTATAGTAGAATTCAGGGAATGGGAGGTAGGATTTTTTGGCATCTGCCTCCTTTAGGCATGGTGGATCCTTCCCCTGTTGCAGAGAGGCATTCACGTTTCTCTTTACCCACTCCATCAGTCAGTCAGTCTAGGCTATTTTTCTCACCCAGAAAAGGCAGGACTCCTGTGCTCCTGTGGTGACTGTGTGCATCTCTTCAGGCTGAACAAACTGAAAAGTATTCATTATTGCCAGATAAGCAGGGACCAAAGTTACATCTACTGGCATTGTGTTGACTACAGCCTCCCTCAGAACAAATCCAGGCAATTTTGTCTGCATGGAACTGTGCAAATTTTCACAGCAGGCTGTCAAGTGGTTAATGTTCTCCTCTTCCTCTTCTACCTTTGATCAGTCGAGACAGCTTTACTGGGCAACTGGGCAGATGCAATGGTGGCAAAGCAAAATGCTTCACCAGTACTACGTTGGACCCAGTACTACCAGTACTACCTTGTTTCATGTTTTCCACTATCTTTGCTATAACCACCATCTCACTTGTAGAATTTCATTACACCCAAAGTCTCTGGAGAGCTACTGCCAGTCGGTACACAATGCTGCGTTATAAGAGTAAAGATTGGCATGGTGTAGAGCAGCCTTCTCTTCCATTTTCTCATCACATTCATACTGAAGCCACAGTCAGACTGATCTTTCACTCCACTGGCGTGGAAGAAAGAAAGCAGATCACACCCTCTATTTCAGATTTTTAAAAAGAATACCATCCATCTTACATATGCACATATATATTTAAGTGGGATGGTTGACTCTCTGCCTTTAATCATGTCTAAATTGCTGTCGCTGCCACCAGATTGCGTGTGTTCACAAACTGCCCAGCCATTAATTCTGGTTAAGCAAAGTTAATAAATGGCTAAATAAAGCATTTTGATTAGTAAAGAGCTCACTCTAAGTACTAGGTAGTTCCTTATTTTTGTAAAATAAATAATCTTATTTCCTCTGTTACTTACCTAGCATTTAAGCACTTTGAAGAATTAAAGTACATTATTATAACTTACACAGGGAGGATATTCTGATAGGAAATGTTTGTAGTGGCCATATAAATTGCCCACAGCTATCCAAAATAACTAAGAACAGCTTGTGAAATTAAACAGCATCCCACAGTGCCTGGTTCCCACAATGCATGGTTCCCACAATTTGCTCAAGTTTGGTTTGCCAATGTTTTCATTTTGCCAATGCTGCCTTGATATGAATTGTTGTGAACAATGGGATTAGATTTCATGTAAATTCTTAATAACTGTAATACTAATTGTTTCATATATTTACTTATGTCCATTCCCTAGTCAAGGTTACCTGGTTGGAACTTCTTCAGTGCCTGAAGAAAGGTGCTGTCCTACATAAGACTGGAAGACCTAACTCACCCACATATACTGCTGTGAGGTTGCTCAGGCTGTGAATTAAAGGACAGAAAGATGTATTGTACAAGTAGGGCCACACACAGTACTAATCAAGATAAGGGAGTTCCAGACTTCAGAAAGCCACACAATGGGTGCTTTCCCATTTTTGAACCAATATTTTAGTTCTTGCTAATAAGCTCTTGACTAATTTTTCATCCTTTGGAATTATACAACCCACTAAAAATATCTACAAGATCACATCAGAACCAAAGGTATTTCACATCCAGAAGTATGATGTTTCATTGTAATGGTTTCCTTCCAGGCAGGTTTTAGAAACATATTATTTTGTCAAATCCCAAAACAAAACAAAACAAAACAAGAACGGCATTATTCGTGTGACACGTTAACAACACAGTCTACTCAGAAGGAAGTTCCGCTAAGTTCAAGAATCCAATGGGAGTTCTGATAGGTAAGTAGGAAAAGGATTGCAAATATACATGTAAGTCGCACCACCATCACAGGCATGTTTGGTAAGGATATGAGAGGGAGCCTTCTCAGCAGTTGCTCCCAAATTTTGAACTCCCTTCACAGGAGGTTTGGTTGACTCCCTTCCTGCTGTCTTTCTACCGCAGAAAAAAATACCTTTTTATTTAGGTAGGCATTTGCTTTTTAATTTGCTCTATCAAATAAAACTATTAATGGGGTGTGTTGTGTCTGTACATTATGATGTTCTGAGTGTGTTTTTAAAGTTGTTTTTCTCTTCTGTTTTTGAAAAGAATTGTTGTTTAATTGCCCATTGTTTTAACTTCTTTTCAGCCTCCTTGAATACTGCACTGGAAGAAAGCAGAATATTAATTAATGAATTCGTTAAATAATAATAATAATTAGAATACATTTTTGACTCACTGTTCTGTATCGTTACCCATAGGCAAGGGCAAACTCCCGCTGAACAAATTCTGCCAGAAAAAACCCTCATGATATGTTCACCTTAGGGTTGCCATGACTCAGAAATGACTTTGAGGCACATAACAACAACAATGGCATGTTGTTACCCTGATTTCTGGGGTCCCTTGGGGGACACCTCAATGTGCTCCACGTGATGGGGAATGGAAACTAGCCAGAGCACAAGCAATTGCAATGCGAAAGGCAGGGTAACCTAGTGGTGGTCTTTTACCCAGTTTTTACGGGGTCAGGCCAAGTCAAAAACCAAACAAGAACGTCCAATAAATGATTTTATTGAATGAAAGTTTCACACACCAACACAATCACTCACACACTCACTCAAGACCTATTAAGAAGTAAAAGAGAGGAAACTGGATAGGGGAATATTGAAGGGATTGTAGCTGGGGTAATACTGCACCTTTTCCTGAAGTCCTTGGTCCAGGAAAAACAGTGGAGAAGTAGGGCTCAGCACAGAGAAGGCTGAGGGAATTACTCAATGGACAGAGAAACGGTCAGCTGGGATGACCAGGAGTGATCCAAAGAACTGCTCAAAAACTGGGACTATTTGTAGGGGAAAAGGTACCTGAAGGGCTAATCCTTTCCCGGGGAGAACAATGAGTGTTGCAACAAGAAAGAAGCTCCACAATGGTAACTTCCCTTTGCATGATGAGATTACAAGGTGTTGCCAAAGTCTCAGGATCTTCAACTGCATTTGTTTGTGGTGTGACTTCATGTAAATAGTCCTCCCCTGATAGGATATTTGCTCAACTTGGGGCAAACACGCTAATCCCCTCAAGTTGGCTTCTCAGGGGCTGAGGACCCTTTATTTATTGTGGGTTTGCACAGCTTGAGGTCTCCTGGGGCTATGTGACGGGGGATTTTACTCGCCTGACCTGGTTTTTGACTGTTTGAGCTTTACTGCCTACGTGCCCTCTGGGTGACCTCTCAGGCACATTGAATCATCTTTTAATATCAAAATTGTAGACCCCGGGATAGGGTTTTTCCAGTGGAGTAACAATGTAACAAAAATTCTCCCAAATAAATGAATATGCTCTTTTTGTGAATATTGTACAAATATTTTACTCAAGCCTTCATCTTTCATACATTTGTTTTTATTTATCTGCATTGTTCATATTGTTAGACTAATTTTAGGAGCTTCTTAGAAATTATTGTACTTGTTTTCTTCTTTAAGTCATTAATGCCACTGTCAAAATACAGGCTTCTCGCACTTATCTGACAGGTTAGGAACCGGAGCACTATCAGAAAGTGGAGATAGTCAAAAAGTGGAATCCAGCTACTGTAGGGAACATGAAGGACATAGGGAGGCTTGCTTGGGATTGACTGCACATGTGTGCTGCTTGTAAAATCTCTCAACTGGCTTGGTGTCTCTTCCACCTCTGAACTTCCTTTGCAAGCAGTGCATGTGCAGGTCCAAGTCAGCCTCTGCAAGCAAGAACTGATGGAAGTGTGCTGTTTCAATGCTTGTAATACAGACCAGTTCCACTAATTCAACCAGGAGATCTGTTCTTTCCCTAGCAAGACTTGGGACTGTGCATGAGCAGTCTCACACAAGCCTCCATAGGTAAGAAGAATGGATGAAAGACTGGACCCCACCTCAAATTAATGGAAATTGCCCTTAATTTGGAAGTGTCAAAAGAGTGAATCATCAGATAACAGGTCTTCAAAAGGTGGGGGTTGATTTTATTAAGGAAACAGATCCTTTATAAGAAAGAGCCAGATAATTAGACTATGGTCATTTCCACACTAGACTGTTATAGAGCTATTATTCCACTTGCAACATTCTATGGAATCCTGTGGTCGGCTCCATAGGATGTTGCAAGTGCAATAATAGCGCTATAACAGTCTAGTGAGGAAATGGCCTATGGTAAGAATAACTATTTAGCTAAGGATCCCTTCACACCATACACTTATAGCACTTTGATACCACTTTACCTACCATAGTTCTATCCTATGGAATCCTGAGATTTGTAGTTTAGCAAGAACCACCAGGAATTCTCCACTGGAGAATTCTGGTGCCTCCCTAAACTACAAAACCTAATATTCCATGGAATCAGAAGATGATTTTGTTCAAGCCCTGGTTTACCTCTGGAATGAGAAAATGACTAGGGTGGTGTACATATTCACTGCTGAGTGTCCCCTCTCACAGAGTAGAGCTAAACCAACTTCCAATTCTCTAGGGAACTGGGAGCAATGAAATGAGTGAGATGGTGTCTAGAACAACATTGGCAGAAAACGTGGAGTGAATCTGACTGAATACAGGCTAGAGCCTACCTTGAGGGCCTACTCCATGGCAATGCAGGCAGCAGAAAAGTATTTTTCTCTCTCTGCCTCCATCGGATCTTCAAAGTGCTATCCAGTGGAACTGTTTCAGGTCATTACGAGCCTTTTACAACTTTACAAAAGAACAGAATCTAGATTACGCGACAGTCTGCTATGAACAATTGTTAAACACTTTGCAGATAAAATCACTTTGATCTGTTCTAATGTGGATGCTACACCTAATATAGATCCTGTGGGTGTAAACGTGGCCCCTGCTTGTCAAACTTTAGTGCATATTTGTCAAATAGTGCTGCTGGGGACATATACAAGATCCTTAGAAAAGAGGAAGCCACTACATGTATACTAGAGCCTTGTTCTTCCTGGCTTATCAAAGAGGCCAGAGTGGCTAGATGAGAAATTGGAGTGTGTGCTGCCCCTCTCTAGGAACACATAGTCCCAGCCTGCCTGAAAGGGACAGTTGTCAGGTCCTTATTTTAAAAAGGATGGCACTCTATGTGATACTGCAGATGCCACTGTAGGTGATAGTTATCAGTTGGTGTCCAATATCACATTTTTGGGCAAAAGTTCTACAGTATATGGTAGCCTCCCAGCTGTAGGGGCTTCTGAATTAGACTAACTATCTGGATCCATTTCTGTCTGGCTTCTGACTTGTTATGGTTTGGTCACCTTGGTGGACGACCCACATCAGGAACTAGACAAGAGGATTGTGTCCCTGTTGGTCCTAGAAATGAGACCTCAAACTTGTATTATTATTATTAGCAACAGGAGAAGCTAAGTGACAGTATTTTAATTTTTTTGGCCATAGATCCACTTTCAGATGTTCTTCATCCATTATTGCCAACAGACCAAACAAGTAAGTGTCAGTCACATTTCTCTGTTGTTTTGTGAGGAGAAGAAGCTCACGGGGACTAAATACTGCCCTTCCATTCTGATTTGGAATAGCTTAGGCCAGAGGCCCATTCACACTACACTATTGCAGTACTACATTCTACCCTAAGACTGGGATCACTGCCTGATCTGGATGGGGTTGTAGTCCCTATGAAAAGGCAGACTTGTAGCTTGGGGCTGCTCTTAAACCTACCAGTGCTCTTGGGAAGCCAGAATTCCCTTGCTTAGCTTTGGCTGATGCACCAGCTGTACCCCTCCTGAGGAGGCAGATCTGACAACAGTGGTTCATGTCTTAGTTTCCTCCCAATTAGACTACTGTAATGAGCTCTATGTGGGGCTGCCCTTGAAAAGTGTTTGGATGCTACAGCTAGTGCAAAATGCAGCAACCAGACTGGTGCCAGGTGTGCATTTTAGACATTTATAATGACAGTCTTGCAAAAACTGCAGGGACTACCAAGTTGCTTCTGAGCTCAATTCAAAGTGCTGGTTCAGGATATCTGAAAGACTGCCTTCTCCCATATGAAACTGCAATAAATTTGAGATCTTTGAAAGAGGCTTGGCTCTGTGTCCCAACGCCTCATGAAGTTAGGTTGGTGGGAACATGTAACAGGGCTTTTTCTGTAGCAGTGCGTTGACTGTGGCACTCCTTACCCAAGGAAATGATGCTCACCTTATCTCTTTTAAGCTTCCAGTGGGCAGCCAAAACAGTGGCATTCCATATGGTATTTAATGTTTGAAAACGCTCTGTTTTGACTATTTTAAAATTGGGTTTTAGAACTGTTTTTAGGAATTTTCAGAATATTTTAATGTGTTTTTAAAATGTTTTTTTTAATCTCTGTATTGTTTTAATAGGTTTTTATTTGTTCATCATCTTTGTGAGCTGGGAAGCAATACACAAATGCTTTTAATGAATATGAATGAATAAATACATTCCCCTTTAACTGCTATGGCAGCATCCCATGGAATCCTTGTATTTGCAGTTTAGGGAGGAGCATTTAGAATTTTCACCCAGAGAGCTCTAGTGCCTCAGAAAACTACAAACACCAGGAGTTCACGGGATGCAACCATGCCAGTTAAATTATAGCACTATCATTGTATAATATGAAAGAACCTCTAATCAATGCTGTCAAGTATTACCTAACAGGGTCATGGGTGTAGCTCTGGCTGCTGCATTGTACTGGGGCATGATGCAGCAGCAATATGACTCCAGATCTCTGGAGTCAATTCTCAACAATGAATTTCTAAAATTTCCTCCAACTCCTCTTTTCACCCCTCAAATTTGGCTTTCATCTTTTGCAGTTTATCCTAGTTGTCCCAGTTATCCTAGTTGTCCTCACCAAAACTCCAGTGATTTCTCACTGGCAAATCCAAAGATAGCTCCAGTAATCTCCCACTAATCAGCTGCCTTCGATGTTCATCATTCTATTTCTTGACTTATTTTATGTTGTACATTGTCCACAGATGGTTCTCCTCCTTCCTGTCTGATCATTATTTCTATCTTTACACAGAGGGAAGTCTTTTTTTCTCCCCTCATTTGGGATACCCTGGGGCATTTGTTCTTGGCTGCCTTTAGGTACTATCTCTAGATAGGGCTAGGCCAAGATATCTAATTTCCTGAGGCAAAACAGCAAATGACAACCTTAGGATGCTAGTTGAGCATGTTATTTTAGCACCTAAGTTAGAAAAACCCCACAAGTGCCTCTCCCCTCTCCATAGCAATAACAGTGCGATAATACATTATTTCCTGTCTTTTGAAAATATCCAATATCAGCTGCCTGGTCTGGCCAGCTCATTACAACTTGCATGAAATTATTTTGTGGGTAGCAAGGGCATAATCCTTTTGATACATTTTTTTAAAAATGTGTTTTTTCAAAGTTTATACTGGCATTTGTTTCTTTAAAAATCCCATTCTTTGAGGGTAATGTCAGGAATTTTTGGTCATTTTTCTAGCTTCTTGGAGCTTTTAAAAATAATGTTGTAAAAACCCAGTAAAATAATGTAAGAGTAGTGTGTTAGTGCAAAACGTTACTGATAAAACAGCTAATATTAATTTTAAGATTTTTTTTTTCAAAAAAGACTAATGTTTCCAACGTTCTTAAAAATCAAAAGGAAAAAAAGTTCCGTATTCTGGCCTGCAGAGTTCTGTTCCTTGGTGGCCGGATTGAAATCCTATGACTTTCAGTCCCTGTCTGGTGGATATCATGAAGACCGTCAGATTTTACTGGACTGAACTTCAAGCATTCCTCAAAAGTGATTATGTTGGCTAGGGCTGCTGGGACTTGCAGTTCAATTATATCTTGGAAGGCCACATGATGCCCATCCCAATGTGCATAATTCCCCCAAAACGAAAAAAAATACACCTCTTTAAAGCAAGAGGTATAATTGGAGCTACAGTATTGTCTCCAAAGCAAAGAAATTTCAATCAGAGAAGAACTCACCTTCATAGTAACTCAAAACATGGGCCCACTTATGCATATCTTGCACTTTGGCTTCAGTTCCCAGTAAATGTGACAGTATAATCCTTTTAGCCACCCTACTCCCTATCTAGCACATCGCTAGAACCACTAAAAGCTGAAATGAAATACAAACTTTGATATGGTCAACATCTACATACAGCAGATTTGCAGCGTAGTGCTCTCTACAGTTAGAACATTGTTAGTGGTCCCATCCAGTTGATCTGTATTTGTGGAAACTAAATCTTGTGTTTAACGGGCTTAGTCTCAGATCAGACAGATATATAGAGTTCCACTTGTAAACATGGTGTAACTTGCAAATAGGATTGCATTCTTAGACCTTAAGATTCTTTCCTGTTGTCAGTTCTGTCAGTTTATAACTATAAATGGGTTCCCTACTCACCCAAATCTCATCTGAGAAAAGAGGTTGAGTTCAGCAGAGCTAATGAAATATATGATAAAAATTGTGCTACCTCACTTGTGAATGCCTAGTTCTGAGAAATGTTAACCCTCCAGTTCTGAAATAATTTTAATCTGACATCAAATGATGATACCATCATGATGATGATGTCAGATTAAAATTATTTCAGAACTGGAGGGTGAATATCATCATCATCATCATCATCATCCCCACCACCACCACCACCACCATCATTTTTATTAGTTTTTTTTATAGCTTGACTTTTTCTCAAGAACTAAAGGTGGCTTACAAATTAAAATGATTGAAATATAGCTAAAAATACAGACAATCAACACTGAAATAGAATTAAACGATTAGCAATATTAAAACAATTTAAAACATACATTTAAAAAAGATAAACAAAATTCCAGTTTAAAACAGAACAGCATCTTCTCACAAGTCCTTTCCTTAAAAGCCTTCAGTTCTAAAAGTCTAGTGGGATAAAATAAAGTTATTTGCCTGCTGACAGAAGGACAGAAGCAGACTATTCCAATCTTTCACAGTCTAGAAGCAGCCACCAAGAAGACCTTCTCCTGTATTTCTACCAGCCATCACCTGTGAAAGAAGTGGGACTGAAAGAAGGATCTATCCTGTGGATCCCAGGGTGTGTGCAGCCTCATGGGGAGAAAACACGTTTTGTCCAATAGCATGGACCTAAGCCACATAGGTGTTAATGATAGATAGTACAAGAAACTGGGGTTACTTCTTGTCTTCACTTGGTATTGAAGCTCAAGTGAAAACAGAGACTATGAATGTTCTTATGCTTAGAATATGCTTGGGCAGGGGAATGCAGTCCTGGGAAGAAGAAGTAGGAAAATCCTCTTCAGCCAGATGAGTTACATCTATCACTCTGGATCCAACTCTCTGTTAAAGCTGACCTCTTAGAATGAGCAGTTTTTTGAGGTTTCCTTAAAGGCAAGAATAAGTTATAATATTTCTGCTTACCTGCAAATGGAAGCACATGACTCCACAGGTCATTGCTCAAAAAAAAAAAAAGTGTTTTAGTAACACCTGTCAAGTAGATCTATCTTTGCAGTTTCTAAAGGTAGTAGAGTCAATGGAGCACTGATAAAAGATCTGTTACCTATATCTGCAAAGTATGAATGCAGCAGGTCATGACCCAACTTGGATGTATGTGAGCTGAACTTACATGGCTTTCTGACAAAAGACAAATGCAGAGCAGTAGCAATTGGGCAGCAAAGGTGGAAGAAAGCATGAAAGGCAATAATGACAAAGGAGGTCACGAAGACTTTTTGACTCCTGGCATGCTTTGGTAGGTGTATAGACCATACCACTTTCGTATTCTCCTCACAAACGAATCGTCTTTGAACAAGCCGAAAACTGACAGCTTCCCCCATTTTTCTTTTCTCTTCACCCCCTCCTCTCTTTTGGCTCTGTGTGAGTTCAGAGTCCAAGTCCTGGCACTCATGTCACTGGTGCATGACCAAAGGGAGAGCGGGAGCTCCACTTTAGGAACACACTAGCTTTTCTGCTTTTCTCTTTTGTTTCTTAGGAAGTCCAGTGTTCTTCGTTATCATGGAAAAAGAATACAATAAAGGTGTCCTTGGGGCCAGAGGGTGAAGCTGGCATTACAAAATAGCGATGGTGCAGAACTAATCTGCGTCCAGACCCTTCCTGTCTGATAAGCCCCCACCCAAGTAACCTAATCTGGGATGGGAAATTTCCCCCCAAAAGTTACCCAGCATTTATTGATGGCCTGAATTTTTTCACAGCCATTTGAAGGTTTCCACTGGGACCTTTCTGGTCATTTGATGTGGCAATTAGCAAGGGGCATTTTTGTGCTCTGGGAGACAAGACAGCCTCTTTCAATAATTATGTTTATGCCTTGAACAAAAACAAAGTGAGACCCGCAAACATCACATCCCTTGTGAGGGCTGCCCTTTATTATGTTTTAAGCAAGCAAAGTGTGATTTTTCCCATGAGAAAACAAAAGGTGCAATGCACCACTCATTGAAATCAATGACTCAAGTATCCGTTGATTTTAATGGAGTTGAATTGGACCCCTTAAGACAATACAAATATTCATTTCAACACACTTTGATCTCATCTTTCTCCAGTGTGGGTTCCTAGTGTATTCTCTCTTTACATGCAACATTATGTGCTTTTTCTTCTAAAACAAACATCATTGTGGAACATTAACACTAATGGGTCAAAAGTGCTCTGTGGTAATATGCAATTGCTCTTGTTCTGACATCAAAGGATGGAAAAAACCATCAGTATTATTGGATTTGGAATCATTACTGTCCTGAAGGTAGCTGTGTAGACAAGTTATGTTGAGCAGCACACGTGAATGAATACTGTGATTCTGAGATTTGTCGGATGATAATTCCTACAGCAACCAATATACTTTGTACCTATGGCCTCTAAATAGTTTTATGTAGTCTCAGACTTGGGCCTCCATTGACTAGAAATCTAGCAACAGAGTATGACTGTAAAAGTGAGAGAAAAGAATGGTTTGTGAATTTTAAAATTTCAGAGTTAAGAATTATATTTAATACTAGTCAATGATTATTTATTCTGTCGACTCCACAACGACCCCATGAAAAGCATGTGTGCCTTCAAGTAGTTTCCAACTTACCATGACTCTGAGGCAAAGTTATCATGGGGTTTTCTGGGGCTGAGGGTGTGTGACATGCCCAAGGTCACCCAGTGAGTACCCATGCTCGAGCAGGCAATCAAACCCTGGCCTCTAGGGTTGTAGTCCAATGCTCAGACCACTAGACCATGCTAGCTCTCATTTAATCCCTACCCATCTCCAAAGAATGTCAGAGCAAATTTCTCACACCTTATGTGCTACAGTTTAATGAAATCTACTTGCTGAATGGTTCCATGTAAGATAATAGAAGTCTTCTCTCAAAGGGCTTTCTGAAAATGAATCCTCTGGTACTGAGGAGTTTATGTAGAATAGATGTGCTGGAGTATCATACTGGGGGAAGAAAAGGCCATGATGGCCACCTGTGATCTGGTCCATAGTCTGGAGCTAGAACAAGCAGGATTATTGCTCATGCTACTGTTTCCCTCAGTGGTTGGACTTTGTTTCAGAACTTCCCTGTTCCACAACAATACACACTGTGTTCTTATTGGGGATGGTACAAGGAGATAGACATTTCCAGGAAAACTGCTAAGATGCTTAGTCCAGAAGACTAACTCCACCATCAGTCTCTAGAGCCCTTTGGCCCATTTCCTGTTACTCCTGGCTTTCATCACATTTTCACCTCACTTCTTTGAACAAGAAAATAGCAAAAGAAAAGGAGAAGAATCAGATGCTGCTGCTTGCCTCTTGCCACATGGTTAGGCTCAAAGAAAGAGGGCAAGTAAAATGGAATTGCTAATACAAGTGACTAGAAAATAAATCAATTCAAGGACTGGAACCATTAAAGATATCTTTCTCAAGGGTCCTTAAATCATAAAGCCAGTGCTGAATCCCATCTCCACGAACATCCATGAGGCAACACCATTCCTGTAACTTCCCATTTCTGCCACAAATGACTGTGCACTAACATGTTTGTGAGACCCTAACATTTTGTTTCATATTGTTGTGTGTTCAAAACTGGGTATTTCTGATTGTGTTCCCAATTCCAAGATAGCTTTCTCTTATATTTACATGTTTTCCCCCCATGTGGAATCTCTCTTAATACCAACTTAAGCAAACATCTCAAAGAAGATGCATGCCAACATTGTCAATATTCCTCTCCTCTGTGATTTCTGACATTAGTGCCCGATGAAGACACCAATGAGCCTTGAAAGCTAATGTACTGTATTTTGTGCCTTTTGGTCAGTCTAGTACAGGTATTGCTGCAATGTGTATTTTGGACTTTGTTGTATGTTGGTGCATGGCCAATGCAGCTACCCTAAATATATTTTATGGAATCTATTGTGAATTATCTGTTCAGTGAAAATATGTCAGTGAGTATCAAGCTGCAGTACAATGAAACAACTTTGCTCCATCAAATTGTTAATTATCTTTAAATGAATGATATATTGTTTTGAATGATTTATTAGATGCTGAGACTAAATAATATTTGTGTTGATTTGGAGCTAGCAGCAGCCAATTTTCAAGCTTGTTTCTTTGGGCAGGAATCTTTGTGTGTCCGGCCACTCTCATTCATAATTTGGAATTCATTTTCTGGTATGATTTTCAGCTCCAAGTGCTAACTTTATTGGCTCTGCAAACAGTCCTCCTTTTAAAAGTATGGGCTAAATATGAATTCTTCGGAGTGCAAGAGGAAAGGATCATGAATGTAGCTGTGAGAAATTTGCTGAAACATGGAAATTTGTTTAGGAAAATACTGTGAAAGAAATATATTGTGCCCAGTCATATTGCTAGTTATTTGTGGTTGGTTGTGGTGTGTTTGGGGAGGCAGGGAGAGAAACAAATAAACAATGGGAAATAGAGACAGGGGAAGAAGGGGGCTTAAATTAGTGGTGTGTTCCAAAAATAAGAGATTGTTCATAAAAGCACAGGAAATTGTAGTACGATCATTTGATGACTAATCATATAGCCACATCTGGATTTTTTTAAAGCAAATGACCAACATGAGCTTAAGATGAAATACCACAAATGTGTAGTGCTTCCTGGGGAGCATTAAAACTAAAATGCTGAATAGAACATAGGATTTTTACCTTTGATATGACTTCCTTTACTTCCCATAATAATTTTTATTTCTACCAGTTTACCTGAAATGGACAAAATAACTTGCATATACATCCCTTCTTTATCTTTGCTTTCCCTTCTTTATCAATGGTATAAACTGCTCAGAACATGAGGCTAATCTTTTATCCAGGTTTGGGCAATTGTTGGGTGTTGGGAGCTTCATTGGTCCCCAGGAGACCATGGAGAGCCACTTACCTTCACTCCCCCAAAAAATAAATCCCCCCATGCACTCTAGAAGGCATGGGGTCACATTTGCCACATTTATACATTTTTTGGTTCTCCTTGGGTTATTTTAGGGCCCAGAGAGACCTTTTTTAGAACAGGAAATAACCTGGAAGTCAACTTTCAGTTCACTTTCTTTTAGGAAAGAAAGGCTTTCCTGGACCTAAAATGACTGGGGTGCAAAAACATGGCAAAATACAAAGGCATATGTGGGGATATGGGGCAAACAAATTCTTTGGACCTTTCAGAATGTTGGGGACTGCAAAAATGGGAATGGAGAGCATGTGGAGTCCACATGCCAACTTCCCCTATTTCTATTGTGTTCTCTGTAAAGCATTATGCACACTAATATTAAATATACTCTATGGTTATGCTATCCTCTATTCCTGTACATGCTGTATTGTTCCACCCTTCAGCTTCCTCCAGGACCTCCCTAATCTGGACTTATTTAGACTGGCCAAATGTGTTAGGATGTGGCCATTTTCTTTGGTGTCTGTTGTTGTTAGCTGCCGTCAAGCCAACCTTGCTTACAATGACCCTATGAATGAAATACCTTCAAGGTCTTGTAGGCTCAGGGCCATGGCTTCCTGGCAAGGCCATTTCTGCACTGGACTGTTACAGCACTATTATTCCACTTGCAACATCCTATGGAATATTGGGATTTGCAGTTTCGAGAGGGGCCAGGTGTCCCCTCCCAAAACTGCAAACCCCAGGATTCCATACGATGTTGCAAGTGGAATAATAGTGCTGTAACAGTCTAGTGTGGAAATGGCCTGAGTCTATCCATCTTCAATGAGATCTTCCTCTTTTTCTACTGCCTCCTACCTTTCCAAGCATTGTAGTCTTAATTTTCAAGATCCAAACAACATTTCTCTTGTCCCCATGTCATTTCCAACTTCTTACATCTTAGCTGAATGCTCTTGTTCTCATACATTTTGAATTCCAAATCCATGTAGGTACCTTTGTTGCAGTTCCCTCTGTTCTGGGGCAGTGTGCTATGATGTGGGCTGATGTGGATGCTCCCTTTTTTGCAATTTCCACCTGCCCTTCCTTCATTTCCCTCCTTGTCTACTTTCTCTTGAGGAAAGTAGCTGCCTTCCTGCAGAGATAGTTCTATTTTCTTAATCACTGGAGATCTTAAGCATTATAACACAGCTGTTTAGAGCAATAGAGCTGACATTCTAGATATTTTAAAAATATAGGCCAACATTTTGCCTATATGGGGCTGTGTCTCCATAGCTGCATCTTGTGATGTTCGCCCCCAACTCACCTTGTAAGTAGCACAGCTCCCTTGCCACAGCCATTTCAGTGTTGCCTAAGAATGAGGAATGAGCAGGGGTGCACCCAGGTATTTGCCTATACCTAGATGTGCTGCGACAGACCTCAGCAGATGATGTCCTTGCAGCGCATCCATCTACAGGGAAATACCTGGATGTTTTCCTGTTTATCCCCACATTGTCCAACAACATGAAAATAGCTGTGCTGGGGGTGCTATTCATAAGGTGACTTGGGGAGGGGATTTTGGTCTTTGCATGGTTGGAGCAGAATTCTGACTTCTGCAATGACAAAGAAAAGTGAGTTGCGATGGCAAAAGTTTAATGTCATAATGTATTAATAGGATGTCAGCCATAATGTTTTTTTAAAAAAAATGTAGTGAAGCACTGGGAAATGAAAAAACTGTATGGGAATTGTAAGATATCTGGGAATACATAGCAAAATGAAGAGAGGGCTGGACATATTGCAGTCACAACTCATGTCACATACAAGAGACTCACAAATTCACCAAGAAGTGCTGCCTTTTTCTTTACCTTCTTGAAAAATCCATATTAACTGTTGCACAAATCTCAGTTGTATTCAGAAATCCCAGCATAATTGTTATTATTACGCTTCAAAGAGCTGTCAGAGTTCTCTTTTGCTTCTGTTCTCTTCCTCCCACCTACAGTTTTGCGTTATCAAGCTTTTTGCCATTCCATTTTGAGCCAACAATGGTAGCAAAGCAAGGGAGAAAAAGCTCCTACCAGCATACTCATCTGTTATCTTGTTTTTGACTTGTAAGTCTCATTAGGCACTGCTAGCAACCAATACAGCTCTTCATTATGCAACAATATTAGCCTGTCTGGCAATACAGTAGGCCAAGGATGGACATCTTGTGGTTGTCCAGATGTTGTTGGCTTGCAGCTCTTATCAAACCTAACCAGCACAGTTAATAGTGAGGATTAGTGTTGTCAGTTCAGAATTGTTCCAGGCTCTGAGGTTTATGGGCCAAAACCTGAGAGATAGGGATAAGCCCCTAATGATGCCACAGAGCATTGTGTGTTAAGTACCAACCACATTTGCTCACAGTTTGTCATTCAAACAGAGATAGGGGATAAATATTCCCCTTTTTGGAAATTTAGACAGAAGTCTTAACTAAAGAGGCTGTTCTCAGACTGAGGTGACACAAGAAGATTATACCTTCTCTCCTATTTAGGGAGATGGGATTAGGAACATTTGATCTAGGCTACTTGCATCTAGCCAGAAGGCAAATGCAGAGCAGAGTGAAGGTGTGGTCCCTGGCGCAACAATGACTGAAAGGTAAGCAGAAAGGTAACTGAGTAGATACATAGACCCACCCCCAAAAGAGTTTTGGCAAGTTGCAGTGCCAGTTAATTAATTAAGCCTTGCAAATTGTCACAAGTTGCTGCTCTAACAGCTGAACTGGGCAGCCCTTTCCTCTTGTCTGGAGCTGAGTTCACCAAAACTGGGGAACTGGACACTTATCTCCTGCCTGGAGACGACCCATGAAAACTGGAGACTCAGGGCCAAGCCCTGAGGTCTGACAAGCCTATCAGTCTGATGAAGCAATGGACAACAGATTTTTTTTAGACAGTCCTCTAAAATCCATAGGCACCTATAGGCCTTGGGAGCCCTGTTGGGTCAAGTGGTGATGAACAACTGGCATAAACGCAATAGATAAATAAACTAAAATCAGCATGGATTATTAGTTTACAATCAAGGAATGAAATAAAATACACTTGATATATTTATGAATCCTTGCCGGTGGGCTACAAAAATATTTAATTTGTGTTTCCAAAGAAAGATGTTTTCATTATCTTGTTCTTTTTTAGGGGGTAAAATATTTATTGAGTGAATAGACCATTTTCACTGGCATGATGTATTCCATGAAGCTTCAAGGAATGCCCACCAAATCTGTGCTTACTATCAATTCAAAAAATAGATGGTCAGATGGCTGAGAGAAACACAGCATGTCCGTGTACTGTCTTCAGTGATCAATAAAAGAGTTAGTATTCAAGTTTCAAAAACAAAAACAAAAAAAACCCTAAAGAAAAAGACAACCCACCTCCAAATGCAGGAGGGGGGATGCTTTGACATTTCCCTTGACAACTAGTGAAGTAATTGCTTTTGTAGTTTTCCTGTAAAATAGCAATTTGCCACCTCATTATCAGTGTGATGGATGAGTGCTGTTTTAACATTTCTGTCAACAGTGATTGTTCAGTTCTGACCTGTTGGCTAATTCCAGCCTCCTTCAAAAATGAACCTTTGATATGTATGACAAAATGTTTTCCTTGGCAAGGAGACATTGATAAACTTTAGAAAGAAAATTACAGTTTGTGTTGAAGCCATTGTGAAAAAGTCCATGTATGGGGGGTGAGGGGTTGGAGAGTGTTAGGCAATTGTATAGAGGCGGCTGTATTACAGCCATTGAATCCTGCTCAGGGTGGCAAAAATGAAGTATTCATACCTAGCTGCTCCACAAAGACAGAATCATGCTTCCTCTTTTGCAGTCACACTGCTTTATAGTCTAGTCAGAAAAAAAGAAGCCGCATGCCAATGCTTTATGCTTCTGTATTATTTAGTGCTGACATTTTTACAGTGTGACTTAATTAACATCTATACACAGTTCCAAATGGGCAACCATGTTAGTCTAGAACAGGCAGCAACAAGACAAAGATGCAAAGAATGCTAGAAAATCATTAAGTTGGGAGGCACCTCCTAGATCATGTTACCCTGATCTCTGGGGGTCCCGGGAGGGGCGCCCAAATAACCAAACAACAACAACAACTTTTTTGGGGAAAATTAGCTGGAGCACTCACTAAAGCTAGCAAGAGGCAGGGTAACTTAGCAGGATTTTGCAACCCAGCATCTATGGGGTCAGGTCAGTCAAGCAGTCAGACAGTTTAAAATAGCAAAAACAGTATTTTATTGAATACAGACAAATATCAAAGACACCACAGTCACACAGCTAACTAAAGAATCGGAAATGGGGATTTTTAGAGGGAAATGGGTGATACGACACCTGTCTCATAGTCCTGGAGAGGTTTGAAGATTGAGTTTGTTGGGGTGCAGGAAAGAAGCTCAGCGCAGTTCGCAGAGGGGAGCTCGCTGAACAAAGTGGCAGCAAGGTGGTCTGGAACTCGGGAGCGATCCAAGGAGGGTCTCGGAATCAGGGTGAATTGTGACTGCAGGCCATACCTTACTTGGTGAGAACAATGCGTTTTGGGAGCAGAACAAAGCTTTGGAAAGGTCAGGTTTAGCATGATTGGCTTAGGGCCGAATTTAACAATAGTGTAGCCAGTCTGCAAATGTGGAGTGTTTAGTATAGCTTTGTGACGCTACCTGCTCGGGGCTGGGAGCCTTTGTTAGTAGCTCACATAAGCAACGAGGTGTTTGCGGAGAGGTCCCTGAAGCGATGAACTGGCTGTGTCTGGCCTGCTTGGGTGGAGAATGGAATGTCCAGCAATTATTGGCTGTGCCTGTTTATGTGCTTGTCCGGAGGCCTCGCAAACACATGGAGCAGGGTGGCAGAGGAAAGCCGAATGGTTTGATATCAAAACGATATCGAGTGCTATCTCTGGGTAGTCCTGGACCGCAGTAACAATCATCTAATACAGGAGCTGGGAAAGTAGAACTCCAACACCTCGTTTTGACCTCAAGACTGTATGTTCCCATTTTTTTTTCAAATAATGATAATAAAAAACCCTCCTCCATATACATCCAACTCCAAAAAAATCTGAAAACCATAACTGCAGGGAGAGTTCTGATTAACCCTCTACTGTTGCACTTTTTCAGCTGTTTTTTAAAAGTCCCAGTTTCTCTCTCCCACTTTTCTCCTTCATCCATGGCATATGTCAACTGCTGCAAATTAAATTCAAAGTGCAAAAGTACTTTGCACTCAATAAACTTAAGTGAGTGGAGAGGAGAAAAGGGGGCAGAATCTTGCTCTTCCCAGTAGAGTCAGACAACAGCAAACTGCTGTAGCCTCTCATAGGCCCTTTTCACACAAGGAAGTTAAAACGGGCCAAGGCATCCTGGCACGGATGTCGTCTGCACCTTGGATCGGACTAGGTCCGGACTGCTTACCTTAGTTCTGCACCTTAGTCTGATCCAAAATGCCCCGAAGTGGTCATTCCGGGCGCTAAGTGAAGACCGGAAAAATCCGGTCTTTCAATCTTCTGGAGTGCGCCATTGCATTCCTGCTGACTAGTGCAGATGTGCAGGCTCACAACAATGTGAGCCTGCAATCAGCAGAGGGTGGGCTGTGGGCATGGCCAGCGTCAGCGATTGGTCCAGACCCACGAAGAAAGAGGAAGCTGCCATTTTCAGCCTCTAAAGACCTCACACTGCTCCGATTTGCCCTGGACTAATGGAGGAGCCCTGCAGAAGGGCTTAAGGGAAAGTCTGTGTTACTTCCGACCCAGAAGACCTGGTAAGTAATGGCATGGAGTGATTCACTCACCTCATGTGGAAAGGGCCATTGTTTGTGCATTCTTCCTCATTAGTAACTTTAGCCATCTGGACCACACCCTGATCTTCTGCAAAATTTCACAGATGAAAGCTGGGACATGTGTGTCGAAGCTGGGTCAGATTCTGGACCCTGATGATATGCAGGGTATGGAACTGGTAGTTGCAGGTTTTGCCTGATTTTTGCCCGAAACTCTACCACAGGTCTGCAGAGCCAAAAATTGTGGGCTTTTTGGGCCTTGGGGCTTTTGGACCTATAATCATGCTACTTTCTGGGTTTGCCACAGCTCACAAGGCCTTGTTCCTCTATCTATGTTGCTGTTATGTACTCTGTTGTTGCTGTTAAGCAGGTATTTTGGATTATGTAGCTGTCTGTAGTAAGTTTAGACCTACCACTCAGGGTCTGTTAGAGGGAAGTAGCATCATCTAGGATGAGCTGTAGATTACCACTGAAATATGTGTGTGATTTCAGCTAGGAAATCTAGGTAACAAGGCGTTCTGTTGTTTTGCCTTTTGATTTAGTCCTGTAGTAGTAGGTTATTCCAGAATATTAGACTGGCCATTTTTATGTGTTCTTTTCTTTCTTTCTTTCTTTCTTTCTTTCTTTCTTTGAGAAATGTCTTAAGCTTAAGCTACGAGCTTCTGTTATGACAGTCTGAACAGAAACTGGCAGTAGAAAGGGGCTTTTGTGAGGTGTTATACAGCTTGCTAGTGTAATGCTAGCAGTAGTACAAAGTGATGTTTGCATGTCCATTATACAGTTGAACAGTAGTGTCCAGAAATTACATCTTTCATGTGGACTGGTCAAGGCTTGAGCTGATAGTGGGCTGAAAGGTGTCGCACTTGAAAATTATGTTGCCACAGACCAATCCATTTGTTTCAATGGTTTATGTCTCTGGCAATATGGTGAATGCAGGACAGGGACTACGGCAGAGGAATAAGAAGTTAAAATTCTCCTTACCTCATCCCTGCAGTACCATAGCCCCACATCCAGTTCAAGGTATGTTCTTTGTTTTTAGTTTTGATCCTTGGAGATTTGACTTTCATGGCAAGGGTGCTGGACCTTGACTACTGTAACTTTTGCAATTCATATTGTCAAAAAAATTGGTATGGAATTCAGAGATTTACTTGGAATGAGATCCAGATAGTAGGGTTTGCCCCAATAAATAGGGACAGCTGGTGGTTTTTTGAAATGGTACAAAATGGGACAGCTGGTAGTTTTTTGAAATGGTACAAAACCGTAATCATGTTTTGTGCAACATGGAGAGAAAGGACCATGTTTTCATTGCCTGCATGTGTTCAAGAAATGAAAAAAGTAGAAAACAGTTCAGCCTTCTCCAACTTGGTGCCCCCCCTCAGATGTGTTGGAATGCAAGATCCATCATGTCACTAGCCAAAACATCTAGAAACCACCAGGTTGAAGAAGGCTGATATAGTTAAATCTTGACATTCTTAAGGGCTGTCAGTTGTCTTCCCAAAGAGGGAGATGATGAAGAACGAGCTACTTTATAATTGATGCCCCTTCTCCAATGAAATGGAAGGTAGAGGGGAACAGGAGGTATTCTGTCTTTTGTCTGTTAGCTGTACCAGAATAGCACTGTTACTCTCCCATGCAGTTTCAATGAGTCAAACATCTTGTTAGACAAGACTGATGACAAGGCATGAGCTGACTGAGCAACAGCTAGGGTTCGTCAATGCAAAAGGAAGGAATCTGCTGATCACTTAAGGAAAGAGGAGACACAGGGTTTTGCTGTGAACTTTTTTGGTTTTGTTTTCAGAGGGAGAGGGAGAGAGAAGGAATGGCCTTTGTTCTGTGCCTTTCATCTGCATGAAAACAAGACTTGTGATAACATATTGTTTGTAACAAGAAAGAGTCAGCAAGGGATTGACATGGCTACTGTACAGATCTATCAAATGAATACTGAGCTGCAAGCCTTTCTTCTGAGAAGAAGGGGTGCTTTTATTTTATTTTTTTAATTGTAAGAGGGAAAACAGGCACTGGCTCTAGACTAAGTTAGTTTGGGGGCTCCCTATGTTCTCCCTGGAGAACAATGAGGTGCAGGATCCTATATATCCAAGGGTATTCCTGATGCACCCTTGCAGTACCTCTTTTCCAGATATGCTAGTTTGAACACTGCTAAGAGTTACAGGGCCCCTGGGGCAGAATTTGGAAAGGTTACAACTCCCAGAGTGGCTGTCAATTTCAATAGGGATTCTGGGAGATGCAGTCCACAAAACATCTTTCCTGAGCTCTGCTCTGGCTCTTGGGTGAGACTCCCATCCTTCCAGTAGAACTTCTCTGAGTGGGTGCCTTATGCAATAACTATTTCCACTGGTTGACCCAATAAAGAACTACAGAAAATATTGTAGAAGATTAAAATAGAATGCTCATAGCTTCAGCAGTACCATCTAATTAACTTCTTTGCTCACTTCCAGAATCCTTGTATCGGTTATAGCGCTGATATCTACTTTCCTAATTAATCAGGATGAATTTAACAATTGCAGAATATAGTCAAGTGTTCCTTGGTGGTTTGACAAATTGTCTTTTGAATTCAGCAGTAAGCGTACTTCTAGATTGGAGAAACATGAGTTCTTCAGATACAGATTGATGGTTTTTGTTGTGGTTTGCCAATTGTTTTCACCACCCTGTCGACTCATTCAATTGGGTTGTTTATAGCAATATATTATTGGATCTTCATGAGGACTCTTCAAAAGTTATTTTTAACAGGACATGATTTGCTGACGTGGTCCTGCAGTTGGAAGGCTAAAATTTCCTTCCTTCCTTCCTCTCTTTTTTGAGTTATATAGTGCAAAAGTGTAATCTCATGGATGTACTATAACACTGCAGCTTTTTTTCAAACTGTAAAAAAGGAGAAGAAATGGGAACATATTGATGGGAACATATAAATATCTCAGAATTAAAAAGAAGCCTACTCAAGGATGGAAATAAAATGTTGCCAGCAACTAGTGCCACAAACTTCCAGAAAATAGTCTGGAATAAAGCAAAGTCATTTGGATAGTTAAAAAAAACAAACAAAACCCTGAGAATTACAGGACAAATAGCACAAACTCCTGGCACATTTGCCTCACCTGGAGAAATCCACTGTCTCTGTCCACAAAGCAATTGCCCTACTGTGACAAAATCTTTTTATTTTGCTTGTTTTCATTTCTCTCTTTTCAGTTAATGTCCTTCCAAACAGGGAGAAGGAGCAGAAGAAGGAGAAGCGGAAGTCATTTACACTGCGGTCACATTCGCTGGAGGAATTGTCACAGGAGTACATTCTTCTGGGTCTTGACATGGTTTGGCAGGAGCTTTTTGCAGCAGGTTCATGATTTAATGGACAGCAGCTGCTGCAGGAAGGATTTTGACTCTCCTTCTAGTGGGTCTGCTTCCAGGGAGATGTTCCAAAGTTGTTTTATATCACATTACATAGCAACAAAATATAGAAGACCCCTGCACTTCTTCTGGACTTGGAAAGCAAGAGGCAATAAGAATTAGAATTAATAACAAGGAACTTAACAACTAAGAAGGTATGACAACACTGTGTCCTGCGGCTATACCTTTAAAATCATAACATGAATTTAATTCAAGATGCTCAAATGGTTTATTTAGTTAATACAATCTAGCAGTTCACAGAGTTTTCATTTCTCCAGCTTCTGTTCCCAGAGAGGATTTATAGAGGGCATAATGTCCCTTCCCTAATGCCTCTAGATTAGGGTGCTTAAAACTTGAGCTGCTGCTCCGGAGTAGATTCCATTCACTAGCATCCATGCTGAAACTCTTAGAAACAAGTGGCACTATTTGATGCATTCCACCAGCACACCAGGAATTTCACTTGGATTTAGAGTTGACACATCTTGTTTTTTAAAGAAACAATTACTCTTTGGGATGTAAGAATTGCCTGCCTAGCATGGAATAATTCCCTCATCTATGTTGCGATTGCTGTGCCCTAGCAGCAGTGTATGGAGAATGTAGAATGGCCCCCAGGAAGCAGCCCAGTCTTCCAGATGAGCATTTCATGCACATTTTACAGTATGGGAGCAGCCAAATATCACAGTGGTGCCCATCTCGTTACAATAAAATGGACAGATTTCACATTTGCACAAACTGCTTTATTGGTACCTTGAACACTAAGGTTTGCTAAATAGATGGTGACATGCAAAACAGTGGCTCCAAGGAGCATGGAGCCACCCACATGCAAAGGGTGGCTTGGAGTGCAGTCAGTTACTTCCTCCGCTCTACGTGATACACAGTAGAATCACTTGCAGGAATATGCCCAAGTATGCATTTGAGTTCTTGCATATGATCAGTTTGACACAAAATACTCAGATCAGTCAGCAGAGATGCAGAAAGACTGGGTCAAAGACAATTAAGCAATACTGCTATTTTTACAGGTGAGAAATACTAAAGCTGAGAGATAAGTCATTAGCAAAATGCCAGCATTCCAGATAATGTGTTTAAAATGTTCAGATGTAGCTGGCAGTATTGCTTAATTATTGGGAACCTGAAATCCTTGCAGATCTTCTTTCTGTCATGCCAATCCACCAGTAAATCCTGAGACTCCTTCTGTCTAGTCCTTTTTTATAGGGTAGGTTGGGATAGATTGGACTTCGACAGCTGGCCTATGAACTTAACTGAGTAGGCTAATTGAAAACTGTCTAGGTTGCAAATCCTAGGCTCCCTTCATCCAACTCCATTTCTGCACTAGACTGTTATAGCACTATTATTCCACTTTCAACATCCTATGGAATCCTGGGGTTTGCAGTTTCCCCTCCCGAAGTTGCAAACCTCAGGATTCCATAGGATGCTGAAAGCGGAATAATAGCACTATAACAGTCCAATGTGGAAATGGCCCTACACAATTATGGGAGTTCGAGACTACTTTAAGTACCATGGTGTCACTTTACAGAATTCTGCAATTTGTAATTTCATGCATTATTGAGATTTTCTCAGCCAGAGAGCAAGCATAGCTCCCCAAACTACAGGATTCCATAAGATGCAGTTAAAGATGCAGTACTGTAACTGTGTAGTGTAGAAAGTACCCTAGTCAGGTAAACCAACCAAAAGAGTGAAACAGTTTTGCCTTAGGTAATACAAATCAATAGTGGGGAAATTTGACCCTTTAGATGTTTTGAATGTCAGATCCCCAAATCCCCAGCCTACAGCAAATAGTAAGGGATTGTGATGGTTGTAGTTCAAAAAATCAGGGACGCCAAAGGTTCCTCACATGTGGTATAGACAATACTGAAGTAGATGGACAAATTGTTTGACATGCTATATATCAACTTCCTAGTTTTCAGAGGGTGCTACTAAATTAGTTCAGGACTGGCATCTTATTGGTGTGTTACACATGCATAAATTCCCTTATGCATATGGTTGTATTTTTTTGCTGATGTATAATGTCTGTCTTTAGATTAAAGTGGAGCTGCATATGTGGTGCTATGGAACATTGTTGCAAATTGCATCTTGTGTATTGTGTATTGCTCATCATTGTGCATTGACTGTAAGGTTTAGAATAGTACATTGCACATCAGTGTACAATTCAGTTGTGCAATGTTGCTATTCTGTAGGAAAGTGGCATAGCACAATCAAGGCTTCACTCCAGGGCCATGTCGTTATGCCATATCTCTTCAATGCAGGATCAGGTTAGTAAAACTAAGACCTCAAAGACTGTTATTGCTTTCTTGAATGGATTATCAGGTACACAAAGAAGAAGGACTTTGTTTTCTTTTCACTGTAATAGAGTTCAATTAAAATTCCAGTGTAGAAGTCTGGGCTGGTGCTGCCAACATCACTTCCTTGAAAAGAGAGTTGGTAGTCATTCCACTACAAGCAATAAAAATTTTCCTGGGTGTTATGGATGTTCATTTACTAATAAAAAAACCCCCAGTGGTTTTCATTCCTCTGTTGTTGCAAGAAAATAAAACAATATTGGAAACGTGCTTGTAGTATGTAGTATACGCACTGCCTTAGTAAGTACATAAACTGAATACAACCAAGTAGCACATGGCCACCAGATGGCACTCCTGTGTGCAAGAGAACTTGGGTTCTTCTTCAGGTCTAATTTGAGGATTGTTTCGCATCACCTGAATGTGAGTTGAATGAAATTGAAATGAACCTGGATATGGGGGTTCTCAGCTTTATGAATTGGGTCCCAGGTGTACTGTGTGGGTTGCCATGTCTTTCCTGGCCTATGTTTTTGTGGCAATATAGAAAAATATCAGCTTGCACTGAAATTTCTGTCTGCAAACTGTGCGCTGAAGGAATCCCATGACTGTTCCGTTGAGGACCCAGATTCAGATCCCAGTTAGTAAAACAAGGTGGGGAACTGAATGGATCATTTCATACTATGAACTGTGGAACGATTTTGGTCACTCATAACAGCTCCTGATTAGATCATGCACAATATCATGGGATATAGTTGGGACAGAATGTCTAAGCCAAGATTGCCTTGTCAGGAATCAAAAAGACTGATATATATACAAATCAAGGGAACAATTTTTGGAGTTGGAAGATGGTAGAAATGAAGACAATATATTCCTGAAGGTACAAGAGGAAAACTTCACACAACTCAGTGCAGGAGGCTATGAAGGAGGGTTCTTAGAAAAAGAGAAACGCTAAAAGATTTGGAGAGTGTAGCAACTACAATCGAGTTATATGACTTTAGAGAAAGGATAATCATATAAAATGCATTGGTCTAATAGACTGTCTCAGATGTAGTTGATAGCTTTCATGAATAACTTCAAATGCTACTTAAACACCTTATTATAAACAGATATTATTCCACAATCTCTTATGTGTAAGTTTGCATATTGTTAAGACTTGATGATGAAATGAAACATTTCCAAGTTTCCAGCCATAATATCTGTATTGTTCTTACAATGTTTTGGAATCTGTAACTGTATATTTTGGACAAGCCCAAATAATATGCTGAATCTTGATGCCAGAATTCTACTGGACAAATGTGTGTATTTCTCTTTTAATATAATATTTATGGTGGCCAAAAAAGATGGCTAGTCTCATGGCAGCTGGTACTTTTCATATCAATTGTGTGGTGACTTCAGGTGTTAATCTGAACTTCAAAGGAGCTGTCCAAGGCACTTGACGTCCCCGCTCACCAGCTTCAGTGCCTTGAATGGCTAAAGTTCAGACTATCTTCACCCTGGCTTAACTTTGTGATGGCATTGCAGCTGTGTCTCTGACTGGAGGAGATTTGGCTCTAGTATAACTTGGCTCTTCTCTTGCCTCACTGCTACACTGCTGCCTTTTGGCTTTTCTGTAGGCAGATGTTAGCCACACAGCAGTTCTGCCAGCCAATTCCTCTGTCAGCAGATCTTTGAGATGAACTAGCAGGAGAGACCTCCTGGCAGAAGAAGCTTTTGCCAGGAGGGAATGAAACAGTCTTCCAGATATTGCTGGGTTATAGCTCCCAGCAGCCCCAGCAAGTATAGTCAAGAATGCTGGGAGATGCAGTTCATGTGGAGGGACACATTATTTCCACTCCAGCTTTACAGCCAGCATGACATTGAGTTAGGACTGCAGTGTTAATCTTGCCAAATTGTTTGTGATCTACCTGTTCATAATCTTTGGAATAGGGTAAACTATAATGTACAAACTTAGGCTGTCATGTTAGTCTGACATGATGTTGTAAATTAGATTTAGGATATGATGACTGCTTTGTATTCTTGTTTGCAATTGTGGTACTATTGCCATGACCACAGATGAACCTGAAACCCACCTTAAAAGCCAGCCAGCCAGCCATCTGGAGTTAGAAAAGTCTGTGTTGCTGCCGAGCAGGGCAATGCAGGATCGTGTGACCAACCTTTCTCATGAGCAAGTGGTGCTGTGAGAAGAAGCAAAGACCTCTGCAGGGACTTATCATAACTCCTCATCACAGCAGCACTTGCTGATGGAAGGGGGCTAATCATGTCATCCTGTAGTGCCCCACTCAGCAGCAGCACAGACCTCTGTCATTCCAGATGGCTTCCTGGATCTTAAGGTGGGTTTCAGGGATCAGATGGAGTGTTAAAGTGTAAATGAATACAACATCATGGGTTATGTGTTTGATGAAGGATCTCAGTCAGTGTGTTTCACACAGGTTATATATGGTAATGGAGACTTGTTCTTAGTATGTTTTATTTTCTACTGGGAGCAATATTTTCATGTTCATTCTAGGTAAGATTACATCACATGTTATCTCTGCTTTCAAAGATCAGGAATGGTAGTTATAATCAGTTTCATTTTATCCCTTGCCAGCACCTGTAATAGCGGTTTCTTATTATAAATGAATTAATATTAAATTAAAGGATTATGAAATTGTGACCGTTGTTTTCAGATCCATTTGTTTGTCTAACTTGTAGAAGTAGTTCCTTTGCAAAGGTAGTTCTCTTCTCTGTAAAATATTTGGATACTATTGTTTGTTGGTAGAGCATTTTCACTGTACAAACTGCTTCAGTGTACAAACTGCTATCCACATTGCTCTCAAAATAGCTCATCAAGAGAGATTGTTGTTCCAGCTGTTGTTATCATTTTACACTGCCGATGAACTAATCAGACCAAGAGTGATCTGTTCAGTGCCATTCACTGAATCTGTAGTAGTACAGCTATTTAAACCTGGTTCTTGCAAGTGTCTGCACTTGTCCAGATGTTCTGATCTTCCTGTGTGAGAGCAATGAATGGCAATTCTTCGAGGGTTATGCTTCAAAGTATGAATGATCATACAATGAAATGCTATTGATGCAGTTCATCAAGAAAAGTTTTTCAGAACCTTTGGTAAACAAGAAATATGTCTACATCAAAGAGACCGTGCAACTGTTTGCTGAAAAGCAATTGACAAAGCAAAACAAAACAAATGAAAAATTGAAGTCTATGTGCCATGGCTTCTTCATATATTGAAATAAATCAGACTGGTCAAACTTACAAGGCTTCACTGCATGCTCACATGATACAAATTGTTAGGGATAAAATAAATTATTTTTCCTTAAGTCCTGGACTGGTGCTAAACTGCAGAATACATGAGACAAAGTAATATAAGCAGCTTTTATTCATGAATTGAAAGCCAATATGTGAAAGGTTTTTTTCCAAAGAATATCAATAGTTGTGCTATTAAATACCCAGGAATGGTGATTACCAACATCTCCTTCCTTCTCATCACAAAATGACATACCATTTACCTCATTAGAACTGAGCAATGTAAAGGTTTGCTTATCTATTTTTTAAATAATTTACACCCTGCTTTTCTGTTGCAAGTCAGGCAATGAAGAAGCAACTGGTCTCAGCAAAGAGGTGGGAAGAAACAAGGGTCTGCTCATCAATGGTGTTTTCACCATTATGACAAGGTATACTGTATTTCTATGTAAAGTATAGTATTATTCTCAATTTGCGTATCTACATCTAAACTGGCATAAGCAAATGTTATGCAAAGTTCTGTCCATTTTTTTGTCCTCTTCTTGGTTATGCATATCCTTGTGGGGGTAGAATCTGTACATTGCCTGATACAGCTTTAGTTAAGGATCTTACCATTTTTGAATTATTGGGCAACATATTTGGCAATCTGACCCAGTGCAGCCAGAGTTAGTAAACTTGCATGCCTATACTCATTAATTTTTATTTCCATGTTACTGTATTGGACTTCAGACACATATATTTATGGTGACTCCCTATTTGTTTGCTTTACAACACCCTCTCTTTTTTTACACCATGCAGCCTGCAGTCATTTTATTTTTCCCCTCTCTCTCCTCCAAAAGACCTTGTAGTTGACTATGTACTAATTTGTAAACAGAGGAACTTTTGTATGCATTACAAAGAAGACTGAAGTTTTTATTTTCTCTGCTAGACTCTGTGTGTGTGTGTGTGTGTGTGTGTGTGGCCATTTCCGCACTACGCTGTTATAGTGCAGTTATTCCACTTTCAACATCCTGTGGAATTCTGGGGTTTGTAGTTTACTGAGGCCAAAGAGGTGTCTGGCTGAGAAGTTTAAATGCTCCTCCCTAAATTGCAAACCACAGGATTCCATAGGATGTTGAAAGTGGAATAATAGCACTGTAACACAATAGAATGGAAAGGCCTTATGTTTTGATAATGTCTTCTGAATCATGTTTAGAAGTGTCCTGGACTCTGAACACACTTCCCAGCTTAACTTTAAGCAGTAAAATGTTGGTTTTGTTTCTAGTAGTGGTTAAACTTGCAATTTCTCTAGTACCAGTGTGGGGGTGGGAATTCCCTGTTTGCACATTTTTGTAAGGAGCCCTGGTGGCGCAGTGGTTAAATGCCAGTACTGCAAGCCACAAGGTTGTGAGTTCGATCCTGCCCGGCTCCAAGGTTGACTCAGCCTTCAATCCTTTTGCAGGTCGGTAAAATGAGTACCCAGCTTGTTGGGGGCATGTATAGAAATGTTTCAAAATACATGCTATTTGTAAGTCGTTCGCCGCCTCGATCCATATGGAGAGGCGGGATACAAATAAATAATAATAATAATAATAAAAGAAATAATACATGTACATAGTATATAATAATTTCCCCTCTGTTCTGCGGACCTTCTCCCTTTGTAAGTGTTTCATAGGTTACAATCTTAAAACAAGAAGTCTGATCTGGCTTTGTGATGCTGGCAAAGCAACAAATAAGAAACTATTCGACAAGCCTTAAATAACACCAGGCTGTGACAGGTAGGCTGTGTCTAGGTTACATGACTCAAAATACTTTTTTCTATTCTGCCTTTTGTTCAGACTCTTTTGATTTATTAACATAGGCTTCTTTTTGATCAGGCCATACCTTGTCAGTCACTGAGGTCCCACCCATAAACTTTTGATTTCTTTTTCATCTAGTAGCCCTGGCAGAGGACTCTTTAAAAAAAAAAAGACAGAGGGAAGGGATTTGGGGCTGTCATATAAAACCTGCATTTCTCAGCTTTCAATATCTCATTGAGCCTCTCGCAGCTTTGATATTTTAAGTAGGGATCACAATAAAGGGACAACAAATGACTGAAAAGGTAATGCAGTATATTGGACTGGTTAATGGCTCAGTATGTCTCAGGCAAACCTGCTGAAAGAAGGGCCACTTCCCTGGAGTACTATTTAATTTCGACATAAGGGTTTCCCTGATGAGTTTAAACTAATGTCTTGCCTAGAGTTTTAGCTCCATTCCTTTGCCGTATTTGCTTCATTCCATTCAGTAAAACCTCACATAACTTCAGTCCTAGGATGGGTTTTGACAATCTGTCTATCTATCTAGCTCAAGGATACTGAAAAATACAAATTAAAACATAATATGCATGCGTGTGTACATAAACCCCTATCTTTTCCTCTCTGTCTTATGCTTCCTTTTCTGTAAGGCAGCAGGTTCAATCAAGACAAGGGAGAATGACATACACTATGGCACAACTGCTGTTCCCTGACAGTAATGATATTCTTCCAATTTGTCTCTTTGGTAATGATATACTAAGCCCAGTAAGTAGTTTAAATAGTGAATTCCTAATTGGAACATGAAACCTAGAGCACATCCAGCACTTGCTACTGACGGTGGTGAAGGGCAGCATTTGTTGGGGCTCTGAGATCAACAAAAGGCTTGCTACATGATAGTGCTGTCTTTTTTGTTCTGCACAGAACAGCCCAAGAAGCTCAGGGGCACAGCAATGCAAATGTCTTGCTTTCCATGCCTGTCTGTTTGCATATCTGAGGTTCACTCACTGAGGAGGCTTCACTGGATGGATTCTAGGGGTTTGGAGCCAACACAAGACATGTTTCTTTGGACATGTTACTTTGTGGACATCAACTTCCAGAAATCCTCAGTAGGCATGCTGGCTGGGGAGCTGGGGAGTTGTATTCCAAAGGATAACTTTCCCAAGCTTGGGTCAGTATTTATCATGTCTTTAAACACCATGATCGTTCATTAATATCCGTGCTGTTGGTTACAACAGGTAATTAAGTTACTTTTCAGGAAATGTACTGTATGTCCCTCTATTGTCATCCACATACAATTTGTCAAAGAATCAAACAGGTAGGGCTGGTGGAAGTATCAGCAAGATAGGCAAAGTGCTATTCACTTAGCTTTTATAAAAAGAATTCTTGAACATCTTTACAAATAATAGGAAAGAAATAGCTATGTGTCTCTCCTTAGCAAAGGCTATCATTTGCCAGAGGTGCAATCCCATCATAAAGAAGGTTGGCATCAATTCCAAATGCATGTTATTCAAAGAAGTAGACATGTTGCTTTCTGGCACCCTAAAAAGGAGGAAGGAAAGGGGGGGGAGAAATGTGACACCACCTTTAAGACTAACTGGTTTTTATTTTAATATGACTTACTTTTCATGGATGGAAACTCTTTTCTTCAGATGCAGTACCAAGTGGTATTAATGCCTTAGGTATAAAGCATATTTGTGCGTTTGTGGGAATGGGATAGAATGTAATAGGATACAGACAGATGCAAGTCATACCCCTTGCTCTAAATTGTCAAAGGACTGGGTGAGATGATACAGTCTTTCAGATCTTTACAGTAGTTAATTAGTGTTGATGTGGGAAAGGAATAAATAAGCAGATAAGAGAGGCCTTAATACTATTGGATCTGAAGAAGTTGGTTTATATCCATGAAAGCTCATGATAAAATAAAAAAATGGCTATTCTTAAAGATGCTGCCTCATTTCTTCAAATATATGTTACGACGGGGTAAGTGACCACACATTTTCAGATTCATCTGAAATGTCAGGTTGAGCTTACATTTCTTTAAGATATAAGACATATGAGTATTCACTTGGGAATTGCCAAATATCCTAAGAAGTTTTTTCCCCATATGCAAACATTGATATATGCTATTTTCTACTACATAAAAGTCAATGTTTGTCTGTCTGTCTGCGTCAGGCAGGTGAAGACTTCATACAATTGGCTGAGTGAGGCGAGAAGACCTCATATGATTGGCTGGCTGTAAAGATTCTATGGAATCTTGGGGTTGGCGATTTAGGGAGGGGCCTTTAGAATTCTCAGCCAGAGAGCTCTTAGGTCTCAGGCTGGTTGCTATGGAGATGAGGCCTACCATCAATAAGGATGCCAGAAAACATTTGGGAGGCATATGTGAGAAAAATTAAAGTGACACACACAACACAGCCCATTTCCACACTACACTGTCATAGTGCTATTATTACACTTTCAACATCCTATGGAATCCTGGGATTTGTAGCTGAAGGAGGGGCATTTAAGAATTCTGTCAGAGAGGTCTTTGGCCTCAGTAAACTACAAACCCCAGAATTCCACAGGATGTTGAAAATGGAATAATAGCACTATAACAGTGTAGTGCAGAAATGGCCATAGTTACAGGAAATGGCCTCACACAGTAGATTGAATGGGTTCAATATGTGAGGAATTTTAAAGCTGAAATTCAGAACAAAAAATGCTTCCAGAAAAATGTGAAGCCATTGCACAAATTCAACAGAAAGCAAAAGCAAAGCAAAAGGAAAAAAAAAAAAGCCAGTACATCAACATCACCAAACAACACAGATTGGATTGAGGACTATGGGAAAAAGTTACAGGTATGGGGAAAAGTTACGGTTCCTATGGAGACGATGCCTAGCAGCAAGAAGGAAGACAGTGTATTCCCACAGGAACCCAACCTCTGTATGTTAACAACTACGAATACAGATTGGATGTAGAGTATGAAGGAAATCTACAGGTACAGAAATAGGCCGGTTGCTCAGCCTATTTCTCTGATGGAAATAATAGAAGCAATTGATAGATCTAAATTGGGAAACGCCCCAGGCCCAGATGGGCTCCCGGCTAACTTCTACAAAAATTTAAGAGATCAGCTAGTGAAAACATTGCAGAAATTGTTAAACTCAATATTGGAAACTAACAAGATACCAAACAGTTGGATAAAAGCTAATGTCGTATTGATCCCTAAGTCTGATTCCGAAGAAATTACATGTAAAGATTTCAGGCCAATTTCTCTTTTAAATGATGATTATAAGATATTTGCGGCAATTTTGGCCAAACGATTTAAAACAGATTCTTCTGAATTATATCAACGAAGACCAAACAGGTTTTCTTCCTGTGAGACAGATGAGAGATAATATGAGGATTGTAATGAACATCTTGGAATATTTCAAATCATATAATGAGAAGAAGGGAGCTTTACTTTTCTTAGATGCAGAGAAGGCCTTCGATAACATCAGATGGGACTTCATGATGAAGGTATTGGAAGAGATGAAGTTTGGACAGACATTTCTAACCTGGATCAAGTGTATTTGTTGTGATCAAATGGCATGTCTGATTATAAACTCCGATCAATCTGAAACATTTCCCATACAGAAAGGGACAAGGCAAGGATGCCCTCTGTCCCCGTTATTATTTATTACAACATTAGAAGTCCTGTTAAGAAATCTTCAAAAGCAGGAAGATATTCAAGGGGTAAAGATTGGTAAAGATGAATATAAGATTCGGGCCTTTGCTGATGACCTGGTGCTTTTTCTGGAAGACCCTTTACTCCAGATAGTAAATTTAAATAGAGAGATAAATCAATTTGGAGAGTTGGCAGAATTTAAGATCAAAAAACAAAAAACAAAAATAATAATTAAAAATATCAAACCAAGACAAGAGTCAATTAGAGAAAAGATCTGGGATCCAGTGTACCCATCGTGTAAAATGCTTGGGAATACAAGTTACAAATAATAATAACCAATTATTCCAAAATAATTACTTAACAGCTTGGAAATCTATTCAGAAGAAAATGGAGGACTGCAATTGGCTAGGCTTGACCTTACTAGGAAAAATATCATTGTCCAAAATGAATATATTACCGAGCACGTTATTTTTATTCCAAATGATTCTGATTCCAGATACCCATCCCTTTCAGGTGGTTTGAGAATTGTAAAAAAGAGATAGTAAGATTTCTCTGGGATGGGAAGAAACTGAGGGTTAAGCTCAAACCGATGACTGACCTCCGAGAACAAGGTGAGTTTTCATGCCTGATTTAGGAACATATTATGTGGCAGCATGCCTAGTATGGATACGACCATGGCTACTCTTGAATAATCGTAAGCTGTTGGTGCTGGAGGGGCATGATTTGCACTTCAGGTGGCATGTCCACCTATGGTATGGCAAGGCTGAGGTGCAGAAAGTGTTCCTCCAACATGCAATTCGGAAATCCCTCTTTAGGATATGGATCAAGTACAAACCCCTTCTATATGCTGTTGCCACCTACCACCTCTCCAGCAGAAGCACTTAGGATAAAAGGCTTAAGGAGAGAGGGAGACTGGTTTACTTATAAAGATCTAGCACATTTAGAATGCGGGATAATTAAATTGAGAGACCAACAACAGCTTCAGAAATAGGGTATTACTATACAGTGGTTTCCCTATCTCCAGATCAAAGAGAGGTTCAAAAAGGATATAGAAAGAAGTGGTATAGCTTTGGAACCTTCTCTGTTAGAAAAATGGTGGCAGGGTGGAGTTACCCACCTGTTGTCGAGAATGTATAAATTAATACTGGGGATCAATCAGGAAGGAGAAACCACAGAAAAATATATGATTAAATGGGCATGTGATTTAGGCCGCAATATATATCTAGATGACTGGCAAAAGGTGTGCAAAAATTGTTTCAAATATACACGACTTTATGTTCTGCAAAAGAATGTGCTGAAAATGTGGTTTAGGTGGTATCTCCCACCTGTGAGAATTGCTAAAATGTTTAAGAGTGCCAAGAATAGACGCTGGAAATGCAATAAAGAGATTGGTACCAAAAGGGTAAGAAATTCTGGAAGATGATTTGTTCTAAAATTAAAAAAAAATTGCAAGTCAGGATAGATTTAAAACCAGAATTTTTCTCGTTGGGCATTTTCCAGCTGGATAAGCAAATAGAACAAAAATATGGCAGATTGATGTGGCATATGGTTATGGCGGCAAGAATCATTCTTGCTAGATATTGGAAAAAAGAGTTGACTCCACCTGAGACAGAACGGTTAGAGAAACTGTCTGAAATTGTGGGGACAGAAAAACTTACTTGTATGATAGAGAATAAACCAGATGATAAATTCTTAAAAACCTGGAAACCAATTTTGGAGTATCTGTATACTAAAACTGGGATTGATTAATGGATCAAGAGGAAAATATATTTGAGATCTCATATAATAAAAGATTTAAAGTATGAAGTCTAGGAACAGGGATTCAGAGAGGGTAGTTATAGTACACTATTCATGAAATTGGCTAGTATGTAAATAAGAGACTGGGGAATTTTTGTATATCAAATATGTATATATGGAAAGTGTATATATGTGTATACATGGAAAGTGAATATGATTAGTTTACAGGTAGATATGTATACCTATACATGTGTGTGTATGTGCAAATGTATATACAATGCTTACTTATGTGTGGTTGTAGGTGTATATACATATTCATACAGATATCTATTTATTTAGTCTCATTTTCAAGTTTGGAGGGGGATTGATAAGTAAAAAAAAGTACTACGCTGTTTTGTCAGCAGAGGGGGAGGTTCTCTTTATGAAATGTTAGTTAATCGACAACTTTTTTTTGTTAACTATAGGTCTGTAATTGTTACTAAATTATTAGCTCATGTAAGGCTTAGTTGAGTTAGACTCTGTACGTTAGAGAAGATTAGTCTACCAAAATGTAGGTTAAGTGCATTTATGTTTACATTATGTAATTACGTGGAATGTATGATCTATATTTTTTCATTTCTCTTACCTATATATACCCTCGTTCTTCTTCTTATTTTCTTTTTTCTTATACTGCTTTGTCAAACAAAATAAATAAATATATATGGGAGGGGGAAGAAATAAGCCGGTTGCTATGGAGATGAGGCCTAGCACCAAGGAGGAGGACAGCATATTCCCTCACAAACCCGTCATCTGAATGTTAACAACTCTGAATAAAGATTGGATTGGGGAATATGAGGAAAATTAACAGATACTGAAATAGGCTGGTTGCTATGGAGACGAGGCCTAGCAGCAAGGAGGACAGTGTATCCCTCAGGAACCCAAACTATGTACGTAAATAACTCTGAATACAGATTGGATTGGGAAATATGGAGCAAAGTTACAGGAAATAGAAAAGACAGTTTGGTGAGTTCTTAAGAGGAAAATAAAAACCCCAGGCAATACGCTAGTATCTGATAACAAGCTTCACAGTTTGGAATGGCTTTGGATTAATTGACAGAACTGTGGGCTCTAGAATAACATCCAGCAGTCTTAGACTGCTCTGGGAACTTTTCTAGCACCTTTAGCATCGAAAAGAAAAGATGGAGAGAAAAAAAAGAAAAAGAAAAAATGAAGCCGCAGCCTGTGCTGTTTCCTCTGAGACAAGGTGAGGTCACTCAATATGGCACAGAGTACTGTTTTTCTCTCTGGAGGAGAATAAAAATGAGATGGCCTGAGTTAAGTTTGCTTAAGTTTGTTAGAATTTTATGCATAAAACCAAGGAACGGATTCAAAAGGATTGAAGCCACTGGGGGATTATTTCCGATTGTGTATTTCATACATTGAGGAAATTTCAAGCCATTACTAAAATATCAGCTCTCACCACCTTGAACAGAATGGTTTTCAGTGAATTCAGTTTAACAGATTCAACTGCAACTCAACACCCACTGAGTAACCAAGGAGCTGAGTACTATAGGTATTGCTAAGCAGTAGTAAAAAAGATTTTGGGCCAGGCCCATAGGACACAAATCTGCTTAAAATTTGCTTATGTGAATGAATTTCTACACTGTACATGTAGACATAGTTATGGAGGTCTAGAAAATAAATTCAGCCAAGAGCAGAGACTTGCTCGTAGCCAAGGGCCAAATTAAATTTTAGAGGAGTTCTCAGGGGTTTCATCATAGTGTTGGATAGGACCACAAGCAAAAGTGTGAGACCAAAAATCCTGATATTTAATCCTCAATCTCTTATTATCAGCAACAAAGCCTTAAAGGAGTTGTTTAATATTTTAGAATAGAGAAAAACCTGGAGCCGTTTCACACGACACAGTTATAGCACTATGGTTCCACTTTAACTGTCCTGGATGCATCCTGTAGAATCCTGGGGTTTATGGTATGGAGAGGCATTAGAAACCTCTGGCTATGAATTCTAAACACTGCTCCCTAAGTTTCAAATTCCTTGTGTGGTGTTAAAGGGCCTCGGACAAAAGCTGTGAAGCCACCAGATGAGGGAAAGGGTGTGTGGCCATCTGAGAACACAGGAGGCCCAGGACTTTGAGGTTTGTCACTTCTGTTCTAAGTAATGATTGACATTTTAAGGAAATGTACGTGGTATGCTGTGATCACACTGCTTAGCCATGGTATATCAGATTGTTTGCACAAATGGCCATCAGTTTGGAGCTTTATAGCCTCAGCTGTGCACATTAATCCACCTACGGTGTGCATTAATGCTATAGCAAAGAGAATAATCACCAGGGCTTGATTAATATACCGTGGAATTTCAGAAATGGATTGCTGAACATATCGCCAGAGCCCAAACATTATGTGCCTTATCAAAGCTGAGCTGTTTTTTTTTAATGAGATCTCACAGATCTTTTTCTTTAATGTGATCACTCCATGGCATAATGCATAATAGACAATTTCCAATGGTAACCTGAGATGTCAGCCATGTAAAGATATGAGCAACTTGAGACACTTGGTTAATACGATGAGATCTTCTTCTCCAAAACACCTGTCCAGCCTGTGACTGACAAACAATCATGTCATCATTCATCTCTGAATTTGTCAGGCTAAATACCAGGGGGCTGATAAGCTAATTTCAACGCAGGTGTCAGATTTGGTTAAATAGTTAAACATGTTCTCATGCGGAACTCAATTAATTATTGCGTGATGTCACTATCTGCCCCTTATTGCCCTGCCACTGACAGAGGATGAAATATATCATGGTGCAAGGTGAATGTTAAAATTAATTTCTGGTATTAAAGAATCACCAAGTGCCTTTGATACATTCTCTGTTTTTTGTCTCCTATCTTTAATTGAAAATGTCAGTGTTTATTAAGACAGAATGGGAAATGTTGAGAATTATGCAAAATGTGTGTGTATGTACGTACGTATGTATATATTATGTCCCTCCAGTAACAAAAGGTTTTCTGGGCAGCTCATAATTAGAGAAAAACAATAGCTTAAAGAGGTTTTTAAAAATAAAAACTATTGCATTAAAATTTAAATAACAGATTTAAAAAACTGCCAGCAAAAATAATAAAACAATTAGAAACCTTCTGCATTTTGCACATGAAAATCACAATATGTGTGGCTGAGCAACATTGAAGTGTGGTGAGACAGGTGTGGTCAGCCAACAGGAGGGCTAAAGGTATTGAGAATTAACACCCACAAATATTGTTTTAAGCAGAGAAAATGTGGAATTTGTGCACTGAATTGAGAAAAGCCCGGAAAAAAAAAAGAAAAAATAAACTTAATAAATATAATATAGTGGCCGCTCAACTTTTCCAAGGGTTCGGAGTGCAGAACCTTCTCAAAAACCAGAAAAACCACAAATATCTCCCCCTGCCCAAATAAGTGCTCCCCCATTCCCTTCCAAGGTTTCCCCTCCCCTTAACTTGGGTTTCTTTCAGGCAAGCTACCTTCCAAGGACCCAGGTGATAAGCAAGTGAATGGGAGGGGATAAGCAGCCACACTCATGTGCGCTTCCTGCCCATTCATTTGCATTTGTCTGGCCATGCTGCCTTCCAGGTGCTCAGGAATAAGCATGACCATCCCATATCAACCAGAACAGTTGCAGTGCATGCAGTTATAATAAATTAATTTCATGAAAAATGTGTAGCTTTACTAGAATTTCAGATTTTAAACCACTTTAAAGAATGCTATGATTAAGGTTAAAAATACTGAGACAATGATGAGATGGAAAAGGGAAAACTTTGATAGTGAGGAGGTTCTCTGTGAAGGACATTCCATACTTGGAGAACTACCACTGAAAATAGTGTACGCTTCCTGCACCTCATAATTTGAGAAAATCATTTGCTTTTCTGATATGTTCTTGCATTTTCTATGACTAAACAGATTTGTTTGCAAACTGACACTTGAAAAGAACAAAACAGGCTATTTTCACACTACATTGTTATAGTGCTATTATTCCGCTTTCAACATCCTGTGGAATTCAGGGTTTGTAGTTTCCTAAGGCCCAAGAGCTCTCTGGCTGAGAATTCTAAATACCCCTCCCTAAACTGCAAACCCAGGATTCCATAAGATGTTGAAAGTGGAATAATAGAGCTATAACAGTGTAGTGCGGAAATGGACACAGAAAACAATAAGGAGAATCAACAACAGAAACAGCAGGACCAACAACAGCACATCATGATAGCCTGAAAAAGTTATATGTGACAAATACTATGGCTTGCTTTTAGTTGTTACTCTCAGCTAGACTAGGCCTTTTGAATCAAAGGGAACTAAGGAAATCAACTCTGGTGTAAACTTGGATTATGCAGCCCTCCAGATATTGGACTGCATCTCCTAGCAGCTCTAGCCACCATAACCAATAGTGAGGAATTCTGGGAACTGCAATCCAAAAACATGCAGAGGGCTGCATGATTCCTACCACCTGATTGACACCATTGACATTAAACTTTAGCAGAAGAATCAGGACAGATTTCTGAAGAAGGATTTTGTGCAGTGTGTAATTCAGCGGTTCTCAACCTGTGGGTCGGGACCCCTTTGGGGGTCGAACGACCCTTTCACAGGGGTCGCCTAAGACCATCAGAAAATACGTATTTCTGATGGTCTTAGGCTCCATTTCCTCCTCGGTGGTGGTGCGCAAGTGCGAGCCATGCGCTCGCGTCCCCCTGCCCCCTTTGGCGGAGGTGGGGGGTGCTGTTCGCGCAAGTAGGTTCTTGCATGAAGCGCTCCCTTTGTTGCTCCTTCGTCCTGCAGCTGGCTTCCTGGTCGCGCGACCGCCCCGCCCCTTCCTTCCACAGTGCAGCCTGGGAGCTGTAGGCTGCACTGGGGGAGGAAGGGGCTGGGCGGTCGCGTGACCAGGAAACCAGCTGCAGGACTAAGGAGCAGCGAAGAGAGCACCTCATGCAAGAACCTGCTTGTGCGAACGGCACCCCCCCACCTCCGCAATAAGGTAACGTGCAGAAAAGGCCCAGGAGTGGTGGTGCGCAAGCGTGAGCCACACGCTCGCGTCCTCCTGCCCCCTGTTCAGAAGGGACTGAAATCGCTCCCCTTCTCCGCTACCAGGAGAACCTCCCATCTGACGGGCCAGCTTGGGGGGCAGCAGCAGCACAGGGGGCAGGCCCCCTCCTCGCCATGGCCCCTGCCCCACTTGCCACAGAGGGGAATGCTACGGAAGGGCCGGGGAGCCACAAGGCGGTGTTTTTCTGGGGGGCGAGCTGCGCCTGGCGCAAAAGACAAAGGCACTGGGATTCCCCCCTCCCGGCCAGGGTCGACAATCTGGAAACTTTTCCCACACTGCCCCCCCCCAGTGGAAAAGACAGCGAAGCAGAAACAGAGCCCGGGGGGGGTGTCTCAGAGTTTTTTCCCGGGGAGACGCACGGCTCCTCTTTCCCTCCCTGCCCGCCCTCCTTGTTCCTGGCCGGCGAGGCGGCCTCTGCCGGGGGGGGGAGGCATTGTAAATAATAAATAAATAACGTTATCGTTGGGGGTCACCACAACATGAGGAACTGTATTAAAGGGTCACGGCATTAGGAAGGTTGAGAACCACTGGTGTAATTAATGCATGGAATTCATTCCCATGGAGATGACCACCAAGTCCGATTGCTTCAAAAAAGAATTAGACTAATTCATGGAGGGTAGGGCTCTGTCAGTGGCTCTTTCCGCAAGGCAGGTAAGTGGAGGGTGGTGGCATGATAGCATGTCACTGACGGGGAAAACCCATCAATGAGTTACTGCCTGATTGCATTGGTTGGCGACAGGAGAAGGACGGGATCATGATGACATCATGCAGAAGCATTGCCACGGTCCTGCTCCTCTCCCGTCCCCATGCTGGGACAACAGTGTCCTGCGGAACGGGCCTCAGTCTCTTGTGCTTCCTGCTTTGTTATCCATTTTGTCGGTTCAGAAGGAAAAGTCTGTGGCTTTTCAGCTGTTTTTCTTTGACTAAGCTTCATATATGTATTTCTTTATTAAAATGTTTATTAATCCTATACTGCCTCCATGGAATTTAGATCACTTCACCTAGACCAGTTCTAGTCGCACAGACCATCAAAATATTTGGGCCTTCCCCAGTGAATTAAATAAATAAATTCACTGAGAAGGATCTAAAACATTTTCATGGTTTGAAATATCAGTTAGGTCCAAGAAATAATTACTGATATACATCTGTTAACAAAGCCTCTGATAGTGAAACTCCTTTCTAGAAAGAGTTTTAATGCCCACCCAGCCCTTTCTTTCCTCCTTATCCTCTGTCCAGTTGGAAGTGTTGTCACAGAATCACTGGGAGGATGGTGAAGAAGAAATGGAGTTATATAGATTTCAGTGTCAGGTTGCAGTGTTGTACAAGCAGTAAACAATACAATAAAGCTTGAGCTAGGAAACAGTGAGATTCTGTTCTAAGCAATCCTACCATAGCCATACGTGCTTGCTTGCAACAGGAAAGGTAAACAGCAGCTGCCTCCAGAATCCCTACTGTGGATGCAGGAACAAAAAACAGAGAGAAAAATAAAGAGCAGATAAATCTGCCTGCTAACTACCCTAGTATTTTTTTTTTTTAAGAAAGCATAGATCTGTAAATCTGATCATCAAAATAGAAGTAAGAATTAAGTTGAGTCAGGTGAAAGAAAAAGTCATCCCACAATGCATTTGGAAGAAGTCTTCAAGTAACTTCTAGAATGCTCAAAGTATTTTACTTTACTTATGGAAGCCTTATTTGATCTGCTGTTTCATTCCACATGTGCATTTTGTTAGTTCTGAATAAAAGGTTTGCTGAAACATGTTGGATGGTTCTGCTTTTTGTGGTGTAGAAACCTATCCTGACACTTTTTATGTAATTTCTGCCCCTGGAATCAAATTTTCTGTTAAAGAAGTGATGTCCAGGAGCACATATAATTTACTTAATGAGATATACTTGTATTGCCATCCCTGAATGAAGAGGAATCGTTGTTCTGAGAGAGGGGAATCAGTATCTCCAATTAACTAAAACATTGCCCCAATACAGCAGCAGAGCTTGGAGCTTGTAGGGGGGGTGGGAGGCGGCATGGTCACATGCGCAGGGCATGACCGCAGTGCATAGGGGTATGGCTGTGGCGCATGGGAGCATGGCTACAAGCTGAGATGCCCCAAAAACATTGCTGCCAGGAGCAAACCACCCCATTGCCTCCCACCCGTTGCTATACCACTGCCCCAAGAATCTCCTTTCTGAGGACACAAAATGTGCTTTTAATTTGAACAGAGGGTAAAAAGATAATGATTTTTTTTCTTATTCCTGGTATGCAGTCTGTACAAACATGATTTGACCTGGAATCTTTCCGGAGCATAAATAAAGAGGAAAGAGAGAGGGGAGAAAGAAGAACTGAGCAGCATAATTAAGACTGATTTATTTTAGCATGAGAGTTTGTGGATTTCAACCCACTTTTTCAGACACATTGATGGACTTAATATTAACACCGCAGATATATAGCAGTTGCATGCTTGTCAGGGTGCAGTCAAAACATAATGGGATACTGAAAGGTGCTAATTGTGCCCTTGGCTATAAACCTTCAAAGTGTTGTGTAAGCTGATATAGGTCTATCAAGCTGGTCTGTAGTCTTGAAGTGTGAAAGCAATAAACCTGTTTATGTAGAGTCAGTTTCTTTAAGTCTGAAACTTCTCAAGGAAAAATTCTCTTGCTACAAGCTTGATTGTGAGGACCTATATGTTAATATATGTAGCATGCCAAGAAACCAAATCCATATCTTTCTTGATTGATAGGAATTTGTGAATATATTTTCATTCAGCTGTTTCCTTTTCTAGTGTTCCTTTGAAATTTCTTTGTTCCAAAATCATTACTTGAAAATCATTGAGGGTATATCCAGAAGACAGACTAGTTAACAACATTGTTCAGTTTAGCTTAAATGGACATACTGATAGTACAGATAACAGAAAGATCAGTGGTGACTTTCACAACAGACTGGGAACCTTCAATATATATATTTGCAAGAAAAAGAGTATATATAGTACGTTGACGGTAGGATTCAACAACTAGCATTTTTTGAAAAGTGGCAGTTGAAATATTTGAATGGCAATTGTAACTAGAGAAGTTCTTTTTATAAAATTATCTATAGTCTGAGTTAGGAAAGCTGGAAACCATCTTTTTTTAAAAAAAATTAGCTTTCAGTGTTTAGTGTTTGGTATTTAGTAATTTTTTCTCTTTATTTTCTCTTTTTTTTGTTCTACTTTGTCTTTCTTGTTTACTTGTAATTTGTTGGGATTTTTTTTCTTTGTTATGTCTGTATGTATTGTGAAAACATTTTATTAAAAAAGAAGATAGTATGTCCAGGAGGATAAATATGTTCTGCCACTGGTTTTGGGGTTATTGGCATTTCTAATATCAAATTTGTGTCCATTTGTCTTCTTCAATAAAGACTGTTATTTTTGTCCAATGTAGAGTATAGGCAGGCATTGCTGACAGAAGGTGGCATATGTCATATGGGAGTGTCTGCTTAAATAGAACCTATAAGTACTTGTTTGGGAGACTATACCAATGAATACCAGGCACTGTAATTTATATTTCAGAAGAAGGAACTGTCAAAACGTCTGAGTATTCCTTGCCTGAGAAAATGCTATGAAATTCATAGAGTCCTCATAAGTTGACAAGCAGCTTGAACATGAACACATACGTGCGCGCGCGCACACGCACACACACACACACAATTTCATTGATCCAGACAATTCAAATGGGATAATTCAGCTGGAAAATCCAGTTCTCAAAAGTGCCACTGAATTCATTGGTATTTACTGTCAGTTAAAGATTCACAGGATTGCAACATAACATATATTTCTTTTCTTATACTAATTTTGTTTAAACTTAAAGTGATATTAAAAACAGGTTTTAAAGTTCATATTCCTTTTGGGCAACTCATTGATTTCAAACTTGGTGAACATATGTCAAAGGTTAAGAAAAGCAACAAAGTTAGCTTTTCTCCATTTGTTGTATAAATGGCTGAATCAAGATTAGCTCCTTACTATATTAGTCTCTGGTTTGTGAGAGAATGCTGCAGCTTTCAAAAATCAATTATCTTCAAAGCTACAAAATGAAAAGGAATGAACAGGGGCCAGTCTCAAGAGCATCCTTTGCGTGCTGGAGTTAACATTAGTTAAGTACTTTAAATGATCACTAATTAGAGCCTTCAGCAGGCACTTTAAGGACCACCCGACTGAAACATCTTATTGTGAAAATAGCTTATTGGGTGAAATAGCCCAAATTAACTCTTTGATATGGCATACCAAAAAAAAAAAGGAGGAAAAAAATCCACATTTTTTTCTGCTTCTTGCAAAGTCTCTACAAGATGGTTTAAAACCATTAATAGTTGCTTCTCTGTATAGTACCTCAGCAAAATAGGACTCCTAAAAAAAGCAGATTATTGAAAAAAAACCTGTAGTTCACTTCAAAATGTAAAAGAAGAGAAAAGAATGTGTATTCTTTTTTTCAGTCATTTCATCTAAATATGTGTGTGTTAAGTAGATTTCCTTTTAACAATGATTCTTAATGTTATGCTTTCCGATCCCACAGTTTAATCCCAGTGCTGATTTAGGGGTTTCTTCTAATTCATCTAGTTCAATTAAAGAGTTCAACGACAATGTTCCTCCCTGCCCTATCCCTATGGGTGCAATTGTATTGAGTATGAAGGAAGGGATTGGCATTATGCTCCTTGGAATCCTTCCTTCCCTCCCCTTCCCGGCTGACTCTTGGTCAGGCGCATACGAGCACAGACTGGTTGCTACTTCCAATGGGTGACTTACATATACTTTCCCTATGCAGATCATGCTATTGCTGCTGCTACTACTACTACTATTATTATTATCTCATCTGCGACTCAAGGCAGCTCACAACCCAGTTAAGAGAGAAATATAAATAAAAACATAATAAGTTATATTAAAACACAGTTTTAAAAGTTACAATATTAAAATATTAATTAAAATACTAAATATTAATTAATATTACAATTTAATATTTTTTAAATTTTTATTAAAACATAAAACTCAAAAAGACAAAGAACATATGTACATATCTATATCAATTAGTTTTTATCTAGATAGGGAGATCTATTTAATATTGAAGTGATATTAAAACTTAATATCAAAACAAATGAACTAAAACAATTTTAAAAGTACATCAATATTTTTGATTAAAAATTAACTGCCCTATCTTCAGCAGTGAGCCAGTTGCCAGAAGCTCACCTGAATATGTAGGTCTGTGCATCAGAGCAGAAAGGAAGTGGGCAGCTTGACCCTCCTTGCAAGTGGGTTCCACAAGCCAGGAGCAGCTACCAAGAAGGACCCATCTTGCATTCTCACAAATCAAGTCTCTGAAGGCAGCAGATCTTCTTCTGCAGATCTCAGAACCTGGCAGGTTGGTGTAGAAAAATACCACAGATAGCCTGGACCAAAGCTTTTTACAGCCCTATAAACCAGCATTTTGAATGGTGCTGCACAACAGATAAGTCACTGAAACTATTGTAATGCTCTCTGTAGCTGGACTGAATCAGGAGTCTGATTGCTATGTTTTGGATCAGCCAAAGTTCCCAGATGATATGATATAACTATGACACAGATTGGTGGTCAGAACAGCCATCTCTAAGAACATGTTCTACCATATCTAGATAGAGCAAGTCAGCTTCAGGAGTCCAAGACAGACAGCACTACATGTCTAGCTATGTCCTTCAGCCCTTCTGCCAACCCAGTGTCTGCCTGAGTGATCACTTCAAACTGAGTAAATCTTTAAGGTAGAAATTACTGATCTATAATTTAAAATGGCAAAGACATTCCACATACATCTGTGATCAACAAAAATAATGGCACTAGTGTCCTTATCTTTCCTTGGGTACTATTTATTGATAATTTAGAGAGCAACCCCCCTACATGTTGAACTCAGAAGACTGTGCACAATTATATCATTTAGAACAGGGGTGGCTGGAATGCAGCTGCCCAGGTGTTTTTGTACTGTAAGTACTATCATGCCTCACTATTAGTTGTGCTGGCTGAGATGCAATCCAAAACACACATTCCTCACACCTGCTTCAGAAAAATGGGACCTTATCCTCAGGAGAGTTCCATTGCTGTATTTGGTTTCTGTGGAGTTCTGTTAGCTCAAACAGCCTTGTTATTCAACTTTGTTTCTTGGAGAAGCAAATTAGTCCCTGACTCACCTGAAGAAAGTAATCCAGTGTCATCACAACAACTGGGAGTAGTTACATATCTTAACTAGTGCTTATACCATTTCCAAGGTTCAATGGGAAACCAACACCTGATTCTACGTGCTACAGCCAAGCAAGGTGTGGGACTGTTCTGAGCAATCTTTAAAAGTAAAGTATGCAACTTCAAGTTGAGTGTCAACCCAGAGTTTTCTTAGGTAAAAAATACTCAGACCTAGTTGCCTTCCTCTGAGTATGTAGAGCACAGCACCTGGTATTCTTTGGTGGTCTCTCTTCCAAGAGTAGACAGTCTTTACACATGTATTAACAATGATTAAAATTTTGTAAAAATTATTTCCCCTTAATGTCACAGATTTTTAAAGTCTTCATTTAACCAGGAAATATGATCGTTTTTACCATTCACTGAATTTGTTTTTTGTTTGTTTGATACATTTGTATCCCAGTTTTCCTTAGCCTTCTGAACTATAGTACTAGAGCTTTTTAGGAAAGTACAAATCCTAGCATTCTGTAGGATGGAGCCACGTCAGTTACAGTGATATTATGCTTCTGTAACTGCGTAATGTAGACACACTTTGCATATCTGATATACCTGGTATTGCCCACTTAAGCAGGCCATGGTTGCAGAGCATCTTAAAGACAACTGACCATGAACATTATAATAATTTACATATCTATATCCATCTATTGAGAGAGAACCTGGTGTAATGGTTTGAGCATTGGATTATAACCCTGGAGACCAAGATTTGATTCCCTGCTCAGCTGTGGAAACCCACTGAGTGACCGTGGGTGTGTCACATACTCTTAGCCCCAAATAATCCCATGGTAGGTTCACCTTGGAGTCACCATAATTTGTAAATAGGCACACAAAAACAACATCGTGTGACTTGAAGGCACACAAAAGCAACATCTATTACAAATCACCTTATTTATTTATTATCCCGCTTTTCTCCTGACAGGTAATTCTGAGAGGCTATTGTTGTGACTTTCATAAGTAGACATGATAATACTCTTCAGATACTGATAATGCCTGTCTTGCTGCCTTGTTTGCTATCATACTGGCTGCTTAAAATAAAGTTGCAAGGAGAAATCACTCACCAGGAACAGTTGCAAAAATGAGTCAGACCTGCTTCACACTCACGATCTACATCCTTGTGTCTCCCATACAATGAGCAATGCGTAGCAATTTATCCTATTCTGGCAGGCCACAGTCCAAGCACGGGTGATACTTCTTTCCAAAATGGCAAAATGAAACACATACATTCCTCCATTGCTGAAACCACAAGCCATGAAGGTTGTCCATTCAGTAATTTTCATTAGCAGTGGCAATAAAATTTAAATGTGAAAGATGCAGCTGACTTCGAACTGTGTATTTTGGAACATATGTTTTTTGCTGAAGGAAGAAAAGCAGGTGAGATGCACAGTTCTGGTTGAAGAAGAATACCTTGAGAAAGAGTTAATTACTTCTTCCCTGCTATTGCATTTTAGTGACTATGAAGATGCACTTCTTTTGTGAAATAAAAAAATTCTTTAGAAAATGGCTCACATGTTTCCTCTTTTTACCTAGTACTCCTGGAAAGGGGGGGGCAGTTGTTGGGTATTGCTAACAGAACGCAAATTAGAATGAAAGAAAGCCTCAACTAAACTTGAATTGTGGTTGCCCTAGGTGCCTCAAGACAGCAAGTTATAAAAATTCAATTTGCAATGCAAAATATGGCAGCCAGCCTGTTGCTGGATCTGGATTTTATAGACAATGTAACACTGGTCTTGAATAGCTGTACCAGCTTTGTAGTGGTTTCCAGGCTCAGTTCAAGGAGCTGATTCTCACCTATGAACACTGTCACCTATAAACTCCTGCCTAAAAGTTTACAGGAGGAAATGTGTAGCAGCACAGTTGGGAACTCCCTCCTCAGTTTGGCTCCTCTTTTGGAGGTTAGGTTGGCTCTCCTGTTATACCTTTAGCAGTTTTTTCTAAACTCACAATTCAGTTATTACTGCTGCTCCTTGATTCATGATGATTTTGTGTGTGGGGCAGGGGTTGAGATTGTTTTCATGGCTTTATTGTAAATAATCCTTAACACCCATGGAGTGGATAGTTTAAAAATACATGAGTTCAGTATTGAACCGCTGCGTGCTATGGATGTCTGAATTGCAATCACAGTTCAGTAGGTCACTAAAACGGAACAATCTTATGCATAGATGCTAAAGACTAAGTCCCATTGAATATGGTGGAACTGCCCTCTCTCTAAATATGCTTTGGATTACACTGCATGCATCTTCAACAGTAGCCTGGCATGGACCGAAAGAATAATTTTTATACTTCAAATGATAATGCCATTAGACTTGATTTTTCCTGGAGCAGTGAGCACTTGTGTGAAGATTCCGTAGCACACCTGGTCTTATGAAAATGAAACAGTTCAAGTAGAATGCACACACTAAAGACAAAATCATTATGTCAATGGTAAGAATGTGGCTTTCTATGCCAAAATAATGCTATGGATGACCTGATCTATGCAATACATTTACTGAGTCTTCCATTTCCAGATTTACCACACTGTAGTGTCTTTTTCTTGTGCATTTTGGCTATCTATGGTTGACTTTTTATTCAAGTTAGGTTGATCTCACAGCAGATAGTGCTGTGCCCAAGTCCAGCTAATGAGCTTGCTGTCCCATAATCTTTCAGGACAGCACTATTTTCCCTGTTATGGCAGCAGCCAGTAATGCGGCCACTTCCACAGTTGCTATCAAAATTTGGCAACAACTGCAGTGACTCATTGGTACAGAGTGGATTGCACAGCATACTCTGTACCATTGAGCACTGAGAGTATATGGGCCAGAGTGTTGTACAGACACCAAAAAAACATGCAGACACCAATGTGGCTTTGAAAATGATGATTTGAATTGCAGAGCCTTTTCAGAATCTGCTAGTCACAGGGATGCAGAGAAAGAAAGGATCAGTGGAATGGCTTTAGTGGCAACTGTGGTACAGTTTTGGTGGTTTTGACAGCAACAACACACAGACTTCTGTGGTACAGATTTGGTGGCAGTGGTAGAAAAATTCAGTAGGAGCCACAAAATACCTTTGCTGGGGGAATTTTGAAGATATCTTCCGGACTGCATGTCACCCATTAAACTCAGGACTCTAGCCATTGAGCCACAGCAGCACTTGATAGTCAGGATTTTGGAAGGTACGATGAGGCTCCACAATTCTGAAAAGAAAGTATAGCGATCTCCACTTAAAGAAGTCATTGTCTGTTCTGATGGCCTTACTGTTGATCTCTTTGCTCAGAGATGCATCATGGTACAGTATAAACAGAATTGATTTTGCTGGTTGTATGTAAAAAGTAGATCTATTAAGAGATCAAAACCTGATTATAAACACTTTTACAAAGTGCAGTAGAGCTAACTTCAACATACAGGAGCTGAAGATCACACCTTAAGTCTTGAAAAGGCAAGTTGTCAGGTGAACTTTCTTTAAGACAGAAAAAAGAAATCCTTGTGTAATACTGATTTTCCAAATGGCAAAAAGAAACACATTTTCTTTTGTCTCCCCTCTCCTCCAAAAAGATAAACTGGGATACCAATGTGCCATGACTAAGATTGGTTCTTGGAAAAGATTCACCTGGGACACTAAATATACCAGTCATTGTTTATAACCAGATTGATTTCATTCATATTGGAGAATACCTATTATGTTTCCATGGTTTATACCCAATCAGCCATGTAATTAGAGGGAATTTATTTTCTGGTGAGCTTGCAACTCCACTGAGACGCAACAATATTCTTGGGTTTTCCCATTCCCCTACTCTTGCTTCTTAACATTTGTAATGGACTTTTCTCCCTCTACAATTTATTTCTTCCTATTTTATTTCCTCATCAAGCTGGCCCATTGCTTCCTGGCATTCTGGGGTCAATGAAAGAGTTAAAAAAAAATCTCTATCTCTATCTTGATCTCTGTTGAAATGGTGTGTATGGGAATGAAATGGTTGCCAATTTGTTTGTAATGCATTCTGACTGTACGGGAGTTCTTTTTTCTCCTGACAGGCAGGTGAGATCAAAGTGGTGCAGGACAAAAGGGGCTCAGCAGTGATTTGTCAGGGGACGAAAGGCAGTCTTGTCTGGGAAAGTGGCTGTAGCCCAGAACGAGCCTTCAGATCACTAACACGCTAAAGAAATCATGGCATGAGAAAAAGTACAGCAGAAAAGGTTCAAAGGTCATTTTTATTTGGTTTAGATTGTTGGTGCCTCCTTTTAAACCACAGACCAAGAGGGGGGAAAGAACAGGCTAATAACCACTATTATTGTCCAGGGGGGAAGGAAAACCTCTCTTTTGTACACACACTGTTCAGAAATTGTCTGTAATTAAAATGCTGTTGTTCGACCAAAGGTCTGCTTCTTGAAATCTTTGTTCCCTTAAGTAATTCTTAACCACAAGTATAGTCAGTTCTTCAGTGGGATTGCTTATGCAAGTCAGGGTTACAACAAGGAGTTTGCTGGCTCAAGCATTAGGTTTTCTTCTCTGAGCACACACACACATAGTAATGAATTTTCCATAGAGTGAACACACACGTGTGTGTGTGTGTTCACTCTACAGAAAATTCATTACTATTCTTAGTCCATGGTTGTTCAGAAAAAAATACAGTTTTTTTTAAAATAATCTGCAAAATCTTGGTTCTGTAATGTCCATGAAACATTTGAATAAAACAGAAGAAAACAGAATTACTTAATTCAAAGGAATTTTGGGTGGCCAGACTGAACTTCACCAGGTGCCCTTGAAATGCAAATAGCAGCTGCTGGGAGGTGATTTCTTTTGGGACTATGGCAAGGAGAGAAAGGATTAAAGGTTCTTTCCCAACCACCATGGTCTTCAGGCTTCTGTAGGTTTCTCTGGGGCTGCTATTTACAGAACAAAAATAGCCATGCATGCTAATTGCATGCACACATTTAATGTCTTGTCTAATTTGGCCCAGTGCTCTGGTTTGTCATATCGCTGCTCTGCTTCTTTGTTGTTATTAATATTCAACACAGATGATAAAGATGAGATGATCAGTTTGAAAGCATCTTGTATTTGTAAGTAAAATTGTCAAAGGCTTTTTTAAAAAAAATAGTTTTAGATGTTCATCAAGGTATTTTTCTGAACAGTTTTAGACAAAGAGTTTATTCTTGGTTTTTCAGAAGCTGTTTGTTAACTGAGAATGTGTGAGAATTTTGTTTCCATTCATTTTTTAAAATCTTAAATTACCAAAATGGGCAAATTTCTAAAAATTGAGAATAGAAAAGACTTGAGTTTTGAAAAATAAAATGTGAGGCAAAGGGTGACTGACAGATATACCCACCTATGCCTCTGAGTTGGACTTCTTAACTCCCGCAACCTATGTTTGGGATCTTTGTGTAGTCTACCATATTCACTCTGAATGGGTTTTCTCTCTCTTTTTTTCTTCCCACCTAAATGTCAAGGAAATACAACATTGACCTCTTCATTCTGGGAATAGCTGTACCTGTGCAGATACAACTATTTGGCTAGTGCAGGTAGGAAAGAAATTTGTTTGAATTTGTTTTCAAAGGATATGTCAAAATCTACAATTTTATGAATAGAAAAAAACTGGAAATTTTGAAAATCCAAATTCAAAAGAGAGAGAGAGAAAGTGACAGATTTTCCCATCTCAATCTCTAATAGAGCAGATGAATTACTTGTCTCCTTAGCACCATATTTCTTTTCAGATGGAGTGAATTCTCTGGGGTCTTGGGCAGAGGTACTTCACATCATTCACTGCCAGATTCTTTTCTCAGGAGATTCTAGGAACTAAACCTATGACTATTTACATGTAAAACACAAGTTAAGAGTCATGTTCCTTCTCTTCTTGCTCTCCACTCTATTGTAGTCAACATCGGTGGACCTGTTTTCCCTTTCCTAATCTCTCATTTCTCATAGGATATTAGTGAAACAGAACATCTAGTGAAATGTCTTATGCCCTTTGAAAACAAGGACTAGATTATTGACAGTGAAAGGAACGACTTGGCATTTCAGCTGTTTGACAGGACTGAAATTAGTAGGAAGAGAACAGAGAGGTGGAACTAGAGATGGCATCGCTAACTATGCCATCTATTGAGAAGTGTTACCCTAAGGAGGTGGGGGCTACTGGGGTCTATCCTCAATGCCAGTGTTTCCTTAGAATTTGGGGAAATTATAGCTCAAAGGAGGCCTGTGAGAGGAGGGTAACAGCAGGATCTTTTCACCTGCGTATACCAGTCCTAACGGTAGACAGGACTTCAGTTAAAGTGAACAAAGTATTTTATTTGAATTGACAAACACACAAGAAATCAGATGCTCTTAAGAACAATACAAGGCTATCAGAAAGTGAGGTAAGAAAGGTTGGACAGAGAGAAATTGGATGGAAAAGATGATAGTTACCAGTCCTGAAAAAGGGGTCACAGCAGAGTGACTTAGATAGCATCTGAGGGTAGCATGGAGGAACAGCAGTCTGGGGCATGATGTACAACATGTACAAATGGCTGGGGTTGAAACTAGGGTTTTTATACCCTATTTCACACAGCGAAGGGGTGCATTGACAAAACTGTGATGGCTTTCCCACGGGATTGACAAAGGGGTCTGGAATGGGCTGATTGCTTAACTTCAGAGTGACAAAACACTGATGAGACTCATGACAATCTTTTAATGTTCAATCACATAGGGCAAGGCTTTCCAAACAGTGTGCCACGACATGTTACTGTGTCACCTGAAGTGTGTAGGTGTGTTGCCTATAATCTTGGAAATGTATGTTATTATTTCTAAATATATATATTTTAAAATATATGAAAGGTTTTCATGAGATATGTTGTGTCCCCATACATTTTGTTATTACAATTTATTTATGTGTCTGTATCTCTTATAAGGGGTTAGTTTAACCTCCAGTTTGCTAGTAGAACTGAATTACTATGTCGCGAAATGATACATGTCTACAAAAGTATGTCACCAACATGAAAAGTTGGAAAGCTCTGACATAGGGTATATAGGAAGATCTCCATAGGGTAAGATTGAGTGATGGTGTCTGATTGCTCACCATCTAAGCAGTTCATCTTCCATTGTATTCAAACATGCCAAGAGCCTAAAGCAGTGAAGGGATTAGCACAAACCCATCAGTGTTGGGTTTTCCGCATAATCCTATGTGAACTTTCATGACCCCAAACATGTCTCTGACCAGCATGACCCTGAACACATTCTCTGGCCAGTGTAGCCCTAAACAAGTTCTCTGGTCATTAAAAAATCAAATTTATGAAGATCACACACCTCGCAGGAGGGGAGGGTAGAGTATGGTAACAGAAGCCTATTTGATAAGGCTGTAAATTAGCCAAAATAGGAAATACTCAGAAGAGGATGCTTAGAGATTTCTTTCCTATAATTCAAATGCTACTGTTTGATATGTTTACAAACAATTTCCTGGGGTTCTGCCATATAATTTCCTACAATCCTTTGGAATAGAAATCTATTTCATTGTTGTTACATGCCTTCAAGTGGATTCCAACTTATGGTGACTCTATCCGAGAGTTTTCTTGGCAAGATTTCTTCAGAGGAGGTTTGCCATTGCCTTCCTCTAAAGCTGAAAGAGTATGGTTCACCTCAAGTTACCTGGTGGGTTTCTATTGCTGAGTGGGGATTCACACCTGGTTTCTCAGAATCCTAGCCAGTACTCAAACCACTACACCAGAAGTGGGTAGTCCACATCTACTGTATAGGCTACCCATTTCCTTGGCTCTGTTTGGAGCAATACAATACTTTTTTGGAATGTTTTTATATGTAATGCTGCCTGGTAGAATTGAAAAGCAGTGTAAGTAGACCATGGAGCAGTGCCCAAGATGAGCATTATACATTGATGTTCTTCATGTCAGTAACCATATATGTGGACTAACAGCCCTATGCTAGTAATGAGCTGGCAAGGGAGACAGATATTGCCTCTTCGCCCCAGATATTGCCTCTTCCTCCCTCAATGGCAGTGGCTTTTTTCATCCTGATGGCCAAACTCATTGGCTGCCACTGCTTCTTATTTCCATCCTGCTGACCGATTTGGCAACAAAAGGAAAAAATAATGGAAGAAAGAGATATAAAATAAGTGAATGAATGAATGAATAAAGTGCATGTAATCTTTTGTAAAAAGTATGTTTACATGTGTGTGCACATGTCTTCAAGCTGCCTATCAACTTATGGTGACCCTATGAATTTCATAGGTTTTTCTTAGGCATAGAGTACTCAGAGATGATTTTGCAAGTTCCTTCCTCTGACATGTAGCCTAGAGTACATGGTATTCATTGGTGGTCTTCCTGTCCAAGTCCTAACCAGGGCTGACCCTACTTAGCTTTCAAGATCAGATGGGAATTGGTGCCTTTAGGGTATTTACATGAAAACTGGGTAAATCCCATCATCCTAAATCCAGGGACTTCTCCACCATATCTGCCTTGTCTATACTTAATTTTCAGTGAGCGTGCTGGTGTTTTGCTCTTTTGCCTGCGCTCTGGAAATCTCTTCTTCACTGCAGGCTCCCAAGGGCTGATGATGACCTTCCTTTTCAGAAAGACCATACTAACTTGCTCTCTTTTTCACCCACCTTTGTATAAATATTTTGATTTTTGTCTTTTATTGTCTTCACTTTTCTTATTTCTTATTTCTTATTGCATGCTTTGTTACTATTTTCTCTGTTTCCTGTGTTCTATTATTGAGTGTTTATTTGTTTAATTAAAAGGATATTTTGTAACTGATATATTTAAATTTGTTGTTGACACCCACTTTGTTTGTTGTTATGTACCCTTAAGTCAGCTCTAGCTTATGGTAACCTTTTAATAGGATTTGATGTATTTTTTAAAAAACATAAGATTTATTCAGTGGTTTGCCATTGTCTTCCTCTAAGGCTGAGACAGTGTGATGTGTCCAAGGTCACCCATTTGGTCCAGTTGGTTTCCATGCTAGAGTAGGGATTTGAGTCCTATGGACTCCTGGAATTGTAGTGCAATATTTAAACCACCACACCATGCTGGCTCTCTGCTTTGTATTTCTAAGAAAAAAAAGGGATTAAATGAGTAAAGTGAAATGCAGAAGACCCACCCACCCAAATACAATGCAGTGCCACCACCAGATGCTTCAGATCAACTTTTCCCAATTGTGCCCCTCTAAATACTTTGGGTTACAAGCAAAGTTCAGGATTGTTATGTTTTTGGATTGCAACTTCTTGATTGCAACACCTTGGTGCCTACTCAGTGTGGCCACTTTAGGGTTCTAGGAGATGTAATCCAAACAACATTTCCAAGCTGTGATTATAACTACTATAGTCCACCTCCAGCATGGCCACTGGGCTGGGGATAGTCATGAGAATGGCAGTGTCACATATCTGGAGGCTAGAGAAGAGTGGCCTGAAGAATTTGATCATTAATAATAGCAAAGCCACTTTAAATCTTTTCTTACCTTAACTGGTCTGGAACACTGAGGACTGAGTGAGCGAAGCTCTGAGGACCTTTCCTGGACCTACAGGGAAGAGAAGTTGAATCAACAAGATTCATGAAAATGAATGTGATTGAACAAACATCATTTCAGACTCATTCTTAAGAACTGCCTTTCCCTCTGAATCTAAATGTGTACTTCAGTAATGACAGGTATAACAGGTGGTATCTTGATTGATAAAATTCTAAGGATTTTTTTAAAAAAAATTGAATTAGTTTTTAAATTTTATTCTGATCCAGAATCAAGTGAATCAGATCTATGTGAGCACTACATGGATCTGTTATATTAGCAGGTTAGAGAGGAGTAGGGGCTCTTGATTTGGGACAAATGTGTTCGGAGGCTGCATTATTTGTTCATGTATTTATCTAGATTTTTAAAGACACCTAAACCATTTCACTGTTTCAGGATATTTTCTGGCAATTCCAGGCTGGTTGTTCTATTTTTTTTAATGGAGTTATAGCTATAGTGCATGAGTGAAATGGCACTTTTGCACTGTAACTCTGTAACTGTCTCAAAAAATCAATTGAAAAAAATTGCCCTTCAAACCACAGAACCGCCTCAGCAAAACCTACTTTTTTTGGTTTTTTAATTTTTTTTTTATGTGCTCAAGAAATTGCTATAATCAGCCTCAAAGAGTAGATGCAGAAGTGAAAACAACTGCCAAAATACAAGGCACATTATTGTGAGAAATCATATTGCTTTAGAGCAATCTGGAGGAGCCTGTAGATAGTTGTATATAAGACAGTCAATTATATCGTTCCAAAGAAAGGTTCAGAAAATATTAATTATCAGCCTAATGACTTGTGAAGGATTACCACGAGGTGCTGGTGAAACAGAAAGGAATCACTGAAATGTTTCCCTGATGGTTGTCATTATTTACAATGCCAGAGGAGGAACTGATTGGATTGGGAGTATTTGTTTTTCACTTACAGTTTTTTTATGTCTCCTGTCAGAAAGGAAAGGATTTCTATCAATGAATGCTACAATCGAATGGAGTTGATATGACTAGATATTATTAGGGGATGTTCCTGCATTCCTTTCACACTACACACTTATAGCACAATCACATAATCTTAGAGCTGGGTGAGACAGCAAGAGCCATCTGATTCTGCTAGGCATGTATATACAGCTACAGCTACAGATGTTTAAAGACCTCCAAAGAAAAGAAATTTACCCCTCCAAGATATTCTAATTCCCATCAAGTAGTTCTTGGAATAAAGAAGTTCTTCCTGATGTTTAAGTGGAACCTCTTTTCTTGTAATTTGAATCCATTGGTTCTAGTCTTTGAAGTAGCAAAAGACAAGCCAGTTCCATGATTTACATGATATCCTTTCAGTCATTTGAAGATGGCTATCATGCCACCTCTCAGTCTCTTCTTCTCTAGGCTAAACAAACCCCTCCCTAGTTCCTTCCTCATAAGGGCTTGGTTTCTTGATCACCCTCCTCTGGACACATTCCAGCTTGTCAATAACTTTTGTGAACTGTGATGTCCAAAAATGAACACAGTATTCCAGAAGAGGTGTTCTAGTTCCATTTCAACTGCTGTGGCAACATTCTATGGACTCCTGGGATTTGTAGTTTAGCCAGGAATACCTTAACTTCGCAGCCAGGGAACTCTAGTGCCTAACCAAACTACAAACCCTAGTATTCTACAGTAAGGTGTTTAATGTGGAATCATTGTGCTGTAATTATGTGATGAAAGGGCTTCTGAAGATCTTTTGCCTGGATGTCAACTTTATGTAATTAAATACTAAAGTTACGATTGTCCATGCCATTGCATTTCCAATGTTTATCACAATTTCCACACTAGCCTGTTATAGTGTGATGATTCCACTTTCAACATCCTCTGGAATCCTGGGGTTTGCAGTTTCAGGAGGGGCCGGCTGGCTCCTCCCGAAACTGCAAACCCCAGGATTCCAGAGGATGTTGAAAGTGGAATCATCACGCTATAACAGGCTAGAGCAGAAATGGCCAATGTGTGGTTGTGAAAGCTGGACAGCGAAGAAAGGAAGAAAATCAACTCAATCAAAAAACTCAATCAAAAAATGTAGTGCTGAGTTCCACAGACATGGATGCTAAAAAGACGAATGAATGGGTCCTAGAGCAAATCAACCCTGACCTTTCCCTAGAAGATAAGAGGACTAAACTGAGGCTGACCTACTTTGGCCATATCATGAGAAGATCTGACTCACTAGAAAAAACAATAATGCTTGGTAAGGTAGAAGGCAGCAGGAAAAGAGAAAGACTTCATTACAGACGGATGGACTCCTCCAAGGAAGACGTGATCCTGAATCTGCAAGACCGGAGCAGGGCAGCTGAAGACAGGGTGACTTGACAGTTTCTCATCCATGGGGTCGCCAGAAGTCAAAGTCTACTTGAGGGCAGTTAACAACAGCAACTTAGACAGAGCACAACCCAGATCCTTCCTCCCATTGAAAAGAACGGGACATAAAATGGATGGTGCCCTTGCCAGGATGCCAGGGTGGGGAACAAGGCATGTAAACAGTTGGTCTGGTCTAATATAAAGGTGCATAAGGGGAGGGAAGGTAGGCCTGGCGTATATTCTGGTTATCCTTCTGCCCACAGACTTTCTGGGAAGTCAAAGCCCCGTGGAAGCCACCACTGATCCTGAATAAAGATGCCTCTGATCCGGCTGGGCATTTCATTTTAATGCCTTTTCTTTATCAAGCTAAGCAAGGTTATGTGTATAGAAATGTTTCGAAATACATGCTGTTTGTAAGTTGTTCGCCGCCTGGATCCATAGGGAGAGGCGGGATACAAATAAATAATAATAATGTGCTACTCTATAGAGCCCTTCCTCTCTGCATTTCTGAAGAAAGAAAGAGAGGGGGGGCGCTAGGAAAGCGAGCCCCCTAAGACATAATGAGCCTTGTTAACTCGGGGGCGGCCTCAACAGGCGGCCAAGCGCGGCTGTGTGGTCTGGAAAGTCATTTCAAGCAGATTAGGCTGTTCGCGGGGCGCAGAACTGCCCCACAGGGGAAGCGACAAAGGAAGCGGATGGGGCGGCTGAAAAGCTCCCTCTCCCCTCCGCCTCCCCAAACGCCCGCCCCGGCCGGTGCCCGAGCAGGTGCGACCTGGGCGAGAGGGAAAGAAATGAGGCGGGGGGGAGAGCTACAGGCGGGGAGGGGGCTCGCCAGGGCTCAGGCAGCCGCGAAGCCACCACGCGCACCTCAGAGCGTCTTTCCCGCTCCTTCCTTCCGCCCTTCCCACGGTCTGTTTAAACTGCTAATAGGTTTTTAATTGGCGACGGGAGGGCCTCGTTCCCCTCCCCAGGGCTCCGCCCCCTCCCTCCCTCCCTCCCCAGCCCCGCTGCCGGGCTATTTATTGCCTGACAAATTGTTACTTCCTCCCCGCCGCCTGGGGCTTCGCGGCGCCTCTTGTCGAGGCCCTCGCTCGGCGGCTCCCGAGGGAAAGGCGGGAAGGCGGGAGGGCCGCCGCGACCACCCCCCGAGGGGCCTGCGGAGCTCCCTGGCGGAGAGCCCGGCGGGGGTCGGAAGACGAAGGAAGCTCTCCTCCGCACAGCCCCTCCCTCTGCGCGAACCGGGGTGGGTGGGTGGGTTTGTTTTCTCTCCCGTTGGCCGCCTTCGGAAAAGAAACCAAGCCCCTCCTTTCTGTTTTTCAGTACCGCTATATTCTGAAGCCTGCTCAGTCTGGGGCCATTTCCGCACTGGACTGTTATAGCGCTATGGTTCCACTTGCAACATCCTGTGGAATCCCGGGGGTTTGCAGTTTTAGGGAGGGGCATTTAGAAGTCTCAGCCAGAGAACTCTTTGGCGTCAGTAAACTACAAACCCCAGAATTCTACAGGATGCTGAAGGTGGAATAATAGCGCTATAAGAGCGTAGAGCAGACATGGCGTGTATAAGTGCCTTCAAGTCGCCTGTGGACTTATGGCGACCCTGCGAATTTCATAGGGTGTTTTTAGGCAATGAATACTCAGAGGTGATTTCGCCAATTCCTTCTTCTGGAATACACCCTACAGCACCTGTTAATCACTGGCAGTTTCCCAGCCAAGTACCAACCAGGGCTGATCCTGCTTAGCCTCCAAGACCAGAGGGGATCCAGTGCCTTTAGGGTGCTCCGCGTGGATGTCTCAGTAGGGACGATGGGGCTTCCAGTCTAGCACCGCTGGAGGTCGCCAGTTTAGGGGGAAGGCACCCTAGGCCGGTCCGGTGGGCAGCCAAGTGACCTCTCTTGAAGAAATGACTGGCGTTCCTGAATAGCCGCGGTTGACTTCTTTGCCAGCTGGGCGATGGGACCGCTCTGGGTTGCAGTCCGAACTGTAACAGAGGTGATGAAACCCATCTCCTAAATTCAGCGTCTTGGACAGCTCCTTCAAGTTCAGACTCAACCCACCGCCAGCTAACGTGGGAAGCATCGGCGTCCCTGTGAGCCCAGAGAAGGGAACGCCCTGGACTCTGAGGGATCTACCTTCTCAAGCCATTTCCGCACTAGCGTGTTATAGCGCGATGATTGCACTTAGAATGCAGCCCTAAGCACTTCGAAATTCGTCTTCCTTGGTTAGACGCCCTTCGATATTCCGAAATCTACAATATAAGCATCCACCCTTTACTCATAAGTAAATCCAGTGTTCCGTGGAGCTTCGTTGCCTACACAGCCCTGTTTACATGGACGCCCGACTGTCATCACCTGTTTGCTGTATATCTCGAATAAAGATGTGTCCCCGGGGAGTTCACCTGGCCGCTTCTTCCCTTGAAACCAATGTGTTCAGGGCTAGGAGGAGCACAGCAGATTTGCAAGGGGGAGAGGACGACGCCTCTCTAAATCAATGAACTACATTCTCCATCATCCGTGACCATCGCCCTGGTAGCGGAGGGGGAGCTAATGTGAGTTTGGAACCCCACGTCTATAGAATCTCGCAACCCAACTCTCAATGCCTGTTGTTGTTGTTTGTTGTTGTTAGACTGGTCTATCCATGTCTGTTGTAGACGAAATTTAGACGTATAAATCTCATCCAGACTAACGTTTTCTGCTTCCAGGTGGATTGCAGACACCAAAACCTGCTTTGGAAAGCTCTCACTCAGCAAGCGACTGTCTACCCGCGAGGGAAAAAAAGCACTATTTTTTTTTTAAAAAAAAATCACTTTTTTGAGCTCAATGAATAGAACATAATTACAGGCAAAGTTCGCCTGAACGGCGCTCCTTCCTCCTCCTCCAACGTTGAGCACCAGAGACAAAAGTGCTCTCTGATTAATATTTAGGGCTACAGAGAGAGACCTTTGGGGGGCATAATTAAAAATATTTCCAGCAAGAATCTCTCGACCACATCTGACGTCCCACCCTTAGTTCGCATGTGACCACATCAAAGCGCCTTGTTGAGCTTGGAGGAGGAGGAAGAAGAAGAAGAAGAGGGAAGCGCGGGCCCACGCAAGGATCCCCGGCCAAACTACCAATGGCCCGATAGGGTGGGTTTCGTGGCACAGACGGCTGACGGAGGGGGCAAAACCAAGGTCTCGAGGCAGGCGGCGGTCTTTCACCAAGACACTGAGCCAGCCTGTAAACGCACTTTGCCATTTGCAAAGCGCTATGATTCCACTTGGAACGCCAGTATTTGCAGTTTAGGGAGCGGCATTTAGCTCAGGGAGCCGGCGTGGTGTAGTGGTTTAAATCTTGGATTAAGACCCTGGAGTGGAGACCAGGATTCGAGTCCCCGCTCAGCCAGGGAAACCCATTGGGCGCGTCTGCACTCACCATCACAGAAAACCCTCGTGATATGTTCTCCTTAGGGTCTCCATAAGTCGGTAACGACTTGAAGGCACACAACAACGATTTAGACTTAGATCTAATCTCTCCCTAAACTACAATCCTCAGCAGTCCATAGGATGTAGCTGTGGCAATTACAGTGGAATCAGAGCGCTATAATTGTTCTATGTGAAAGGGCCCCTAGAGGTGAAACTCGTTTCTTTTAAGAAGACACTGCGAAGGACGCCTAGCCAAAGGCCATTTCCGCACGATGTTGTTATAGTGCGATTATTCCACTTTCAACCTCCCATGGAATCCTGGGGTTTGCAGTTTAGGGAGGGGCTTTTAGAATCCTCAGCCAGAGAGCTCTTGGGCCTCAGGAAACTGCAGACTCCAGAATTCCACAAGATGTTGAAACTAGAATAATAGCACTATAACAGTGTAGCGCAGAAATGGCCAACATAAGCTTTTCCCCTCCATCCGCCCTTCTTCCAGAATCTTTTGTTTCTTTTCCGCGATTCTCAAAAAGCCGTGTGAAGGTTGGTGGATGATGCGACTGTCAAATTAGGAAAGCGGGAACCATAAGTCCATCAAAATGAAAGAAACTGAAGCCTGCCTCGTTGACGCGTCACTAGCTCCCATCTCCGCTGGGACTGGGAGACTAGACATCGTAGGGTTTTCTTTTCCTAGAGGAAATGGTTAGGAAGTGAAAACGCTGTCCCTGTTTTCCCCGGCAATAGGTGCCCCGATGTCGCATTAGGATATAGACGGATTCACACGTTGAAGGGCTGCCCTGGCTTGCGACAGTCTTGCCAACCATCCTTCCCTTCTTTCCCCTTCAACTGTGGGAGTCGTTTCTATTCTTTCGTTCCGTTCTATGACCCCTTTCTATGAAGAGGGAAGGAAGGAAGGAAGGAAGGAAGGAAGGAAGGAAGGAAGGAAGGAAGGAAGGAATGGGCAATATTAATTTGGGGGACAGGATCCAGGCAAAGCCCTTTCATCTCCGTGTATTGATTTGTTGCATTTGTCATTAAAAAAAACACACAACCCGCTTCGACTTTGAATGTATATTATATCCCTCACAGTTCGCCTACAACAACATTTGAAATAAATAAACAAGCAGCAATAGTAATGCAATACCATTGTGAAATATTATCATATTCTTCTGGTCCGGCTTTTCCATGCAGACGATGCTTCTGACAGATCAAATTCTATCTGTGAAGCCGGAGCAGACCGTGGGAAAACTGGCCCGGCTTTCAATGCCGGCTGTGTGTCTCAGGGCGGGTGCTTAATATTTTCTTTTATTCCCCATTTCAGACAGCTGAAAGATGGACTCCTTTTTCCTTCCAAGTAGGATTGGCACGGCCAGGAGACAACTGACTAGATCACAGTTGTTGCTGTGCGACCTCAAGTCGCAGGAGAACTTATCGCGTGGTTCCCGTGGCAAGATTTGTTCAGAGGATGTTTACAAGGTTTGTTCAGAGGAGGCTTTCCTCGGAGGCTGAGAGAGTGCAACTTGCCCAAGGTCACCCGGAGAGTTTCCGTGAATAATGGGGGTTCTAACCCAAAGTCCTAGACCCGCACTCAGACCACCACACCAGGCTGGATTTCACCATTTTCCGACTATATTATATGTATATAATATTCCATCTGGGAAGTTTCTCTGTGTCCTTCCCCTCCATCCTCAATCAGGCTTCATTCCATCTCTTTAATTCACTACAGCAATTTCATACTTGGAATCCACGCTGTTGTTTTGTGCCTTCAGATCGTTCCCGATGTATTGCGACCCTATCACAGGATTTTCTTGGCAAGAGGCGGTTTGTCTTCGCCTTCTTCTGAGGCTGAGAGTGTGTAACTTGCCCAAGGACTAAGTGAGTTTCCATGGCCCAGGGGGGATTGGAATCCTGTTCTCTTAAGAGTCCTAATCCAGCATTCATACCACGCTGGCTTTATCCGCGTTTGTCTTTATATCAGTCAGAAGCTACTTCGAGGAAATTAAGCTTTATTACCTGAATAGTCCCCTCCCCCTTTTCATTAAGAGACAATTTTATTAAGAAACAACAACAACCCAATCTAGTTACCGTTTGAGGTGCACGTAATTGAATTTAGCAATTTTAAAGTGGTGGTTTTTCCTCATCTAGAAAGGATTTACAAGTTGATTTTTAGCAACATTTCTCAAAGAGTTCTCTAAAAGCTGAAGTAGGGCAAATGCAACTAAGTGGACAACAACGCATTAACGACAACAGTGCGTTAATGCGTTCGTTTGCGTATTTTTAATTAATTAAATCGGACCAACTTTAGATGGAGTTAATCACAGCTGCGCGACATTTCCAGCCAACGCCCCCCCCCGACATCCCATCAGTGTGATTGATATAGCAATGAGTGGTTTTCTTTCATCACTCCAGACAAAGAGAAACAGCTGAAATTCCCCCAAGGCTGCTTGGGTAATCTTTGAAGGCTGGTGTTGTTTTGTTGTGTTTGTCTTTCCACCCGCCTCCTGACCCGGGGAGGGGGTCCAAACCTCTTAATTTCTTCTTAACGTGCGTTAAAAAAAATACACCCCAGGACACCCTCTTGCGGCATCCATTATCCAGGCGCTCAGCCCTGGGGAAGAGGGATCCTCTTCCCGTCTCTCCCATCTCAGGGATGCTCCTCTGAAAGGGTGGGGGGCGGGAGGCAGACGAGGTGGAACCCATCTTCAACGGTCCGAGAGAAAAAGCGGCCTCTCCTTTCTTTTGGGTGTGTGTGTGGGTTGGAATAGAAGTAGGTAGCCGAGGCGGTTGTCTGAGAAGGCCACAACCATTTCCGCACTGGCCTGTTATAGCGCGATGGTTCCACTTTCAACATCCTCTGGAATCCTGGGGTTTGCAGTTTCGGGAGGGGCCAGCCGGCCCCTCCCGAAACTGCAAACCCCAGGGTTCCAGAGGATGTTGAAAGTGGAATCATCGCGCTATAACAGGCCAGTGCGGAAATGGCCAGGTCAATCCGTCTGTGTGTGTGTATGCGCGCGCGGGCGCGTGGAGAGGATGCCGCGCAGTACCATCCCGGCTGGACTCCGGGAGGTCCCTTCGAGACGGATCCCTTTTCCCCACCCTGCCCTCTGTCTGTTTCTCGGGAAAGGCGCAGGAAGCTGGGGTGGCGGGCGCGCCTTTCGCTTTCCGCGCCGTCGGGTTTCAGAAAACGCGCCCCCTCCCCGCAGTTTCTCTTGAGGCACTTCGGGGGTCGCCGCTCGCCCCCCTTTCCTCGCCCCCTCCTTCTCTTCCCTCCCTCCCTCCCCTCTTCCCTCCCTCCCCCTTTTCTCTGTCATGCATGCCGCGCGTCTTTCGGGGGACCTGAGGAGGTTGAGCCCAGCCTCTCCAGCTCAGTCCAAGCGCCGGCCCCGTCGGTCGCCTTCCCCGGTGTCGACTCCTTTCAGGAGAACTCAACTAGATCCACGGGAGGGAGGGAGAGAGAGCAGAGGAGGGGGAGGGAGGGAGGGAGGGAGGGGGAGGCGGCGGCAGAGTCGGCGAAGGGAAACTAAATCGCCCCTGAGTTGAAGCAGAGGGACTGTCCGCCCAGCCCCGACGGACAGCGACTTGCCCGAGGCGCCCCGGCAGGATCCGGCGCGCCCGCGGCCTCCTCGGCGCTGTGCTGTCCCTGGCGCCCCCGTCCCTTGAATGGGCCCGGCGCGGGGCGGCTGTGCCTCCGCTCCGAGCCGAGCGCCGCTGCCGCCGCCGCCGCCCGTCATGCCACGATGGTGACCCCCTGGCTCGCCCTGCTGCTGAGCCTCCTGGGGCCGCCGGTCCGGTCCGGTCTCTTGCTACCGCTGCTGCTCCTGCTGCTCCCGCCGCCGCCGCCGGTGCTGGGGGCGGCCGACGCCGAGGTCTCCCCCTCCGAGGGTCCCGCTTGCGCCCGGAGCGACGGGCGGCCGACGGCGGGCTGCGACCCCCCGCGCTGGCGCCGGGATGCGGGCGGCCGCGGCGGGGTCTACGAGCATCTCGGCGGAGCGCCCCGGCGGCGGAAGCTCTACTGCGCCACCAAGTACCACCTCCAGATCCACGCCAACGGCAAAATCAACGGCACCCTGGAGAAGAACAGCGTCTTCAGTGAGTAGCGCCCGCCGCAGCCCCCTCGACCCCCCCACCCGAGACCACCTCCCATTCGGGTCCCAGGCTCCCGATCCCCAGGCGCAAGAAAGCCCCAAGGATTTCAGTGGGTCTCCTCTCCCAAGATGCCGCCAGCTCACCTCGGATGCGCGTCTTGTTCGCTGGGGAAATGGTAAACGTATATAACAATTGAGTACCGTTTTCCCCAAGACTCGGGCCATTTCCGCACTAGCCTGTTATAGCGCTACGATTCCACTTTCAACCTCCTCTGGCATCCTGGGGTTTGCAGTTTCGGGAGGGGCCGGCCGGCCCCTCCCGAAACTGCAAACCCCAGGATGCCAGAGGAGGTTGAAAGTGGAATCGTAGCGCTATAACAGGCTAGTGCGGAAATGGTCTCGGGTAACAAGGCGGCTGCCGGCAGAAGCCGACCCGAGCCTTGCTTTGGCCGCCTTTCTCTCCAAGGGCGCGTCAGGCAAACGAGGGGGCTCGTCTTTTAGGGTCTGAGGGGATTAACGGGCCGGGAGACCCCAGGCGAGGGGGCAGGAGTCAAAGGCTATTTGCTTTGAATAAGGCAAAGGGCATCCAAGGTCTCCACGGCGAAGGGAAGGGCAGACTTCACAATTCGGATGACACACACACACACAGGAGCTGCGAGCGAGCTGATCTCTGGTCCGCACGGTCTGGTCCGGAAGTTTTGGCTAGAGCGGAACGCGACACTTGGATTTAAAGGGGTGAACGCGGGGCTGCGAGGTTTGTCTAGGGCTGAATTCCAGATTCTACTTCGTCCTTCAAACGTACGGAGAGAAAATATTCCTCGGGGGAGGAATACTTCGGGAATCAGTCAGTTCAAATCAAAGCCCAGCCCTGGGGATGGGGCACTCAGTGCGATTCCTGGAACTATTGCTGTTGTTTACTGAACCTCAGCAAAAGCTAAGCAATCGTGTGCGCCACAGCGCCCGCTCTGCGGCGAAGTCCACAGTTGTCCAGCCTCGCTGTGCCTTTAGATGGAGGCTTGAGAGAAAGCAGGGATCAGGACCCTGTGGCTTTCCAGATGCCCTTTAAGTATAACTTCTTCCATCCCTTTGTGCTGGCTAGGGCTGATAGAAGTTGCAGTCCAGCAACATCTGGACTACATGCTCCTTACCCTTGAGATAAATTTATTTATTTATTTATGTCCCGCCTTTCTCATGGTATGGCTTACACGTACTTGAGTTAGCAAAAGGATTGTAAACAAATAAACAAAGACAAACCCAATAAGATGTGCCTCCTACTCAAATAAGCACTTGGCCACGTGTAAAGTGTTTTCTTCGTGCACTTTGCACACACTGTCTGTACAAAGTTGGAATGTCTAGGACTTAATTGGCAGACGGTCTAAATCCCAGTAATCCTTTTGTGTGGCATAGTGGATTGACTAGGACTCTGAGAGACCAGAGTTCATCTCCCAGCTTGACCATGGAAACCCACGGAGTGATCTTGGGAAAGCCACCACTCTCTCAGCCTCAGAGGAAGACAAGGGCAAACCTGAAGAAACTTTGCCCAGAACATCCCATAATAGGTTCGCGTTAGGATTGTGATAAGTTGGACACATCTGAAGTGGGCACAACAACAAAATCTTTCTTGTAGGAATCAATCCACTCTGAACATATTTCATCCCACCCTCCCCTGCAAAGCAGATGCAGGCAATGAATATGGTAAACTTCAAAACAACTGTCTTTTGCTAAGTAGCTGTTTGTCTGGAGTCTCCAGTGTAGGGCTGGTAACTGTTCGCTCCTTTCATGATATCTGTATCAGGACTTGAGAACGATGATGCTTTTGCATCAGCATTTTAGTGACTTCCACTCAACTCCTTTGTTTTGCTTCTCCCTTTACATAGAAATTCCCTCTGCACAAAAATAAGGGCATGATGGGAAATAAGCTTCAGCAGTGTGTGGGGGGTGTAGGGGTGTGCTAGGACTCATATCTGGAATCTATAGGGCTGAGATCTTCTTCTGCACCTAGGCAACACAGAATGAAGAATTATAGGAGAGATTTTGAAAAGTAGATGCTAAACTAACCCACTTAACTAGCTTCCCCCCTCCAAGATGGCTAGATAGTGAGAGGCACAAAAGAAGGAGGCTGCTCAGAATTCCAGGCAAAGGTAGGTTTTTGTGTGTGTGTGTTTTTAAAAAAATGACTTGCTTTTCTCCTAGAAAAGAAGGGTTGAACCCAGAGGTTTTTCCGTCTGCAATATGCCTCTCCCTTTTTTCTTTGAGCTCCTCGAAATCATTCCAGGGCAAACCTGCACCTCCACCACCTCTTTGTTTTATATCCTCTTGTCATCCCTCTGAGAATACATTCGGTGCGTGGGTTGGAGCATCACTGAGAGAAGAGTCCAGCTGCTGGCCAGAATTTACAAATGGACAAGCCCAGCGGCTGTCACTTGGTTTATTTGTCTTAAAATGTGTGACTTCCCAGGATGCTTCAGTCTTTGAATCTACTGGTTGTAAACAAGGTTTGGAGATGATTTTCACACTTCAGCCTGTTCAACTTAGCTGGTTTGTTTGGTTTTCCCTTCCTGCCTTTCTCCCTGTTTTTGATTTCTGTTTAAAGGAGTGAAGGTATTTAGGGTAGAGGAAATGACACCTGCTTGCCCTTTTCTGAATAGATTGCCTAGATTATTAAGGAAATAGCACCTCACAGAGAAAGATTAGCCCAGTGAAAGGCCTTGCTGGTCTCTGCAAAAGGACATTTTTTACATTCAGGTGAATTCATTCAGATGTGCACCTTCATCCCTTGATAAGGATGGCACGCAGGAATGCCACACATGTGTGGATAACAACATCACAGGCAAGAGTTTATCATTGCTTGCTATTCCTCGGACAGAGCTCTTTTAAATGGAAACAGTTCACATGTCCAGCTGCAAATTGTCCTGTGTGGTGTCACAAAGGACATGGCCTAGCCCAAGATAAGTAAGTTCTTTTGCAAATCACTGAAATCAGATGGAGTCCCAGTCTTGGGGGGAAAGCAGGATACAAATAAAATGATTCAGGGTATATCTACACTGTACAGTTAGCCATCTGATACCACTTTAACAGCCATAGCTTCATCCTATGGAATCATGGAATCAGTATTATTATTTTTTTTAAAAAAAAGATATTTGGAATTATTTACTGCCTCCTCTGAACTAATGTGTTATAGGTCTCTGTCAGTGAACTCTGAATACCCTCAGAAACTACAGATCTCAGGATGGCTAAGTTATACCCCAAATGATGACATATTTATTTGATGATGAAATGTTTACAAACATACCCAACCAGCTATTCTATTCATTGTATGAGAGGTTAACAAAGAATCCTAAAAATGCTGTGGAAAAGCGAAATAAACTAGGTTTTCATGAATGTGTTCTATAGCAAGCAGTGCCTACCTCCAAGGCCAAAGAGTGAGAGGATCTCCAGTAAAACCTGAACTACAGTCATGACACATGGCTGTAATTTTTTTTCTAAATTCCAAGGGAAGAGATATCATGTGTTGAATATCTTCTGCTGTCACATAGGAGAGAGAAAAAGAGCCTGAGTTCCTCTGGGGTCCTTTATCAAATCTTAAGGGTGAATTCACACTTACAAATACTTAGTAGTGGCCATCTTGAGTGATATCTTCAATGTAAGAAACTGTGTGCCCTGAGCAAACATCACAAATTCAACACTTTTATATGATAGCTTTTAAATATATGGTGGTACACTAGGCACTTCATGGTTCTACCATATTATACCAGTATGATATGGCTGCTCCTTCATCTATTCATATATTACTTGCTTAAAGGGGTCAAATCCCAGGTGTAGCATGACTGAATGTTGCAATAGTCTAAACACTGGGGCTTCTGTAGAACCTGGAGCCCTGAATTCTACACATGTAGGCTTCCCTGGCTAACATGTCCATTCTTAACCTATGGATATCAGGAGTGGGCCAAAGGAAGCCACACATCAAGGTGACAGGTTGTGTGACCTGTTGTCTCTTTACAAGATGTGACCCCTTGTAGGGTTCCAAGTGGTGTTTCCATAATCCTACTAGTGTAGGAGATTTACAGCAAACTCTACATCATCCAAGCCAATAAAAACAGAGTTCTCTTCACATGTGTGACGCGTGAAGATGGTTATACAGTTGGGATCCTGTGTTATGTTGTGATGGGCTGGGAGGAGGACTTTTTGGCCCATCGTGTGTTTATTCTTTTCTCCAGATTCCATTGGGAATGTTTTGACTTGGACTACCTATTTTGTTGGTATAATGGGTTTCCAGTTTAGGTACCAAGAGCTAAAATGAAGGGATTTTCAGATTCAAACCAGAGCCAAGCCTTTTGTGACATGGCCGCATTACTACCTCTTCCAGCCCTTTAGATGAAACAATGATGTGGAATATGGCAGCATAATGTTTTGTTTGTGGATCCAAGATGTGACACCTTGTAGGGTGACACCTTGTGCTTCCATAATCCTACCAGTGTAGAAGATTTACAACAAATCCTGTATCATCCAAGCCAACATAAACAGAGTATCAGATTGTGCTCTGGGTAATGTACCTAACGTGTGTGAATTGTCCACAAAACAGTTTCTGTTTATATCTATTATAATATTATTTTGTATAATAATATTCTAAGTGAATGTGATGGTAGTATCTTTCTAAGAAATCAAAGGTCTTTTCTTATAAGAGCTTAAGCATAATGAATTTCTTGCTTATATATATATTTGTTCACAGTATAAAACGTGGGTCAGCACATGGATCAAATTGGTGCTTCCTAGCATCTCCCAGGTGTTTCCTTTTACTGGATGCCAAACTTCTCCTCATTTTTATATCTATCTATTATATCTATGTTTATGTCTATATCTACATGTTATCTAGAGAGAGAGAGAGAGAGTGAATGAATGTATACTTCAAATTTGTCACCATACTTCTACCTCTACCTCATTTTCCCCCCTACATGGAGAACTATTAAAACTGCTATGCATTACTACATTTCCTGTAGGGGCATTTGAAGTTTTGTCTTATTGTTGTTGTTTTTTACATTTGGTTTATGGGACTCTGGGTGGAGGGGTGCAAAAAGCACTATTGCTTTGTAGTGCAATCCTTTGTGAGTCTTAGAGAGAAAAGCAGTTTATAGATTTTCAAAAGAAGTATGTGAGTGCCCTGCTCAGAGGGCAAGGCATTGCCTCTAGTTCTGCCTTGGATATACAAGTAGTGGTAAATCTGTATTTGTTGCTGTGTGAAAAATGTGAAACAGTTTTCAGAGGGAAGATAGGCATAACTTTGTCTTTCTTGTCCCACCTATCTGAGCTGTGGAACATTCTCTTTGAAAGGCTGAAGTAGTTCCTTTCTTTGAATCAGGCCTAGACAACCATATTGTCCTTTTCCCCAAGGGCTCTGCTGACTTTCTAAATGACAAAACCCTTTTCATGGTTCCACAGTGGCTCTAAGATGCTGCAGCCACTCGTTTTACTCCAGTTGGCCCTCTGGAGACCTGAGCAAGAGTATTGTCCTGAAATGGGCAGCTTTGTGGTTTGTTTCAATAAGTCAAGCACTCTTGTGTTCCTAAGAAAGGCATTAAAGGGGATTTAAACTTTTTATAGACATATAGGATTAGGTGACCCTCTAGTTCAATGTCAGATCTTTCTCTCTTGAAGCAGTTCAGTCTCAATCAAACAGCTGGGGATTTGCTAGTAAGAGTTTGCTTCAGACAGTTCCTATGCTCTTGTTCTCTTGTGTGTTGTCATTTTTGATCATTGGAATTTGGTTGTGAGTTTAGAAGCAAATCATGCTAGTAGCTTGTGCAGTACTGAGCACAATGTCTTGCAGAAGGAGGAAGCATTTTGATCATTTATCATGACCATCCTGAGAACCAAGAAAAATGTAGGTTAAAAAGTCTTGCTCAGTTCTGGATTCAGCTGAAAATTGTGAAGAAGTTATTCCCACTTTTTCATTTCATCTTCTGTTAAAATGGAAATGCTATTATCTGTTAGTGATATGTCAGTGGTGGCATATCACTATTGATGGCACTATTGGTGGCATATTGAGTTAGGGCCCCAAAATTCTATACTGATCTGAAGCATGGATAGCTTTTATTCATATCAGGCCTGGGGAATGTTTCTTGTACTCAATCTGTGTGCCTCCTGGTAAACGCCAAGAGGATAGGACTTAGGCAAGCAAGTAGAATTGTCACCATGAAATCATATGGACTTTGCTCTAGGTAAACCCATGGTGCCAAAGATGTGAAAGTGGTCTGAAGATGTGAATGAAGAATTATACTGATAATTGTAAAATGTATATGAGTCAACTAAAAAATATCCTTACATTTCTCTTTTAGGTATTCTAGAGATAACAGCTGTGGACGTCGGAATTGTTGCTATCAAAGGCTGTTTCTCTGGCAGATACCTGGCCATGAACAAAAGAGGCAGACTTTATGCTTCAGTAAGTGCTATTTAAAAACAGAAGCATTTTAACCATGGCAAGGAGGCTGAAGCATCCCCCATGGGAGTCCCAGTCATTTTCAATGGGGATTTAAAGGCCATTGTAATCAAAAGGGCAGAAATCTTAGAAGAATCATTTATAGAGAACAAAAATAGGCTTTTTGGTTTTATTTGGGGGATTAGGAGCCAGTACCTGGAGGCCTTTAGCTGGAACATGATGGCAAGTGCTAGGCATACTTGTTTTCCCATTATGGAGACAGTTTATCAAGGAAACCAAATAATCTCTGCTTCAAACATTATTAAAAAGGAGGGTAGGTAGAGAACATGGTAAAGATGAACATTTACAACTACCTGTATTTGCATATCAGGTATCCATTCAGATTGTAAATAACTCTTTCAGGTGAATCACCATAAAGAGGTAAGGAAGCCTACAATCGACAATATGGTTAGGAAGCTTTTCAGAAGAAAAATCTCCCAGGGATGTCAATAGGAGTCCCATTTGCACAAGGTAATGAATGGGCTCTCAGTGTGTGTCAAGTAATTTGAGATGTAATGCCAGAGATACAGCATCAAAGCTCCTAACACTCTGAAAGAATGTGATAAATTGAATCATGTTTTCTTCCAGTTTTTTGGGTGGTGGTGGTAATGAGTGCTTTTATATTTTAAGAAGCTTCAGGGTATATATGAGATACTGTGTTCTGAGTCCAAAACACTACAAATACATAATTTGAGTGATACTGTATTACAAATACATTTGAAAGCTGAATGGAGTTGTAATATACCTTTTCAATAGTTCTCACTATTGAATGAAATCCATTGCAGGGGCGGGATAAATGTATTGAATGACTGAATGCTTGCTTGCTTGCTTGCTTGCAGGTTAGTTGCTGGCAAAACTGGGAAACATAGCAGAAATTTTCTGTAGCCACAAGAAAAAAAATTGTCCTCTGTCTGAGTAGGAGTTAAGCATGTGGCTCATGGCTGATTACATTCATTTCATTTCACTATGTCCTATTTTGATCCCACCCTCCCCCTCTCCAAAGAAATTCAGAGTGGAGCATATGAGATTCCCAGGTGGATTCTTGCAATGAGGCATTGGCCAAGACAGGTTGATAGAGTTTATACCTATGACTGGCATTTGAGATTTGTGCAGTTTTGACAATAAGATGATATAACTGATAATTTGCTTTCCTGAAACTGAACTTTTTTTTTCATTGCCAGAGTCCAAATTGAATCCACAGGGTGAAGTTTTTAACAGGAACTGCAAAGAGTTAAGAGTGATTGATGAATCCTTGTCAGACGCTAAAACTTTCTCCTTTTGTCCTTTTCCTGAGGCTCTCTGTATCCTCTCAGCATCTGTGCCAGCCTCAGCTCTCCAGTCCTAGCCCATCCCATAGAAGCAACAGCAAGCAAGCAGAAAGAGTTATGCTGTGCTGTCTGCTGTTGCTTCTTTACTTCCCTAGGCAGTTAATTCTAATGATGCCTGTCAGGGCAAGGGTAGCCCACAGCAAATGTAAATGGCAGCTTCAGATATAGATAGATATAGATATAGATATAGATATAGATATAGATATAGATATAGATATAGATATAGATATAGATATAGATACAGATATTCATTCAATGCAGTGGTTAATAGTTAATCAGCAACAGCAAGAAAAATTCCCTACACTCATCCCTGACCAAGATGTTCTATGTTAGGTCATGCTTGCAAAACTTTCAATTATGTAGAAATTCATGATTGATGTGCTCTAGATAATATCTACATTTCTAGCATTTATGGGGAGCTGTATGCTCCTCTGAGGTATGTCTTCTCATTGCATGGAGGCAATGTGCTGCTTCCATACTTAGTCATACCTGGACTAGCCTGATTAAAATCAGTAGGACTTCGGAAATAATGTTTTAATGTTTGCCCAGTTCCAGACACGTAGGCGTTTTCAAAGAGGCAACCATATTAGTCTGTTTCAGTACAAAAGTGTGGAGCTTGTGGAACCTGAAGGTTATTTATTTCAGCACAAGCTATTATGGCTTACAGCCCAGTTTTTCAGATACACGCAGATTCAGGCAAGTAGTTGTGCCACTTTCTTTTAGCAATCACACAAAAGAACCAAACGGCCCTTTCTCACTACACAATTTTAACTGCAGTGGTTTTGTTCTATGGAATCCTGGGTTCTGAGGTTTAGGAAGGTGCATTTAGAATTTTCAGACAGAGAATTCTAATGCCTCATTCTGCTTATAAACCCCAGGATTCCATAGAATGGATCCACAACAGATAAAGCATAATCATAGTGCTATCGTTGTGTTGTGGTGTTGTTATTTGCTACAACCCAACATCAGCTTATGGTGATCCTATTACTGAGAGACCTCCAGGAGCCCCAGTCATCAGCAGTTCTGCTCAGGTCTTGCAAACTCAGGGCCATGGCTTCCTTGGCCATTTCCACGCTAAATTGTTATAGTGGAATTATTCCACTTTCAACATCCAATGGAATCCTGGGCTTTGCAGTTTAGGGAGGCGTCTTGAGGCCTCTCTTTAAACTGCAAACCTCAGGATTCCATAGGATGTTGAAAGTGGAATAAGTGCATTATAACAAACCCTTGACAGAATCCATCTGTCCGGTAGTGGGATCTCTCTCCTTTCTTGTTGCCTTCCACTTTGCCAAATTTTTTTTTTCCCAGCGAATCATATTGTCTCAAGATGTGACAGCCTTAGTTTATTCATATAAGGGCCCCAAATGTGGAAACCAGCGGTGCCTCGATATATGTTCACTGATGCTATGAGGCTTCTTCCCTCCCTCAATAGCCCTTGTACTTCCCAAAAATCTGTCCAGGGGTGTCCTCCCAAAGCCCTACGAAAGCAGTTTTTGAGGAAATGCTGAGGGCCAGAATAAGAAGAAGACTTGATTTCTTCCTAGTTCTGTTGATGGAAGCAGTTCGTCACTGGAATTACTTCCCTGCATTTTACCCATGGCTGTTATTTGTTGAAAGACATTTCATTTGAGTTCAGAAGGGACTAACAAATAATCAGTCTTTAAATTTTCTTCAACCATATTCATTTTGCCCCTTTCCTTTCCATTAAAGAAGTACGAAAGAATGAGGGAAAACAAAACAAAACCCCTTCCCTTACAAGCAAATGTAATAGCTTTTCTTTTTTATTGTATCCCTGGCTCACAGGAATCAATGCCCTTGTGAGCCAAATCTGGCCTGCCATTCTGACCCATCTGGTCCCTCCCTGATTGAACTAGCATCCCCTCCCAAGGAGAGGGTGAGGGAGGAGTGAGATGGGATGTACTCAGATGGCTTTTCAGAAGCTGTAGCCACACAAAGAAGATGGTACCAGGAGCAAATCTGGGTTTCTCACTAGAACCCTGACTAAAACAGACAGGGTCTCTGTCTGGGAACCCAATGATGTCATGAATGTAGTTACATCCTGACATAATCTGATCTGCAGAAGAGTCCACAATGGAGAAAGGCCCTAATGGATGAAGGCAGAAGTTTAAATTGCAGAGTATATCACATTGACTGAGACCCTACGTTAAGCAGTCATAATGTAACACCCTGCTCCCAAGGGCATGAAGAATATTATAAAATAAAATTAAAAATGGTTAAAAATAGATTTCTCAGTTTTTGGAAAATTCTGATGAATTGAACCCTGGAGTGATGACAATATTCACAGTTTAGGACTTACTGTGCACAAAATATGTGTGTGGAATTTTTGCAAAGGAAATATAATTTTCTGCATAGGAGACAGCACTGTACCTCTCTTTCTCTCTCCCTCTCTCTCTCTCTATATATATATATTCTGTATAGAAATATTCTTTTCTGTGGAGAGAATGCTGTTTCCTACACAGAAAATGCTGTTTTCTTTCAAAAAATACCATGTGAGAATTTTGTGCAGAGTAATTCTGCAACCACAGCATCTGCACAGAAAATAGTGTTTCTGGGCAGAAACATGCTTTTATTCACAGAAAATGCTGTTTTCTGTGCAAAAATACCATGTGCACATTTCGTGCTGAATAAGTCTCAAACAATGAATAAGCTTTGTAAACTTCTTAGTTTTGGAAAACTTTCTCACTGTGGGAAGGAAGTTGCTCAGATTACTTATTTCCTTTGAGAACAAAATTAGTGAAGAATTAGATCCCTATTTCCATGTCCTGTCTTTCCTTATCCAGCTGTTAGATAGAAGGAGAGGCTCCTGCTGCTGCTTACTAGTGGGGAGGGCAGAGGCTGCAACTGGTCTCAGCTCAGAGGGGAGAAGAAATCAGGTTGTACTCACAGATGAAGTGCATCCTCTTTTTCTTCCCCAGGAGCCCAGAAGAGCTCCATCTTCATTGTCTGAATTGCCTCCCACTCTATTCTCTCGCCACCAGTAACAACAGCAGCCCCTCTCAGATCTTGTCAGTTGTGGGGGAAGAAGTTCAGGACAAGGCATGAAGGAATAGAGAATAAACCTCTGTGTCCCAATTAAAAAGAGACATATGCACACGTAAGCCAACGTACGTGTGCGTATGTTACTAACAATACGTTGCCCATTATTTTCTAGTATGAAGAAAACAAATTTCACACGGACAGCTAGCAAATCTGGGAAAGAACAAGAGTAACACTCTTCTTTCTTTCTGATTTGCTAATTTGTCATTAGCAGAAGGCATGTGCAATTGTGACCTGCTCCAGCCTGCAATGTGAAATACTGCACTACAGGAACAGCTATACCATACAGTATATTATTTTGTTCATGTTTGACTTGCCCTAAACAGGTAGCAGGAGATTCAGGATGGAGGAATGAATAGTGAGCCTTGCTACTGTTATGTGAGGCTGGTTGTTTTTTTTGTTTTTTTTTTGGTATCTTCAGAGAGAAAGGTTTACTACTATGATGAAAGCCATTTATTTATTTAATTATATATTTTTATGCTCCTTGGCAGTAGCTCTCAATGGGTAAAACCACTAAGATATACAAGATTAACTCACACAAAAGTTCTAAAACTATATCATAGATATAGAGCCTCGTGAGAGTTTGCCCTCTTCAGATACTAATGTGTTCTTCAGAGCTGGTAAACTAGTCCTGATGTGTTTAGGAGCTTCCTCTGTTAATTCTGTGGTCCTGGGTTTCTATAATCTGTGTAATTGTCTGACTTCTTGATTATGTGTGTGCTTTATGGGAGAGACATTAAAGCAGAAATTTAAAAAAATAAAACACTTGAAAGGTAGTTAGTGAGAGTTCATTAGCTACTATTCAAGCAACCTACGGGACGGGGAGGGGGCTAAGTGTGGCATGCAACTTTTGGGGCCTCAAAATGTGGCCTCTGAAGACTTTTCAATTTTTTTTTAATAAAAATGAGTAATTTTTCCATTCTTAACCTTCTCCAAACAGCTCAAAACTGCTCAAAATGCACTGATTTTGCCTCCCACTCCCTCAGCTTCCCACATACCCTCCCAAAGCAAAAAGTAGGCCAAAAAAATCTGGAACTGGAAGAGACACAATGTCATTTCTGGTTGTATCAGGCATATCACTGCAGTCTTTCAAAGTGGGAGTGGGGACGAAAGTTGCTCCCTACTTGCAGGTGCCAACCCCTGTTGTGGGATATGAAAAAAAGATCTAAGACACTGACATCAATTCTGTTGGTGCCTTATACATGTGTATAAATTATACATGTGCATAAGTTCTCAAAGAGAAGTGATTGGGTGCTTTTGTCCAATGTGTAATGACCACAGTCAGATTAAGATTGCAGAAGCAGGGCTGTGCATGTGGTGTTGTGTGCGCGCGCATGTGCCTTCAAGTCATCTGTTGACTCATGGTGACCCCATGAATTTCACAAGGTTTTCTTAGGCAAGGAGTCCTCAGAGGTGATTTTACCAGATTGTTCCTCTGAAACAGCCTACGGCACCCGATATTCATTGATGATCTCCCATCCAAGTACTAACCAAAGCTCATAGACCATGCATATGGGACATGGTCATGTAGTACACACTGCACATAGAGATTTACACTGTGTCACAGGATCTTGGCCACTTTACTGCTTCTTTTCAACTTAGTTCAGAATAGACTGTGCACTTGACAAAACTGGTATCAAGATTCACACCTTACTTTTTCGCGGTGCTGGGGTGCGGGGCTCGTGTGAGCAGCCTCCGGAGAGAGGCTGTCACTTCTCTGCTTCTTTGGCTCCACACGAGCTTCCTGTTCACACGAGAGCCCCACCTCTTCCTTTGCAGTGCAGCCTGGGACCTCCCAGACTGCACTGAGACAGGAAGCACAACTGGCCTGGCTCCCAAGGCTCTGCATGCAAGGTAAGTGCGCATGGGGCCCTGGAGCAATGTGCAACTGCGCAGCATTTTCAGCTTCAAGCCAAAAATGAAAAAATGTGTGTGCGGTCCGTGTCAGGCCCTTGAGTGTTGTGCAAATGTGTGTACGTCATGTGGACAGCTCAAGGGGCCCTTTTGCATTGGAAATGCTATGCAAAAAGGGCCCAAGTTTCAGCCTGGTGGACCTTTCAGCATGCTCATCTTTAGGGCCAGTCCAGAATTTGGCCAGCTCTGAGCAGATGCAATGAGACAGGCAAAGTAATATTCCTTTGCCACAATTGTTGTGGCAGAGTAACCCGTAATATTATTTCTAACCTGTTTTCAGTCATATTCATTTAGAATCTTCCCCCACCATTGCGCTACAGTCATCCCTCCACATTCACTAGGGTTAGGGGCACAGGACCCCCATGAAAGTGAAAAAAATGTGAATAACTCTAGGCCCTCCCAAACGATATTTAACACAGAAAAAAAATTATGATCACCATATTCAACCCACCGTGGATTCCTTTGAGGCATCAGAGTTCCTTCACAAGGCAGAAGTGGGGGGCTAGTGAGGCTTGCTGCCACCTCCTCTGCTGTCCCACACCATTTTTAATAGGGGCTTAACAAGTCTTGTTTGCAGTTTCGCAGTCTCAGGAGGCTTGCAGACCCTGTTAAAATGGCACAGGGAGGTAGCAGAGGTGATAGCAAATATTCTGTGAATAATCAAATCTGTAAAAGTGAAACCTGCAAATGTAGAGGGCTGACTGTGATTATCTTCCCTGTCAATTCACTGCTGTCATCTCCTCAGGTCACTAAGGAGGTAACCCAGCTCTTTACCCAGGGAAAGAATGTTCAGAAGTAAGACTATATCCCCATTCCAATAACTTACCAAAGCTTTAGCAGTGTTGTAAAGCTATGTGACAAAAAAGTCTTCTCTGGGGATAGACTATCTTAATGATCTGCCCTACAAAGATTTATTCTACTCTACAAAGATTGCCATAAGTTGATAAGCAGCTTGAAGGCACATACACACATACACAAAGATGGGGAGGCACTGAGTCTAAACAAAGGTCACCAGGTCATGATTTTTTTTAAATGGCAATTAAACTATACTAAAATGTCATACCTCCAGATCAATTTTGAATTATTATTTTAAAAAAGCCCCATCTTTGTTCCACTGAATGTGGGGCCTGAAATTACTCAGGAAATGCCCATAGTTGCCATAGCACCTATGCACCTGTCAGAAAGTCCTCAGTATAGAAATACCTGCAGTTCTCCAGAACAACTAGCCTTGGTCACCTTTTAGACCATCTTGTCCAACTCAGACACAGAAACTGCTGAAAAGCAAGGTGGGTATTACAGGATATCCTGTCCTGGTTATATAATTTAAGATACATATACTCTTAGAGAAAACTATTGAGCCCCTGCTTAAGTTAATACAATCCAGATAGATAGCTACTGCCCTACTTTCGTATATCACAGCAAATTATTCAGTTAGTGGAAAAGATTCTATATGAAATTATTTGAATTGCCTCACTAATATCTCTTGTTAGTATTTTATATTTGTGCAACATCCCCTCCCCAAATGATAAGATTTGCAACTTTTGATTCACAATTATTATAGTCATAGCTGGCTTCCAATTGAGTGCATCTATACTATGATCATGACAGTGGAGAATGGACCTATGCACTCCCTCTGCTGGGCTAACTGAGGATTTCTAAAGCCTTTCTTTAATTGCATCATGCCAGGTTAGTGGCAGTCACATTCCCACTTATGATCTAATCAGGACTCCAAGTTTCAGGAGTGAAATGTGTGGAGAACTGTGAAGTAGAAGATGGAATGCTTCCATGGAAAACTGGAATTTTGACACAGAAATCTTTTAACTGTACACCTCTACAGACACTGATTTCATGGAACAAAAGTGTGGCTGAAATTGTCTGCATTATTTCCAGTATCCAGCCATCCCATCATTTATTTTATTTTAATTTGTTATCATAAACTAAATACAGAGGGACACATATGGAACTGTTGTAGTCAAATGAGGAGCACATCAGTGCTGAGTCTTCTCACAAAATATGGTATGCCAATTTAGTCAGGGCTTATCTGCCTTTCTCAAAATCATGGAGCAGTGTTAATGAGACTCCCTTAGGCTACTTGAAATAACTGACACACAGTATCCATTAATTCCAGAGTGACGCAAAAATGTGTTGATGCACTTCCTTCTGCAACAAAGTACGTACTTTGAACTCTAGAATATGGAAATCAGAACATTAATTCCTGAATTATCAGTATACCTCTTTGTGACAGGCTTTTTTTCTCCGTTTTCCAGTCATGAAGTTGAACAAGGTTATGATATAAAAATGATTGATGATGTAAAGGCTGGAACATATGCTTGCATTCTCATATTTGGACAAATGTTAATTTCTCCATGTTTACCAGGTCTGGGGATCTCACACATCTTTTGACTGCTGGCCTACAGTTCCTATATGCAGTTGGTTTGATCTCATTTTCAGTGTTATACAAAAACACAAACTTTGTATAGCACAGAATTTGTCCTTATGAGGCTTCAAATCTTTGGTTTAGAAAAGAAGATTCAGGGTTAGGGTCATTATATTTAAAAGAAGTATATCAAACTCTGATTGATGTGCAACTTGCCACCTAGCAGATGTCCATTCTTTTTTCCAGTTTGTGTATTTGTCTTGCAGATATTTGTCTTCCAGGGAACTTTAAGAAAAACTTTGTAAAAATATATGAAGAGTGCTTTTGGCACAGTGGGGTCCTTCTACTGAGCAAAAATGTACTCTCTTTTGTGCAGAGCTTTGAAAAGTTACTATTCTGAACTAAAGCTTTCAGAATCTTCCAGCCTGAATGGCTACTGGCCATGTTGAACTAGGAGATTCTGGGTGATACAGAGTGAGTCCTCTGCTGTTGTGACCTCCACACACATGAATGTGAGGTCACTTGAAGCCTCCTGTCCTATCATCATTGATGGATGCACTGGACGTGTGCCTCTGCATGCACACTGTGTCCATTGATGATAATGGGACAGAGCATTTGCATTTTTTGTTTTATGTGAGGGTTCCTGAAATTGAATCCCTGCATAAACAGAGGGCGCATTGTAATCCAAAAAGTAATTTTTTCCAAGTTCTCCTTTTGTGGGCATGCAAATGTTTGTTACAAATGCAATGAGTGTCCTAGGACCTTTCCACAGTAGGCTGTTATAGTGCTATGACTCCACTTTCAACATCCTATGGAATCCTGGGGCTTGCAGTTTTGGGAGGGGCCAGCGGGCTATAACAGCCTAGTGTGGAAAGGGCCCTAGTTGCGAGTTTTGCTGTTAGACCTCTGGAGCTGATGGTTTTCGTTCTTACTTTGCAGGAAACCTACAATGCAGAGTGTGAGTTTGTGGAAAGGATCCATGAGCTAGGCTACAATACTTACGCATCCCGCTTGTACCGGACTGTGCCCAGTGGAGCCAGCAGCAAACGCAAAGCTAGTGCTGAGAGACTCTGGTATGTCTCCATCAATGGGAAAGGACGACCCAGAAGGAGTTTCAAAACCCGCAGAACCCAGAAGTCTTCTCTGTTTTTGCCCCGGGTGTTGGACAATAAAGACCATGATATGGTCCAACTATTCCATTCAAATACTAAATACAGAGAGGGCCTACTAAAGCCTCCAAATAAGAACCAGAGAAGAAGAAGGGGACACTAGTGGACACTCTGTCCATGGGTTAGATAGAATGGAGACTGAAGACAAAGCCAGTATTCAAAGTGCTACTGAATAAGTAGAAATACAATTTTGTGACCAATGTTGACTCAGAGACTATTGATACAGTGTGTGCGTGTGCGCATATGTTACTGGATATCTCATTAAACATACTTGTTAATAGATGTTTTAGAATTATAACCCATTGCTAAGGACATAAGAGATAATAAATTGAAGCATGTCCACATCTAATTTAGATTGATGAAAAGATGACTTTGAGTGTTCATTGTCATCTTCTGCAGTTAGCATCTGCTTTCTAGTATCTTGGGATGGTTTTTAATTCAGTTCTCTCCAGTTCTCAGTCAATTAATATAGTTAGTTTTAATAAATTCATTTTGCATTAATTTGCCCATTTAAAAAAAAATAGTTTTGAAGATGGTACATATCTGAAAACTGGTATCCCTTTGTCCAAAACAATGTCTGACATTTGCACATTTTATTCATATTGAAAATAATCAACTTTTTTAAAAAAAAAATTAAGATGCATTGCATAGTTAATCAGGGATGCCTTTTAAGTTAATTTAGAACTGACCTATAGACACTTACCTGTGAGTAAACCTCACTGAACTCAGTAGAACTTACATCTGAGTAGATGAGTATAGAACTGCACTGTAAAAGGATTTTTAATAAATTAAAAATCAGTTACTCTATCTGATTAATCATTCAAGGTTGTAGCCTTCAAACACTAATCATTTTACATTCATAACAAAATACTGTTTTGGATCTCCGAATTATACCTAACTGGAGAAATGTAAGAACTGATTTCTTATGTAAACTCTTATTTAACTTATTTTGATGTCTGTTTTAATAACAAGTAAGTATTAGATATCATTCATTACTTTAATTTTATTAACTTGAAATGTTGATGAGAAAAGTGATTTGTGCATTTCAGGAGAGGTGCATGCTGCTAAGCTTATTATTAGTTGATCAAAATTGAAGATACATTTTTCTTACTTCATGGATGGCCATCAAGATTCTATTGTTTAAACTAAGGCTTCAGGAGAACATGACAATGTAGAACCCCTCCTGAAACTGCAAACCCCAGGATTCCATAGGATGTTGAAAGTAGAATCATCGTGCTATAAGAATATAGTGCAGAAAATGCCTTACTTTCCACTGACTGAAGGGTAGAAAAGGTACCTCCTGTGTCTCCTAGTATGATTTCCTACATCCCCTTCAGCCTTCAAAACACAGCTCCAGAGAGTCACCCCAGCCTTCCAGAACAATGTAGAAGATGGTGTTGGAGGTAGAGAAGAGGTGGGGATTATTTAAAAAATCACTTAAAAAAAATTATACTACAGCATATCCCTTTCCTGTTCTTTTTTCACCATTTTGAGTGTCTGCCAGTAAGAATGAAGCAATCTTTTTAAATGAAAATGAAATGAAAACATGTTGGTCTAGGAACAAAAGCACCCCCAATAAAGTTTCTTTAATAATTAATGCAGAACTTCAGCAAGTACCTATCTGTTAGTATCCATATTAATGATTGCATTATAGGTATACTACAGAAAAAGAACCAGTGTGGTGTAAGCAGTTTGAACATTGGACCATGGCCCTGGACAGCAGGGTTTGATTCCCTTCTCAGCCATGGAAACCCATTGTATATCTCTCAGCCCCCTGAAAACCCTGTGATATGTTTGCCTTAGGATCACTATAACTTGGAAATGAAGGTACACAACTACAAATACCACAGAAATAGATGTTGGGCTGGTTGATAGGATTCGTTATCGAAGTAAATAGAAAATCTGCTACTTAATGCAGAAACTGCAAGGTTCTGTCTATCGCAGACCCATTGTATCTTTAACTAGGAACCTCCAAATCAGAGACCTCGCCTGCTGAAGCACCTGCCATTTGTAGACCTCAGTGGTCTTCTTGGCACAGAACAGGGATCTTTAACACTAGTCCCGATGGCTGATAGACAGTGTAAAGCTTTTGAACTGAGAAGTTTTCCTAATGGTAAAAGCTGCTGAACAATGGAACAAATTCTGAGTTGGGAAAATTATGTTTTTTAAAGCAATTTGTTCCAGCTATTTGTTAAAATGTTTAAAATGCAATAATGTAACCGTGTGTTTTAAAGGCAGCTCATTGAATTACTTGCTGCACTGCTTGTGATGTTTTTATTATTTTTGGTTGCTTTTCAAAGACAAGCTACTTAGGATTGATTGGCATAAAACGTGAAAAAAATCCTGGAAAATGCCTCTAAAATGCCCTTTAAAAGTAAAATATCCAAGAAAACTTTTGCCTAAATACCATGAAAGCTCCAGATCCTGGCTGATCTTTGAAGTTAAGCAGGTTCAGGCCTGGTTGATACATAGATAAGGGACCACCAGGGAATACAAGGTGCTGTAGGCTGTATTTTAGAGGAAGGCAATGGCAAAACACCTCTGATTATTCTTTGTCTAAGAACACCCTATTAAATTCATGGGGTTGCCACAATTTGAGAGACAACCTGAAGGTATACATTTTACTTTTAAGAAACCTTTACTTGTTACCAGTAGAGTAAAGTTGTCCTCATTCACTATGTTCCTTTTGAAGTATTACTATACTATATCTTCATTAACACCCCTACCTCACTTGGCTATGGCAAACTGCACTGCTTGTAATGTGTTGCATCCAAGCTCTGAACAAATTGTATTATCAAGTGGTCAGCTTTCACCTCTAGCAGTATATAAGGAGAAGCTAGAAGTGATCCTACACTGATCTGATAGTTTGACTAGGTGAACTTCAAGGCATTTTCCAGCTCTGCTATTTTAGGATTTGTGAAATGTGGTGAACATGAATTACTATCCTTGCCTAGTCAAAAGAACTGTATACCCTGCACATTGTACTTTTGTTTTTATCCCAAGTATTGACTCTTATCAACTCTCCAGTGGCAGTGCTCAAGGATCTTCCTGAAACCTGGATTTATGTCCACACATAGCTCCAGACTGACCCTGATGTCATTACAGAGGACAGGACACTGTTGATTTTAAAGGTGACATAAGAGTGTGAATGTTAAGGTCAGACCTGCCACAAACAATAGAGAAAATTGATAGGCCCTGTATTATACAATCTAATAATGTAATGATCTGACAATCCTACAAGGAGGAGAAAACAACAGACTAAAAGACTATATTGCTTTTCAGATGAATTTAAGAATCCCACAGCTACCTGAATTGTCTGGCTGCTGAGGCTGAAAAACAAGTGTTGTTCCAAGGAAATATGACCATAACATTGGCTTTAATAAGGATGCAATTTTACGCTTCCCACTCCTACCTATTTCCTCTTTCTTTCTTCTTTTTTCTTTTCATTTCCCACTAGTAAAGCCCCTTTTTATAGAGAAATAAGTATTGGATGTTTAAGACTTTTTCTTTTTCCTTTGGGAGGGGGAAAAAAGAAAAGCCATTTTAAATAGGCCTTTGAAGATTTCAGCAAAGCTCAAGTTCAAATATCTCTTGTTTCCTTTTGGAAGATCTGAAGGATTTGGGAAGGTGAACAAGCAAAGCTATAATTAAAGAACAGTTGATGGTAACCATCCCCTCCTGGTTAGCATTCTCAGGGCACATCCAAATATAGACTGCAAAAGAAAACTTCATCCCGTTTTAGGTTTGCAATAGTTCAAATACCTCCACTGAAGAGCAGAAACTAAGCCCTTCTGAAACTTTTGAAGGCCCTGTCCGTAAGGGAAATGCTTTCTTCAGGGGTGGGATGCAGCCATTAAGAACATCTGATCCCATTAGTCACATATTCCTGATTACATGGTCCCCTGCCCATCAGTGTGACAAGTGGAGTCATACTGGGGCCTGCATTCTCTGAATGATTCAAAGTGCACACAACAATAGCATATAGCTTAGCTTGTGTCCCATCTGGCCCCTTCAGAACCTCTTCCCAAATATCTGCTTTAGGGTTAAAAATTAGAAATATACATGGGAAAAATTCTCTATTTATGATACAAAACGTGTATATTCCATTATATCCAAGACTCTTTTCGCACTTTACCCTTTCGCGCTGCTGGGGTGCAGGGCTTGCATGAGCAGCCTCTGGAGGAAGGCTTTCACAGCCGGGGTCTTTCGGCTCCACATGAGCTTCCTGCTCGCACGACAGCCCTGCCTCTTCCTTTCGCAGTGCAGCCTGGGACCTCCCAGGCTGCACTGAGACAGGAAGCATGACCGGCCCGGCTCCCAAGGCTCCACATGCAAAGTAAATGTACATGGGGCCCCGGAGTGATGCGCAACTGTGCAGCATTTTTGGCTTCAAGCCGAAAATGAAAAAATGCATGCGTGGTCTGCATCAGGCCCTTGAGCGTCGTGCAAATGTGAGTGCGTTGTGTAGACCAAGGGGCCCTTTTGCATTGGAAATGCCGTGTGAAAAGGGCCCAAGAGATCAAGAGCACAATATGCTAAAAAGTATTCATGAACAGGATGCATGAAAACGAATGGGGCACCATTGTGGGGCATACCCAAAATGTTGTTGTTGTAGCTCCTGCTGCTGTGTGCCTTCGAGTGATTTCCAACTTGCGGCAACCCTAGGGCAAATCTATCATGGGGTTTTCTTGGCGAGATTTGTTCAGATGAAGTTTGCCTTTGCCTTCTTCTGAGACTGAGAGAGAACAACTTGCCCAAGGTCAGCTACTGGGTTTCCATGGCCAAGCGCAGATTCAAACTCTGGTCTGCAAAGTGGTAGCCCAGTGTTCAAACCACTAGATCACACTGGCTCCTGCCCAAGACCATTAGATAACTGAAAGTTAATATGTAATTTCATACTGTGGGAATGGTTGAGTCAGGTGAGGAGCTTTGGGAATCAAACTTATAAACAATGGCAGTTTAATGCATTCTGCCTACGCTTTATTCATGGACTTTTGCTAACATGGTAATATCATTAAAATGTGATAAAGTTTTCTCATTTAACATCCTCTGAGTTCTTTGGGTTTCTGGAGTCAGTGAGATTAGATTTCATTAGCACATTGAGCTCAAAAAATAAATATATACCTAAATGAATATGTCATTAGAAAGAAATCAGGCTATAACTAAGGCCATTTCCACAGTAGCCTGTGATAGCGCTATGATTCCACTTGCAACATCCTATGGAATCCTGGGGTTTGCAGTTTCGGCCGAAACTGCAAACCCCAGGATTCCATAGGATGTTGCAAGTGGAATCATAGCGCTATAACAGGTTACTGCGGAAATGGCCTAAGACAGGAATTTGCCTTTTCTTTCCTCTGAGGCTGAGGCCAAGGGGAAATATGAACCCTGGTCTCCAGAGTTGTAGTCAAATGTTGAAACCACTATACCACACCACTTCATGTGGATTGGAAAAAAACACAAGCCCATTTATTCAGCATTCTTGTGCATGAAGCTATGTAGTACAGCTTACCAAGCCCAGCCAATGTGCTGCAGGCAAAGCATGGGCTGGGGCTTTTTGCTAGTTTTTAAAGCCACAGCTCTTTCTTTCCTAACTTCATTTCCTGTTGAAGTAAATGGGAGGGAAATTAACTTTTCCAGCTTCAGACTAGTGTGAAAAGGAGGTTCAATCTATTCAGGCTTCCTAGTGCTGGAGAAAAAACAAGGTGTCTGGCTCTAGCAGTTCCAAGACTGGCACCAAAATGTCACATTTGGGCTGTTTCTATGGGATACCGAGAGCTTTTGTGATGGGCATGCCTTTCTGGCAGTGAAGCACCACTGTCTTTCATCCTAAGCATCACTTAGCAGGCATTTAATAGACATTTGGCTTGCGCTGTTAGGTCAGTATTATCTGCACTGATTAGCAGTGAGTCTCAGAGTTTCAAACACATATTACAAGGAATGAATCTGAAAGCTTTTTGCATGCAAAATGTGTAATCTAACATTGAGCTATAATGAATGAATCAGTGGAACATATTTTTCAAGGTGTCATTTGTACAGATCTGCAAGAAACCTTTCCCCTCAATTTACAATGGTCTGTAGTAATAACCTGCTGCTTCCTCTTTGTAAGTTTGGATATGTGGCTGTGAAAAGCAGCATAGGAGTGGTGTTTCTCTATTCTGTGTACTGTGATATTTAAAGTATACTGTATAGGAAAAGACCGGAATAAAATACATACCATGAACAGAAATACATTTACTGATCCCAATAGGCATGTGGGGATGTGTCTGTGCAACTGTAACTTCTTGATGGCTTTTTCCCTGCTTGTCTCTCTCTTCTTTGCCACACCTCTTGATTAGTTAGAAAAGCAGGTGATAAATAGGGAATAGAAAGTGTTCGCATAGATATGCTTGGCTGTAATCTTGTAGGGAATTTACAACATGGAAAACCCTATGAAATTCATGGGGTTGCTGTAAATTGACAGGCAACTTGAAGACACATATACACACACATACAAACCAACTTACAATTGTGCAGTTTAGAATCACAGTGTTGCACACTGGTCATATTACCAGGAAAGGAGCATTGTTGTAGCTGCACCATGGGGATTGTTGCACAAATAAAGTAAGCAGTGTGGCCACTGTGCAACACTTGCAATGTGAAACAGTATAGCGCTTTGTGGAACAAGCTGTCCCTACACAATTACAGGTGTTGGTAATCTGGAACTGAGGGCAGTGGAAAGTCATGGATACTCTGTACCTGGTTGGAAAAACGTCCTCACTGTTGTGGTAACCCATGGTGGAATGGAAACCCTTGTTGTGCAGTGAGGCATCTTGCACAGGGCCCTGTTATACAGTGGGAGCTCCTATTGTGCAATATTTTGTGTAAGGCTGTGTTGCATATTGTTTTGATTCTCCAACATGATTGTATATTGTGTCAGTGATGTAGCTCCATCATTATAAAGTTACACATTGCAGCCCCTTAAACAGGATCTCAGCCAAAATGTTAAAAGTTTACAGAGTGAGCCCAGATAGTGAGACAAGAAAAGAACATCACCATCTGGAAATGTATGTTTTAAAAAATGTTGTTGAACATTTTGAATACAAATTTCAATGACAGAATACTAAAAACAACAACCCAGCTAAATTTCTTGTACTTTGCCATGAGGAGGATTTAACTATGCACCAAGTTCTTTAAGGAGTTGGACACCGTGGACAATAAAGATGTGATTTTCAATAGAATATTTTGGACACATATAAACAAACTGGAAAAGGCCTCCTTCAAAGCATGTTTGTTGTGGGGATATATGCCCTGATTGTAAAGGCCCCCATGGAAGAATTTTTATGGCCACTGTGGGTAGCACTGAGAAAGAGGAGGAGAGACGGAGCTGTAACCAACCAAGTTCTCAGCAACAATTGTTATCAACTTTTTGTTTTAATTATCCTTTCCATCCTAAAACCCAATCTTATAAACAGGTCAGTATTGTACATGAAATGTAGGCAATTCAAACAAGAGATGTCTTCTATAGTTTTACTATCAAAATTTTGTTCATTTGGACGTGCTGACAAAAATGATAAATGCGTCATGGAAAAGGTCACTCAGCAAGAGAATTTATTGGTTTTCCATATTGTTTGCTGCATCACACATGCTATAACTGGATGTGGTTCTACTGTTGCAATAATGCACTATGTGCAGTGCATAGGATGCACATATAGCTTATTTTGGGCTTGTATTGTGTGATAGAATGCTCACAGATGAATGACCTGCCACAACATGGAAACTTAGGTTTAAATCCTATTGATGGTTCTAGTTTTGCCAAGGGTAGACTTATTTAGCCAATGGTAACTTGATAAATCAATCATATTGAGACTGACAATAAATTTCAGGCCTATACTGAACATAGCTTCTATGCCTCTCCCCCTGCTTTCTCTCAGACATCAGTTGATACTCCATGTAGAAGCCAACTTAAATATTTGAGTCACTAGCTAACTATATTATAAATGACTACAATGACTGTGATGAGTGTGGCAATACTATTTGAGATGCTCCTAGTGAAACAGAAAAGTATACAGGGAGGATCTTCTGAGAAAGCTAGAAAGGATTGGCCATAGCTCATAGAAAAACATGTGTTGAGAGTCCCAAATTCAACCTCTGGCATCTCTAGTTAGGGCAGGGAAAGTATTGTGAAAAACTACTGCCAGTCAGTATAGATAACATTGAGCTTCATGAGCTTATTCAGCTGTAGAATACGCAAAGCAGTTTACTCCATAACTGGGACAATCATAGGCATAGTTCAATTCATCAATAAATAGTAGTGGCTGGTGGGTTCCAAGTAAACAGAGCAGTGAATCTCCTCCAGTCTTTTGACTGAACCTTAAAGAAGTTATCCCTCAAATAGGTTTAGTAAATCTGCTATAGGTTTTATCCATTCTTTAAAGGAGCTATCCAAAGTGCTGAACGTGTTCTAGGTATAGGTTTCAATACCTTGGATAGTGCTGTGACAGATCCCTTTTCCTAGGCTGGCTCTGCATTTCCAGCCCTTGGAAACCTGCCACTCACCCCATTCTTGTTTCCCCACTGAATCTCTTTCTGGATTGGCTTCCAAGATCTCATGTTGACCCTTTACATGTAGACTTGTGGCTGTGTTGTTATATAGGTTCTTTATGGTAGGTGTGGCCTAACTCCTTATCAGACTTGAAAAAGACAGCCAGAGACAGTTTTTAAAAAAACTGTAGATTTCTTAAAACTCAGCAATACAACACCCTCTTGAATATTCTATTCTTGCACAGCTCTCTCAGTATCAGGGTCAGTTCTGCTTCCTAACTGTCATATCTTTCTGAATTCCACATCCAGTTTCTATCAAGCCCCTATCCCCTGTGTGCTTCCACTCTGTCTGCTCTCTCAGAAACAGCCTCTGTGCTTTCGTTCCCTGCTTTTCACCTGCAGCACACACACCCTTCACAGCACTCCCTGAGCTGCTATTGGTTGCCCTCAGTCAGATCAACCTAGACTTGCTTCCCAGGAAGAATTTCACCATGCCTCTGACACTGGACCATGAATGGTGATGGCTGCCCCTGCACTTCTTCGTAGTGGCCCCATCATCTGTCACTGTTTGGGTGGTCACATAGGGGTGCAATTTGTTGGGGGGCTGTGGTCTTGCCCCAACTGCACCACTGAGGCTTTTCTTTTCAGAGTTATCCTCAAGTGGCATGCAAGAAGCAGCATGGCAGCATTTCACAACACAGGTGAGAAATGAGACAGCTTCTCAGTCATGTGAAGTTATAATTGTACTTTATTTTGAAGACTTTGGAGTATTATAATGAACTTTGCATGCCGGAGTTTGAGAAGGTCATAGACAATATGAAACACCAGTCTTAAAGGAGCTGCACTGGCTGCCAGTTCACTACTAGTTGGGATTTGAGATGCTGGCGATGATAATTAAAACCTTAAACAGCCTAGTACCTTGGTATTTGAAAAAGGACTTCTCTGTATACTTACTTACCCAAAGACTGAGGTCTTCAAGAGGGTCTCTGTTCTGTTTCTAACAGTGGGGGCAATAAGATATGGGAGGGCATGGGAGAGGACCTTCTTGGCTGTTGAAGCCCCATTATGGTATGCCTGCCTTTTGAATATCTGATTGGTGCCAGTGTTGGTTTCTTTCCAGTGCCAAGTCCAGACATGGCTTTTTATTAAAGCATTTGGGAGGTAATTTATTTTAAATGTACATTAAATGACAAACCATAAACATACATATACAAACCATAGAATGGCAGACCATTAAAAAAGTTCACCCCCTCTAGTCAGTTTCTAAAAGCTTGGCATCATAAGAATGTTTTAACTTGCCAGTGGAAGGAAAACAAATACAGAGCCATCCTGGCCTCCCTAGAGAGGGAGTATGGGAGCAGCTACTGAGAAGATTCTCTCCTTTGTTCTCACAAAATGAGCCTGAGAGAGTGCTAGGACAGACAGAAGGGTCTCTCCTGAAGATCTTAGAACTTCAGTGAACTCGTAAAGGGAAATACAGCCCTTCCGATAACCTGTACCCTTCATACATGACTTTATAGGTCATCACCAGAACTTTGAATTGTGCCTGGAAATGGACTGGCAGCCAGTGAAGCTGTTGGAAAGAGGGAGTTGTGTGCAGAAGAAAGTGTGTTGGGAGTGATGATGGTGACAGCACTTTTCAAATATGAAATTTCTAGTGAACATTTGGAGAAATGTCTTTACAGTTAAATATGTTTGATAATGGAAGCAATTACCTAGATAGGTGGTGGGCTCTTTGGTACTGGAATTCTCTAGTTCTGGATCTCTTGCACTTAGTAGAAGATTGGACTTGAATGTCCATGAGATCCCTGCCAACTACTTAGAGGTCATCTACAGGGGGTCAAAAATGTAGCTCAGTCCCAATTCTAAACCTCATCTGGCGGTTTTGTCAATTTGAGGGTTACAACTTCATGTAAAACTAACAGAGTTTCATCCTGAGCTTGTATAAATAAACTGAGTTACTTCCTGTGTGTGTGTGTGCGCATGCGCATCTTGTTGTTCAGACTAGAACTGGAGGGGATGTTTTGAAGACAGCTTTTGGCATCACTGGCATCATCTGGGTGGAGTCACCTTGATTTTTGGCTCCTTTTCTTGTCTTCCGCCACCCCCACCTCCATGGCAAAGCTCATTCCATTTTTAACTTGCACTATTTCTCTGCAACTGTTTGCATACTTCAACAGTCTTCTGTCTGTTTTTATACATTTAAAGATCTGTGTGAATATGACGCTACATTTGGCTTAGAAAATTGGGTAGTGGAGGTGGGGAGGGAAGAGAATGGCCAATGCCATCAATAAGACAGGGGCATAGCCAAAGACATTGAGTACTGCCTATCCATTTGGCGGTGAGGAAAAAAATTTCCAGGGCTATGAGCCAAATTCTGGTTTCTTGATTGGGGTGGGGACTGTGTGCATCTGAAATAATACGGGTGATAGAGAATAGACCTGGTGTGCCATATGTTCTCAGTCCCACATTAACTAGAGTTTCCTGACATTTCCTCACATAGTCCAGCCTCCCTGCTTGTCAAGAAGGATGGAGGTAGCTTCCATTATGGTGGTGATTGGCTCTCACTCCCAGGATTACTTCACACCAGAACCTATTTATGTGCTCCATGAGGAGCAAAAACAGATTCAAGAATATTCCAGGATAATTCTGCTATAAGGTTATTTTGTTGATAGAGATTAGGATTCTTAAAGATTATTGCCAGTACATGTTGAACAGCAGTCAAGTGTGCTGCTAAAGTTGTCAAGATGAAGCTTCTGAGATAAATCAAAACGAAGTGATCACCAGCAATGGTATCTCTGACCCTAAATTCAGTGCTTTGACACTGGGTCAACATGTTGCCATTTAAGGTATTAGAAGTGGATGCCAGCTACTGTGAAAATTTCTTGCTTACTGGAAATCCCACAGATTTTATTGTGGTTTTTTTCTCCCTAGTGCCTAGAGGTAGATTACCTCTTTGCTTTGCTTTAAAATTCCTAATAACAACACAAGGACAGTGATGGTGCCTGTTTTTGTGTACTGTCACTTAGCTACTGTGCTTAGAACACTAGGGGGCATACTATGCTAAAATTGGGTGGGAGGGGAGAGTTAATGATGCAGGCACCACACTTTTATCAATTTCATTAAGGAGTCCCCTCTTCTTCTCCCACAATTCAGTCCTTATTGGACTGAATAGATTCACTGCTTTCAAGTATATGGCTGTACACAAGTCTGTTAATATCAATCTAGAATTGTTTTTGGTTTTGGTTTTGTTGTTTTTGTTGTTGTTTTGCACATTCTTGGATGAATTAACAGTGCATTGCTTTGCAATGGCACTTTTTTCCTGTGTCATTTACATCTATAACCTTCTTTTCTAGAAGAATGGCATTTTCAAAAACAAAACAAAGCAAATCTTGTGCACAGAAATTAAGTCTGTTTACACATGTCTTCTCATGTTTAAAACACCAATGTGAAACCTCACAACTGATGTTTCATTCTACATGCTCAATCACTTAATCTGCAGAAGTCAGGCTACTCTCATTGCTGCAGAATATCCATGGTCTGGAGGAACAGTTGCAGTGAAATTAGTTATGTGACTAAGTTGTTAAGCACAGACCAGCTGTGTTGCTTGCTCAGCTGGTTAAAGTCATAATCTATGGGACAGTAATGGCCACTTAAATCTCATTGAAATCAACAATACATAAATGCTGCATTGTGATTAATGTCTTTTCCATACGATCCTCTTCTTAGGATTGCTTGACAAAGGAAGTCATTTATATGACTAGCACCTGGAATGTTCATATCTACAAGGCAGGTCCAAATATAGTCCACTGTAAATGTTCAAGTAATTCTGCCTGTCATTGCTACCCTTCCACCACTGATCAATGCATTGTATTGCCAAGAATCATTACATCGCTTTCCCCCCAGTGCCTCATTTCCTTCATTCATATCAGGTCCCATATCTGTTTTCCTCTCTTTGGAATACATTCAACCATGGGTTGGATTTTGTTGACATTTGTGATGCATTTCTTACACTTCCCTCCCCCTCTATTGACATCACAACTTTATTTTCAGCTCAGAGGCTTTCTCTGCTTGGAGCAATGAAACACTGCCTGCTCTTCAAGACCAGCATATGGCCCTTGAGTGAAGGCAAAGCTGTGATCCAAATCAAGAGTTTTGTTGACACCATAATCCTTAGAAGGGCACAACTGGAACATTTCATTAGCAGTAGGCAAAGGCTTCCTATTGATTTATGGCCTTGGTATTCAATCAGGAGTCCATGTTCTGTGTCACTAGTTAGAACTTGCAGACTTCTAATTAAGGACATTTACTAGTTGCCTGGCTTGTAAGAAGAGAAAGATTATATTTATATATGTGTGTTGCATGGTCTGATGCTCCTTTTTATGGATTCTTCCTATTTTTACAGCAGATAGGCTCCAGGCATCTAAGATTATTCAGTGTGTCTGAAGTAAGACGTATCCTTTATAAAAGTTTTTTCTCAGATTTCAATATGTTGAGACTACCTGCTCATCTGCATAGGGCACTCACACTCGTAAGAGAGCCAGTGGAGTAGTTGTTTGAGCATTAGGCTATGACTCTGGAGGTGAGGGTCCACATTCTCGCTTGGCCATGGAAGCCCAGCAAATGACCCTGGGCAAGTCACACTTTCTCAACCTCAGAGGAAGGCAAAGACAACTCCCACCCCGAAAAAAAATATTGTCAAGAAAACCCCATGTTAGTTGGATAGTCACAATAAGTTGGAATTGACTCATATGGTGTCCAGCCTCTTTCTGAAGACAGCCAGAAAAGGAGACCCTACCACCTCTCTAGACAATTGATTAAATTGCCAAACCACTCTTACTGTCAAGAACTTCCTCTAGAGGTCAATCAAAATCTACTCCCCTGTAACTTAAAACCATGGGACCTCATTTTACCCTCTGAGGCAGTAGAAAACAAGTCAGCATCTTTCTCTTTGTGGCAATCCTTGAAGTATTTGATGAGTATGATCATGTCACCCCTTGATCTTCTCTTCACTGAGCTGGAACATGCGCAGCTCCTTCCAAGCAGGTGAGGTTTTCTTCTACACTTGCCTCCAAGCCAGATATTTTTTTGCATACCAAGGTGCGGTTAAAAGCAAAAGATCAGGTTTGGTGCTATGGGGAGGTGACGGTAATCCTTTTCACATAATCAAGATCCAACTTATCATCTCATCCTGAAATAAAAGCCCTTACATACAAAGCAAGGAATTCTACATAATTCCACATCCCCTGGTTTCTTGACAATCTTGTGTCATCATTTGTGGATTTTTGTACAGAGCTGTGAACTTCATTTGCTAATGATAACAAGTGATCCTGCTGTTATTTGCATGGTAAGCAGTAGCAGTTGGTGGCTCTGATGTCAGTAGGGTGGTGATTCCAATTTAAGAGCCAAGTTTTTGCTCGTGGTGTTTAGTTTTCCTTTCAAGCAGTATTACCAGACTGCATCATAGAGATTTGTTTCATAGCTTTAAAAGCACCAAAGAAGTAGGTGATAAGGCAGCTGTGGTTTCCCTTGCCTGTTTCTTACATCTGTTGCATCAGCTCACTTTTCTCTATGGTCCATGCAAGTCACTTCATAGATTAGTCCTTACTTCATAAATCATATTTTATGAAGCCATGGATAAGTGTTGTAACACTCCTTTCTCCCTCATCCCTCCCCTTCACACTCCCTCTCACAGGCCAGTTTCCGTGCAAAGTTCCAGGCTGGCATTAAGCCAGGATTCCTTGTTACATGTAATACAGTAAATCGAGCCTTAATGCTGGCTAACAATACAGGATAATATGACATGATTATTAGCTCACATCAAGCTGCTGTTTCCTAGTTCAGAAGCAAGGGTTTAATGTAACCCAGAATCTCCATGGTGGAAAGAAGTGAGGGACAGAGAGGGCAGTGGTTGCACAGTCACAAAATTTCACCATGGTTTTTGAAGGCATGGTCAAAGGAATGAATGGTTTGTTGGAGTCCTGGTTCTTATTGCATGCAAGGGAGAGCTGGGGATAAAAGGATTGCGGAAGGGAATGGAGGAGAGAGTAGTGGATGACAACACTGGAAAAGGAATTGGTGAAGAAAATCACTGTTGTCTTTTCTCTTACTTTCTCCATGAGTTTAAACCTAAAATATGGATCTGTGTGTTGCAACCAGGCTCATAATCTTAACATCTAATTCATTTCACCTCTGGATTCTCTCCTTAAATGCCTAACCAAATTGAATGCCTAACCAAACTGAAAATGTGCAGGTGTTGTTATCTCAGGAGAACTGGTTAATGTAAACAGTATTTGCCTCTCTGAAGTAAGGTGTGTGAATTTATATTGTTACTCAACTCCATAATCCAATATAAGCAGAAGCTGCCTTAGAGTAAGACAATGAATACAGCATTCTTTCCTAAAAGAATTCAAGATCATGGAGTGAAGTTCAACATGTTGCTTTTTTTCAGCTCTGGATTTTGGCACACTGTGAATGTATCATCTGAATTCACATCAAGAAGGTTCGCTATGGTATGTTGAATTGGCCTTTTTTATCAATGGCAAATGATTCAGACTGCCCATTCAGATTCAGTTCCACATGAAATAGTAAACAATTGTTCTTATTCATGAGCCAAGAGGTCTTAAAAAGCTGGCCCTGATATGAGATGCTCAATTCTCCTTCTGCATTCAGGCTTAATCAACTCCTTGTTAACTAAACACTCCTAGGAACCAAATAGTCTACTAGATTGGACTCTTTGTCCATCTAGTCCAGTACTGTCTACATTTATTGCAGCAGTTCTCCCAGGGTCACAAGCAGACTTGATACATTCGACATCAGCTACTTAATATTTGACTTCTTTTAATGGAAGATACCAGCAACTGAACCTATGGTCTTCTGGGTGCAAAACATTTACTTTATTACAGAACTATAGTCGTACACTAGCAAGCATTAGTTACTTAGACAATCTAAAAATAGCAGTAATGAAGGACTCTTTCTTTTCTTCCATTTCCTATGTGTATGTGAGTACATAAACCTGATAGAGAAGTAATACTTGGTATTACATTTTTTTGGGGGCCTGCAAGACAACTGGATTTCACTACTGCAATACATTTAGCTGCCACAGAGTGTCTTGGAGTCATCTGATAACACTCTACTTCCCTTCTTCCACAGAGCAGTCTGCCTTTGCTCCCCCCTGACCTGAAGTTCTCTAGATTGTTTCCAAGCCTGCATTGCTAACTTCACTGAGCCAATAGTATTTACAGTATTTTGGGGGTGGTGACTCATAAGACAGTTATGAGGGCTTCTTAAGGGGCTCTTGGAAGTCTTAGCGTAAGCAATGGTTTCTTTTGGCCACAGCTGTAAGCCCTAAGCTTTGCATACATTTGAGATCTCTCTCCCTCCCTCTTTCTTTGGCAGGTGTGTGCTTCTTTTCCAATACTTCTTTCTTTCTCTCTTTCTTTGCTGTTATTCAGTTCTGCTGTTCAGAACCTTCAGCTCTTAAGATGCTCAGTTAGAATATTTGGAAGGTCAGGGAGACAGAGAGGGGGCCTTTTAGTACTTATAAGGTGCATAGTGGTTTGTATAGTCAGGGCCCAAGGAAGCCACATATTGTTTCCCCATGTACACTAAAGTTTTTCACTCCTCTCACCTCATTCATGTTGCAACTGCTAGCAAGTCCTTATTATTATGTAATACTACAGGTGGCTTCCACATCAGTGGGGCAATAAATCTGGCCTTGGTTTTAGTTTGTGCTCTCACTGAACTAAGCAAGGTGCAGAAGCCTGGCTTCCACAGTAGTTTCAGCACTCTGGATAGCTCCTTTAAAGTTCAAATGCAAACCTGGAGTGGATTCACCACCCCATGGCAATAGAAAGCTTCAGTCACTACATAGTTAACGTTTGAATTTAGAGCCCAGTTAAGACATGCAGGAGTTCTAAGCTCCGTCAAGAATAAAAAGCCTCATATATTATCAATATATGTACCAGTATCTACATAGCTAGATAAACAACCATACATGCACAAAAGATTCGGACAAAAATATAAAACTACGGTTTAAAAAACTTGAAATGTGGCGGTTGGTTTGTTTATTTTTGCATTTGGAGGCTTATTGTAATAGATGGCCCTAAACACCAGGTTAATTAGCCTGTGTGGAACTCTGGCACTTCTTGAAGGTTAGGGAAATCCCTTGAGTGAGTGCCAGTGTGCAGTGAGAAGCCACAACCAGAGGAGTACACATGGAGCTCTTTAAATCACAGCCTTGTAAGAAAAATGATTGATAGGGAAACATAGTTTCCTTCTTTCTGTGTAATTCCTTGCTGGTAACAACGATAACACACACTGCAGTGACAAAGAAATGCAGGTTTGACTGCCTTTCTAATTTCCCTTTCTAAGCCTAGCAAAACTGGATCAAATTCCCATAGCTTGATGCTTTAGCTAAATGCCAGGTCTATGATTCTGAATAAAATGCACCAAGAACAGACCAAGCCTACTAGATTCAGTATCTAACCCAATAGAGCAGGAGCAGCTATTCCTATGTAGCTCCCTGCTGAGTACCCCTCCTGTATAGAATCATAGAGTGGGAAGGGGCCCTATGGGCCATCAGGTCCAACCCCCGCTCAGTGCAGGGTCTCCAGCTAGAGCATCCCTAACTGTCCAGATTCTCTTTGAAGATATCCAGAGAAGGAGACCTCACCAGCTCTCCAGGCAATTGGTTCCATTGCCAAACCACTCTCACTGTCAAGAAGTTCCTTCAAATGTTCAATTGAAATCTACCTTCCTGTAACTTGAAACCATTAGATGTGGATCTACTCTCTAGGGCAGTAGAGAACAAACCTGCACCTTCTTCTTTTTGACAGCCCTGGAACATGCCCAGCTCCTTCAACTTCTCCTCATATGTTTTGTTCTCCATACTTCTTATCATCCTTGTTGCTCTTCTCAGAAATCACTACAACTTGACTATATCCTTCTTAAAATGAAATGCCCAGAATTGTACACAATACTCCAGTTGAGGCCTGACCAGCACAGAATACGGAATTCGTGCAGGCTAAAATAGCATTTGGCTTCTTTTCTGCAGCATCACACCGCTGGCTCATGTTCAACTTATCATCAACAATAATACCTCAGAAGACAGAATCAGAAGTCAAAATGACCTTAACAGATTAGAGAGCAAGGTCAAAACTAACAAAATGCATTTCAAGAGGAAGGAATGTAAGGTATTACACTTGGGCAGAAAAAAAAATGAAATGTACAGATATAGGATGGGTGACACCTGCCTTGACCACAGTACATGTGAAAAGGATATAAATTTTAGTAGATCTCAGGCTGAGTGTGAATCAACAATGTGGTGTGGAAGCTAAAAAAACAAAACAAAACAAAAACCCTAATGCAATTCTAGGAGGTATCAACAGAAGTATAGTGTAATAGTACTGCTCTAGTCTGTTTTGGTCAGGCCTCACTTGGAATACTGTATCCAGTTCTGGGCACAACAATTCAAGAAGGATATTGACGGGCTGAAATGTGTCCACAGTAGGGCAACTCAAATGGTAAAAGGCCTGGAAACCATGCCTCTTGAGGACCAGCTTAGGGAGCTGGGTATGATTAGCCTGGAGAAGGGAAGGTTAAGAGATGACATAGTAACCATGTTTAAATATTTGAAATGATGTCATATTGAAGTAGGGTAAGCTTGTTTTCAGCTGCTCCAGAGACTAGGACATGGAGGAATGGATTTAAACAGCAGGGAAAAACATTCCACCTAAATGTTAGGAAGAACTTCCTGATGGTAAGAGCAATTTGACAGTGGAATACGCTACCTTGGAGTGTGGTGAAGTCTCCTTCTTTGAATATTTTTAAACAGAGGCTGGGTGGTGATCAGTCAAGAGTACTTTGATGATGTATTCCTGCATGACAGGGTGTTGGACTGGATGGACCTTGTGGTCTCTTCCATCTCTATGATTCTATGCTTCAATACTGCTCTAGGTTGCACCAGGGAGCTGTTTCTCTCAAGATTTATTTCTATATGTGACAGAGAGATATGGCCATTCATCCTACTGATTAACTAATTAGTATTGCATGTTTGATTTAGTACGGGATCCAAGATGGCTTAGAACACAAATTAAAAAAAAAATTAATCTAAAATCCATTAAATTATAAGATTAAAAAACAAGTAAAAATTAAATCAGCTATCATATTAAAACCAAGCATCACATAGAAACAGTTTAAGCATATTTTTTAAAAAATAACAAGAAAGCTGACGAGTATTACACACCAACTCTGAATCATTAGGTTCTCTGGGAAACTGCTTCTTATATTTAGCCAACACTATTGTAAGTAGAGCAAAATATATTTATGTCAAATAACCAAACAACTCACCATTGCTATATTGGTATTTTTATACCTATAACCATTCAAGCCTAGTCACAGTTATTTAGAAATACTTTTCAAAGCAAATCAGAATGACATTCCTCCAAATAATTGTACTCCAGACATTAGTATAATAACTGTGGAAGCCGTAAGGCTTAAATATTAGCATCAGGCATCAAAGCTTTTTAAAAGATGGTGGTATTAAGAGTGCTGTTCAAGTATCTTAAAGTCCTAACTCAAAGAACCAAATATATAACCACAACCCACAAGCAATAGATCACATTTCTCTCTGTGTGCTGCCCAGGGCTATAGCTATGGCAGGGGAGGAGGGGGGTCCCAAATAAGAATTCTGTCCCCCTTCCAAAAAAAATCCCCTTTGGTCCCTAAATTTCTAATATTGCAGAGAACGGACACTGAAAACAATTTGCACCCAGAACTTTTATCTTTGCTGTGTTTGCATTCCACTGGTTACTTTCTCTTTCCCTTTCCTTGGAGTGCCTGAACTGAATTGTATAGAATCATAGAGAAGGAAGGGGCACTATAGGCCAGTGGTTCTTAGACTTTTCTTTACCGGGGACCCCCTGTAAATATAATTTGTAGCTGGGGTCCTCCAAGACTTAACTCAAGGTTTAAATATTTAAATTCAATTTTAAGTTTAAGCTCAATGTAGGATCTCCAGCTAAAGCACCCTAGTAGGTAGCTGTCCAGTGGGTAGGGTTGTTGTTGTTTTTTTTGGAAGACATCCAGAAAAAGCAATCTCACCGCCTCTCTAGGAAGTTGATTCTATTGCTGAACCACTCTTACTGTCAAGAAGTTCCCTCTAATGTTCAATAAAACATTTCTGAATGCTCAATTGAAGAGCCTTTGCACACTACACAGTTATAGTGCTATTATTCCACTTTCAACATCCTGTGGAATCCTGAGGTTTGATGTTTACTGAGGCCAAAGAGTTCTTTGGCTGAGAATTCTGAAGGCGCCTCCCTAAACTGCAAACCCCAGGATTCCATAGGATGTTGAAAGTGGAATAATAGCACTATAACAGTGTAGTACAGAAAGGCCCAAAGTGTTTAAAAAATTCCAATGCTGGAAATTTAGAGACTGAAAGAAAATTTCATTTGAGGAGGAAGAATTATTTGGTGGGGAGAAGTGCCCTCATTTTGCACCCCCCCCCTTCAGCAAGCTGTATCCCAGGTGCTGACTCAGGTCACATACTCCCAGCAGTTACTACTCTGACATTCTCTCAGCCAGCAGATGGCTTCTATTGGCTGCTGTCAATACTCTTCCACACTATTGCTGTTCTGTCCACACCAGTAATGATCCATCACCAGTGTAGTTCATTTCCAAATATTTAGGGCTATTTTTCTTCAAATTCTATTACAACCAATATCAAGACATTATTTCTCATTCTCTAGCACTAGCATAAGTGATGTGAGGGACCTTTATCTTATGTAAGTAGCAGCAGAAATTATTGTCACAAGTGTTTGGACAGAAAACAATTTCATATGTGAAATAGATGAACTAATTACTTCTCTGTTGAGGTTCCAGTGATCTGACATTATCACGATATACAATATCTGAGGTGTAGTTACATAACATAATGTCCAGTTATGATGCTTTATATTTTGAGGGTTTTTACTACCATTCTTTCTATAGGTTGTTGCATTTTTCTCTGTGTTAAATGACAAGTGCAAAGTTTGTCAAAAAATGCAAAGTTGGAGTGATCTGAGTATGAACACATGCATGCTACTGTATAATACAGCTCTGGTTTGGTTATGCTCCTCTCCTTAACTAGTTTCAACACATTTCCCACCAATGGTATGAGGTTAATACACAATTATTTTGGGCTGCTGTACTTGGCCTTCAAGCGCATTGTTAAATGCACACAGTTCTCCTTAAAGTTCAGCTCTCTAGGCTGATGTGGGGAAGGCTGATGTGGGGAAGTGGATTGAGCATCAAGACCTCTCTGCATATAAAACAACATGTATACATGTGGAATGGAGAAGATGTGATGGGCACCTGGATTGTACCCTTTATTATTTTTGAATTTTAAAATGATTAAAGATCAATTACATTCCTTATCAGCAAAACCTAAATCCAGGAAAGTTTATCCCAGTTATATCTTTATTATTTTGATCAGAAAATGGTTCTCTTTCATCACTTCACTTTCAGTAACAACTTTTTCCTTGTGCCAGAAATGGACATTAACCATTTGGAATGTCTTCCATCTCCATAATTTAAGTGAACATCTGCCTTCTTCCATTGCTGTTTTTTTCTTTTCTTTGTTCCTTCTGTGCCAGATCTTATAAAACAAGATACCCCAGGATTTCATTCTAAAAATCTTATATTACTGCCTTGTGGAATACTGGACATGACAGATTCCTCCGTAATAATACTGTCTTATAGAATTCCTGCATGGTAACTGAATCCCAAGGGATTCCTTCCTGGTAACCATATCTCTCTGGACTTCAGTAGCAATGCTTCCCCACAGGATATCCCTAGCTCCAGCAGATGACAAGTTATGAACCTTGCCTAGCATCTAAAAGATAGTTTAACAACCTAAGTAAAGTGCAATTGCATCACGACTGTATTCTTTCATTACCCTTTCATTTAGATGGGTGTGTTCACCCTAATGCCTTTCTATTTTAATTATAGTCAGGGCAATGGATAGGGGTGTGTCTTGCTGAACCTGAGTCCATTAAAGAGTTCTTCCATCTTGAGACAAATACATGTTCACAGTATAAAACACATAGGCTGAAATCCTGCTTTGGACATGTCACAAGTCAATGTGACTCATAAAATAATATTCAAGAAAAATGGAAGGCAGAAAAAAAAAAAGGTTGGGATGGGGGGAGGCCATATTACCAGTGGATCTACTCAATCAAGGAAGCCAGGGTCTTGAATTTATCATTTCTGAGCAGGAGTGTTGATGAGCAGGCTCTTGGAAGTCCGTCATACATAGGGTCACCATAAATCAAAATCAAGAGATGCCATGTAACAAAAGTAGGAACAACAAAAGCAACAACATCCTTTAATCATCATTGTGCAAGGAGTACTCAACAGTTCTTTATACAAACTCCCCTCTTCCCCAAAAGCCTGCTGCAAAGAGGAGGCAGACACTTCCTTGGCCCTTTAGGAGAGGATACAGGGCACCTGGTCTGGGGGAGAACAGAAGTCACTTCCCAGTCAGAAGGTTCAGGGCAGGCAGTTATTGTGAAGGGAAACAGGTACTATTTGTTCATAACTGGAAAAAAAAAAAAGACCTACATGGTTCCTGGGTGTCCCACATTTGCTTAAGTGTGCTTTTGAATTATTTGGCCACATTTTAGAAATTAACTTTTGTCAAACACTAATGGACTCTCCATGCTCATTCCATTTCAGCTTTCAGATGTGCATATAGATTTCAACTCTGCATTGATACATAATGAATACTTGGTCATGCATAAATGGGTCCTCACTGATGCATTTTCAGTTTACTCTCAACCAAAAGGAAAATTTGGTTTCCTTTTCTTTCTTTATTCCCCCCACTTTTTTTGGTTATGTCTAAATCCTGAAAGAAAGAGCAGGACAATGAGATGAGACCTGAAGACATTTGAGCACATTAAGTGGGACTTTGATAAATAAACATCACTTAAGAAGTCAGAGCAGTGGGAGGAATGCAACAGAGATCCTAGAAAGATTGCTAAACACAGGTTGCCAGTACACTTTTATATGTGAAGAGAAACAAGACTAACATGAAATGAGCTATTTCATAATGAAAAACAAGAGATGAATATAAGTGTGCAATCTATAGATTAATCAACTATATCTATACTGACCAATTAATGAGGACCAGTTTTCATCAATGGTGCCACAAATTACAGGATATCTCCCCCATTTCTTCACATGTTCCCTGTACACATTAAGTGTCATGAAAGGATCCAGGGATTTCATAGAATCATAGAATTGTAGAGCTAGAAGAGACCACAAAGGCCATTGAGTCTAACCCACTGCCATGCAGGAATACACCATCAAGGCACCCCCAGCAAATGGCCATCCAGCCTCTGTTTAAAAACCTCCAAGGAAGGAGACTTCACCACACTCCAAGGCAGTGTCTTCCACTGTTGAAGTGCTCTTACCATCAGGAAATTCTGCCTAATGTTTGGATGGAATCTCAGCAATCAAGAGAAGGAAAGGCAACAGAGGTACATTCAAGAGTGAATTAGTTTCTTAGCTGCACTTCACACATATTTTCCTTTATAGAGTTAATTTCCATCATAGGACATTTTGTGTAAACCTCACCAGGAATATTGTGTCAATTTCTGGGCACACAGTTCAAAAAGAATGTTGGCAAACTGGAAAATGTCCAAAGAAGAGAGCTAAAGAAAGCAAGAGGCCTGGACCAAGGTATATAAGAAAATTTGAAGAAATTGGGTATATTTAGCCTGAAAAATAAACAATTAAGAGATTATCTGATTGTCCTTGTTCAACATTTGTGGGGCTAAGATACAAATGATGAAGCAAATATGCATTATATTGCCCCACAAGGTGGGACTGGAACCAATAGGCTCAAATTACAAGAAAAGGGGTTTAGACTGGGGTAGACTGTGTCCTGGAGTGATTAAGGCTGGGATAGACTGTGTCCTGGGGTAAGTGAGGCTGCATTGCCTCACACCAAACCCACTGGTAGTTACCAATCTGCTGCTTGTGGAAGTGGTGGCCACAGACCACCACTTACTTTTTAAAAAAGATGGAGAGTATGTGCCTTGTTTTCCAGCTGAGCTATGTTTCTGCTTCAAAAATCACCACCTGGAGCAGGATTTCTCAGACAGGATTCCCTGGAACCCTTGAGTTCCATCAAAGGTTGCTGGAGTTCTTTGAGAGATCATGTTTTTTAAAAACATACTTTTTCAAGCTATATTTATAATAATTTTCTTTATGCAAAGGTTCCTTGAAACCTGAAAATTATTTCAAGGGCTCCTTCTTAAGAAAGATGGCTTAGAGGCTTCCAGAAAGGACAGGATATTAGTTCAATAAACCTAATACAATTTGCCTTAATTTTTGTGTCCTTTAACATCTTCCATAAGGTGCAGCAACAGAAGATAACATAATTTAGAGAAGAAACTTATGCTACTGAAGTAGAAGAGTACAATTAGAACTGTGCAGTGAGTTGGATTGTAGTGCTTTCAACTCCTAAGGAGAGAGTTTTTAGTTCTATCACTTCCTGTGATGCATATTAATCTAGGTGTCAGAGTTTATACTGAGAGCACTGTTATATGCTAATGATAAGGTCATCTTATCTACCACTGAGGTAGGATTTGGGAGACTTCTAAGCAATTTTTTTTTCTTCCAGCCTGTGTATGTGTCTTAAGAAAGTGGTGTGTGTATGTATGTGTTAATCCATCTGCATGAGTTTAAGAGCTAAGGGAGAGTGTGTGTGATTGTGTGTATCGTTTGAGAAAGGGAGGGGATTGTGTTTATGCATGACACAGAGACAGAGAGTGTTATGTGAATCTGTGTAGGGGAAGTGGGTTTGCATTTGAAAGAGAAGTAATGTGTGCATGTTTGTGTATCTGTGTGTGTGTGTGGAGAGAGAGCGAGGGTTGTGTGTATGATTGTGTATTAGCACATATGTGTGTGTTTGTATCTGTGTGTGTGTGTGTGTGTGTGAAAAAGAGATAGAGATAGAGATAGAGAGGCTAAGTATGTATGGACTTGTGCTGCTTTATCTGTGTAATTAAAGAGAATATGTGTTTTTTGCATCCTAAAAGGCCACTAGAATGGATCAGACTTTCCCCCTCAAATACACGTATTTTAACTACTGTATTTGCAGACATATAAGACACACTTCCCCCCCAAAAATAGCCTTTGAAAATGGAGTATGTCTTATATGGTGAGTGTGCCATTGTGAGCCCTTCTGTCACGCCTCCCCTTCCTATGCATAGGCAAAATGCATAGGAAAGGGAGGGGTGAGAGGAACACTCACAAGAAGCTTCCCCCACCCCCCTTTCCCTTCTGTTTTGCCTTGGCGGGTAAACTCCCCTCCAAGGCAAAATGCATAGGAGAAGGAGTGGAGGGTCTAGGAACCCCTGGTCCAGTGCTGGCTCTGCCCCCTGGGTCCCTCCCCTCCCTTTCCTATGCATTTTGCTTATGCATAGGAAAGGCAAGGAAGTCAGCTCTGGCTCTGCCCCCGGACCCCTCTTCCCTTTCCTGTGCACGCCAGCACTGGTTCCAACTCCTGGACTCCCTGTTTCCTTTCCTATGCATATTGCCTATGTGGAGAAAGGAAGGGGAGGGTCTAGGGAAGCCCTGCAATGGTGCTGGTTCAACTCCCTGGACCCCCTCCTCGCTTTCCTATGCATTTTGCCTATGCATAGGAAAGGGAGGGGGAGGTCTAAGGGGTGAAAGGAATGCTTGCTCAAGGTTTTCCTAGAGCACTCCCTCTCTTTCCTACACATTTTGCCTTTGTGGGGAGCTCCTGAGGCAAAATGGAAAGGAAGGGGGTGGGGGAAGCCTCGCTGGTGTATAAGTACTAAATTTGTATAAATTTGCTGGTATATAAGTACTAAGTACTGCTACTAATTTTTTTCTTCCAAACAAATAATCTTTGAAAATGGGGTGCATCTTATACACTAGTGCATCTTATATGCTGGCAAATACGGTACTTCTATTCCATATACCTTCTAGAGATGAAGGTGTTATATGTGATTTTTCCAAACTCACAGAGGCTTCTCTGCTTAAAATGTTATAGGTTTATGTGTTCTTCCTCATTAATAACTTTGGCATTTGACAACATCCTTTCAGTCACCCCCTTATGTTATTCAGTCACATGCCTCCCAAAATTCACAGGGATGTTCCTATTTTCATCTGTGAAGTGAATTCAACAATAAACCATGAGGCAGTTCACCACCTGTGGATATGAGCTTCTCTGTTCTTGATGGAAGGGGAGTGGAACATTTATCTTCTTTCATAGACAGTCCACTGCCGATGAATGTTTGGTTTAGGACTTTCAGACTCACTTGGCTTATGGATTGCTTTCCTTGTTTTTGTTTTTCAGATTCCATGGCACACAAAAATAAAAAGAGCCCTTCTTTTTCAAATAGCCAGAGATAGAGGAGAGGGAGATGGTATTTCAACAGCTCACAAGTCCAGCTCCAAAAGTTCCTAGGAATGAGGAGAATGAAGACTGATCTCAGCATTGGAATAGGGCTGTTCTGTTTAATGAGCAACATCAAAAGTAACCGGGCAGAGCAGAGGGCAGGGACGTTGCCGAGGTTCGGAAGGTTACGCAAGACAGACAAAAAGCACAATCCCCCCAGTTGCTATTTCACACAGGAAGTGTCTAAGGAATACTACACCAGCAGCCTTCAGCTTCATTCCTGGATGATTTATGAAGCTGAATTCTGCCCGCAAGACACACCTGTGGCCCTCTGATGCATTCAGAGGCAAAGGGTAGCTGCAGTTGACCGCAGAACTGAAATTTTGCAATGAACTCTAATCCAATACATTCAAGACAAATTTTACTACCAACTCAGTTGGGAACAGAATTTCACCCTCAGTGTATCAAGTATCATGTATCTGAGGAATCTGCAAAAGCCCTTCTACCTCCACCCAGCTTTTCCTTAGCATGAAAAGAAACCAGAGGCTAACTTTAAGGCCACAGACACAAATGGCGACCCTATTAGAAATGAAACTCTTGGGGTATACTTAAAGAAACAATTGCACTGGTTCACCTACTTAGGACAGTTATATTATTCAAGACTCTACGAACTAAATAGTTTTCCATGGACTAGAATGGCTAAGCTTTTTCTTTAGTGCAATAATTAAGACAAGAGCAAACAACTTCAAAGGCTTGAGGGCTTTACCACTTTGCCACTGAGGGCTGTAATTCCTACTTCCCTTCCAATCAAAACCCATCAATACCACTGCATTGCTGCCCATCAAATTGGAAGCCCTAGTACCTTGATTTAAAGAGGAATTGTGCTTGCTGGAGTACTTTGAGCAAAATGTGTGTGGGGGCCTCTGTAGGTGATCCAAAAAGGTGGGGGACAGTTACAGTACCAGAAAAAAAAAATCTGAGGCCAGCATAGAAGCCCTACAACATCCCTGTATTTCTCTCTCATAACACTGTCTTTCTCTCAGCCATAAGAACCTCTTGTGTGTATTTCTAAGTAGGCTGCATCCTACATGGGTGGCAAATTGCACGGTTACCTTTAAAAAAAAAATAACTGAGGGAGCTGTAGAAAGGGGGTTTAGGGACTCATGGGGCCCATGAGTTGCTTTTCCCATCCCTCAGCTACTTAAGTGATATTTTATAAACGCATGTATATGTCTGAAAAGTGCCTTTCCTTCAAGTAATGGCAGGAGTCCAAAAATGAAAGTGTGTGGGGTGTGAATTCTTTGTTTTGGGGCATTTACCTTCCTTGCTTTTTCTGAGTCCATCTCTGGCAGGGGTGCAGCATAGCAGTGCACAGATCACATGCTGCCCACTCCCAAGCCAAGAGAAGAGCCATGAGATGGCCCAAGCCAAGAGATGGGCAACTTAGCAGCTGTGTGACAAATTGTACATGGGGGATGATAATCAAGATTCTGTGTCCCACTTGGAAACAGAAGTGGGGTACTGAGGGACAAATGAAGGATACAACTGACTTTCTACCAGACACAGGAAGCACACCTAATCCAGTGAATAATGTACCATTAATGAACAATGAGTGGATAACGCCTTTTAAAAATCTTAACTCTCCAATTGGTTCTTGTGGGTTTTTGAGGCTTTGAGACCGTGTTCTGGTTGTATTTTCTCCTGATGTTTCGCCTGCATCTGTGGCTGGCATCTTCAGAGGAATGGTGAATTGGAAGTAGAGTGGAGAATATATATGCCGGTCTCCTCCTCCAGAGGGGAGGGAGCAATTAGCATAATAGTCCTATTGTGTGTATTGAATACTTGTCCCTGGAGGGAGACTTCCTGAGTCCAGGTGGGGCTCTTTAGGGCTCCTTAGTATCTTTTGTGTTTTGATTTTGGTGTTTTTCAATACTGGCAGCCAAATTTTGTTGACCTTCCGAGTATCCTCTTTCCTGTTAAAATTATCCAAGTGTTTGTGGATTTCAATGGCATCTCTGTGTAGCTTGACCTGGTAGTTGTTAGAATGGTCCAGAATTTCTGTGCTTTCAAATAACATTCTGTGCCTGGGTTGGTTTATTGTGTGTTCTGCTATTGCTGACTTTTCTGGCTGGATCAGCCTGCAGTATCTTTCGTGTTCTTTGATTCGTGTTTGGATGCTGCGTTTTGTGGTCCCTATGTAGACCTGACCAAAGCTGCACAGTATGTGGTAAACTCATACAGTAGTTAATGGATCCCTCTTGTCCTTAGCTGAGCAAAGCATTTGCTGAATTTTCCTGGTTGGTCTGTAAATTGTTCAGAGGTTATGTTTCTTCATGAGTTTCCCTACTCGATCAGTGACTCCTTTGATATATGGAAAAAACACATTCCCTTCAGGTGGCTGTTTATCCTTACTCCTGTGGGTTTTTTGAGGTCTTGAGGCCCTTCTGATAGCTGAGCTGGAGTACCCATTAGCCTGTAGAGCCCAGTTTAAATGATTCAGTTCCTCATTCAAGAGGTGAGGTTCACACATTCTTTTTGCACAGTCTACCAGAATTTTGATTGTGCTCCTTTTTTGTTCTGGGTGGTTGGTTGGAGTCTCTGTGTAGATATCTGTCTGTGTATGTAGGTTTTCTGTACACCGTGTGGCCAATCGATAGTTGGGTTTGCGGGTGACTAGGACATCCAGAAATGGTAGTTTTCTCTCATTTTCTTTCTCCATGGTGAATTGGATATTCGGGTGGATGTTGTTTAGATGGTCCAGCAACCGGGTCAGCTGTCCTAGTCACCTTCCTTCATAGAATACTTCTGCTGCAGAGAAGCCCTATTTTTTCAGCAACTGAAGTACACTTTTTATGTATAATTTTCCACAATGTGATTGTGTGTCACAAAATGAAATGGGAAATAATAGTAGTAGTAGTAGTAGTAGTAGTAGTAGTAATAATAATAATAATAATAATAATAATAATAATAATAATAATAATAATAAAAATACCCTTTTCACCAAAGGGAAGAACGTCAACATATACAGTCAGAGACAAAGACAACAAGTATAACACACTATGGCAACACATGGAATAAAATCCTTAACACTGCACTGGTTGCTACCCACCTCAGCACCTTGAACATAACTCAGTGGCTTAAGATGATGAATCAAAGAGGGAGGACTTCAGCCCTTTAGGAAAACAGGTAAGATCCTCTTCCAGCCAAAGGTCCAAAGGAAGACCATTTCACAAATGGGGAGCTAGATCTTGAAGGCTTGCAGCCTTGACAGAGCTATGCATGTTGATGGAACAAATATTAAGCCTTTGCTAGTAGATCTTAAATTCCTGGATGGAACATTTGTTTGTCAGATTTGGTTTTGTCCATTTTCCTGACCAAAGTTCATTGCAGCCTACTACCACATATCTACAATGGCAGACAAAAAGTCCACATGAAAATTTGTACACATTTTTTGTGTTTGTCCTAATATTGTATATGCTTTTTATCTGTTTTTCCTAGTGTGCACACTATTTGCAGGTTTTTTCCTTGACACAATTTTTTTGAGCACACTTATACAACCATGTCCGCAGAACATTGCTATAACACTATAGCAGCGGGTTGTTACTGGGCCAAGAGCTGTGCTTCTGGATGATGCCATTGCTATCCAGCTGCCTTAATTCAAGAAGGATATCAACAAGCTGGAGCGTGTTCAGAGGAAGGTGACCAAAATGGTAAAAGGTCTGGAAGGGAACTGGGTATGCTTAATCTGCAGAAGAGAAGTTTAAGAGGGGACATGATAGCAATGTTTAAATATTTGAAGGGATGTCACATCGAGGAGGGAGCAGGCTTGTTTTCCTCTGCTCCAGAGACTAGGACAAGGAGCAATGGACTCAAACTGCAGGACAGGAGATTCCACCTGAACCTCAGGAAGGACTTCCTGACAGTCGGAGCTGTCCGGCAGTGGAATATGCTGCCTCAGAATGTGGTGGAGTCTCCTTCTTTGGAGGTTTTTAAGCAGAGGCTGGATGGCCATCTGTTGGGAGTGCTTTGATGTGTGTTCCTGCATGGTAGGAGGCTGGACTGGATGACCCTGTGGTCTCTTCCAACTCTGTGATTCTATGATTCTGCTATCCTGTCCCCAAGCATCACCAAATTGCCATATTCTATTTCCAGAAAAAATCCATTAAGAGCCTCCTATAGAGCTTCTAATCTGTCAGCCATCATAGTGTGGTACCATTATAGCACTTGATAGTGCTTTGTGTTATGTCGGATCCAGCAGTAGGTGGGTTGTAGCTGTGCCCAGCTCGTCCCTCCCTCGGTGACTCTGATGGTGGGGTAACTCTCTATCATCTCTCCCTGTTTATTTTAAATGTCTCCTTTGAATCAAAACTTTTTATTTTTTTAAATATATTTTTAAACAGTATAGGGCAAAAGTGCAATAGTGTATTGGCATGTCATGCTGTTATAACATTGCTGTGTTAATATAGCTTCCACACACACACCCCAAATCACCACCAGTCAGCAGTGTCTGGGCTGGGTGAAGGCAGGGCACAGAAGTGGCCAAGGATGCTGTAATGCAGAAAGAACATCAGTGGCAATATTGCTACCCATCCACTTAAGAGGGAAGGGTGCAGAAAAGAGCATCCCTAATCCAATATCAAGCAAATGGAAATGCTGCCTTTATAACAGTATAACACGCTAATGGCCTCCAGTATTGAAATGGTCTAATATATCCATTTTTGCACATTTTATTTTTGGTTTTGCAAATGACATTGTTAGATCTGAAAACTGTGTCAAAATGCACTCCAACTCATATATGGGTTCAGAAGATGTGAATTGGGCTAGTATAACTTGATGGCAAGTTAGTGTAAAATTTGTTTGAAATGCATTTCTCTTCTGTATCTAGTCACAAGTACTGACTGGATAGGGCTTGAGACATCACTGGCACCAGAGTGACAGTGCCCATGAAGTCAGAGGTGTTAATTGACTCAATTGTCTGCTAGTTTATGATGATTTAGAAGCCTTGTTCTTTAGAGGCTGACTTATCTGTTCCTGTTCTGTTGCTTTCAAGCAACTTTTAAAAACTAATTAAGGAAGGGAAAATCATAAAGGCCATCTTAGTGGTTGCTCCAGGGCTGAGTTCTGCCACTTGGAAGAAGAAATAACAATAGCTGTTTCCTTGTTTTTCTTCTTCACAAAGGCTCTTTCTGCACCATAGTCTATTAGCATGTTCTTCCGTTACATTCCCAGTGTTGCCATTCACATAATGGTAGAGAGTTAGAAACACACTCTTCCACACCCTTCCACCTTAAGCGAATGAGTAGCGGAACTGAATCTGTGTTCCTTCTGCACTACAGCATCATTGGCCATTCCTTTTCCCCCACTTTTACTCTGTGCCACCACCCCTGATTGATCAGAGTTTGTTTTTGTTTTTTTGGAAGCTGTACTAGTGCAGCAATGTTGTAATGGCATTTTTATTAAAAAAAATAAGAAGTTTTAACTCAAAAGAGAAATTTAAAATAAACATGGAGAGGTGATAGATTTTGAAGTTACCATGCCATGAGAGTAGCTAAACGAGAGACAAGCTGGGCACGCCCAAACCCCACCCTTTCCTGGATCCTGGAGGACACAAAGCACTATCAAGCACTAATATGGTACCACACTGAGCCAGCTGATGGGACTGAAGCACTAAAGGAGACTCTAAATGGATTTTTTCTGGAAATGTTTGATTCCATTTTTAGTAAGATTGTCATCTGTATTTATATCTGTTTTTAATCATGCTGTGCCTTGAGTCCCAGTTCTGGGATATAAATCAAATCCATAAAACAACCTATCTATCTACACATACAAGCAATGCTGTACTCTTTCATGCCCCTTAACTTGTAGATAAATCATTATTTGGGCTTTACTCCTTATCTCCAATGCGGCAAAAGCAATTTCCAACTTATGGCAACCCTAAAGTGATCCTATCACGGGATTTTCTGGGGCTGAGAGTGTGTGATGTGCCCAAGGCCACCTAGTGGGTTTCCATGGCTGAGCAGGGAGTCGAACTGTGGTCTCCAGAGTCATACGCCATTTCCGCACGAGACTGTTATAGCGCGATAATTCCACTTTCAACCTCCTATGGAATCCTGGGGTTTGCAGTTTCGGGAGGGGCCAGCTAAGGATTCCATAGGAGATTGAAAGTGGAATCATCGTGCTATAACAGACTCGTGTGGAAATGGCCATAGTCTGGTGTTCAAACCACTTCATCATGCTGGCTCTCACAAAACACCTGCCTGATGTTTATTCCATTTTTAAAGGCTAACACAAGTAGCTGTTCTCCACTCCAGTCTGGCTCATATTTGTTTTGTTGAAATCCTGTCTCTTTCTCTCAAAGTTAAGATTAAAGGTCATGCACAATATGAACAACTAAAAACTATGCAAATAAAATAAGGAACATAGTTACTGGTAAAAACTGGGAGGAGAGGTGGTTTTTCTGCTGAGCAATGTGCAGCTGAGTACATGGGAAATGAAGTGTGACAATGAATCCCAGCAGGATTAGAACTGGATAAAGCACAGGTATGGGGTAGATCCACAAGTCAACATATTATACAATCCTGTTTGTGTTTGTTTGGGTGTTCCTTTCACTGTGTTCAGTCAAGCTTACTCCTAGGAAAGTGTCCACTGATTTGCAGCCATATTCTCAAAGATGAAGAGGAGGCACAATCTGGAAGGGCTGTGGTTTGAGACTCAGGAAAGCAGGTAGGAGGCAGAAATGAAAAGTGTGTTAGTGAGTTGAGAGACTGGGGGCATTTCCATACTAGACTGTTATAGTACTATGATTCTGCTTTCAACATCCTATGGAATCCTGGGGTTTGCAGTTTAGGGAGGGGTCTGCCGGCCCCTCCCTAAACTGAAACCCCAGGATTCCATAGGATGTTGAAAGCAGAATCATAGTACTATAACAGTCTAGTATGGAAATGGCCTGGGAGGGGCAGAGCCAGGCATAGAGAAAATGGAGAAGCGGGGCCAGCTCTATCATTAGGTAGAGTGGAGTGTATGATGCAAACATCTGGTCTTGGAGGTCTTGAAAAGGAGAATAGTTCTTTATTATTATACTTCTAGAAGAAAGGTAATTTTCTGCCTTAAGTACCAAAATGGCTAGACATGGACAACCATGTTCTATGACTTCTGAGGCAGCATGGGGGAGGAAGTTATAGACTGAGGGGAAGGCAAGGACAATGATAATAACAAATGACAGAAATTAGAATTTGCCTATTTCTTCCAAAGTTGGCACAAACTATTTTGAAGTTGAAGGCAGAACAACAAATGGTATTGCTGATATCCAGAATTAAAACTTGTGGACATCTGTGGCTGTGGTGCTGGTTTCACTCTCCCCTCACTTTTGTTAGGGAGCTGACTCATGAAGCACCAGCCAAGTGCACCCAGGAAAGGTGAAAGGAGAGCAAAAGTGCAGTCAGCCAGCACCCCAGGTTTCCTTTAGATTTCATATGAAAGCCCGGAGTGGATTCCCTGACCCTCTAACATGGAAGATGCCAGGTTTCAATGTTCACTGCCTCCATGTACGGAAGGCGAGGAAAAAGCAAGTAGATCTGCTGCTGAAGTACTGCCTGGTACTTCCCAAGTCAGCACTTAGACTGCAGGGATAGAGAAGACAGGAGTGTAGCCTCACCACACCATAACCCACTTGCAGGGGTCTGGTGGTGGGTAGCCCCAGCATGCTTCAAATAATTATATCAAAATGCATATACATGTGAAGTCTGCTGGGCTGGTTCCCTCTCAGATGTCACCGTTACTAAGGATTCTACCTATGATAGATTGGGTGAGGGCAATTAAGCAGAACGAAGCCAGCCCAGGCTGGTAATGAGCAAACACCATTGCTTCCTGGGCATTGGGCAAGGTTTATGACAATGGCTGCTAGGTTGCAGCTGGCACAGAGATTGCATGTTATTCTGCTGAATACAGAGCTTGGCAGTAACTAGTTACAAACAGTAGTACAGCTAGTATATGCTACTATTATAATTGATAGAAATAATTATGTGTTTATAATGAGTTTCTTTATCCAAAAATAACTTAATTATAGTAACTCTCCTCCTGGTGTGTAACTATAACTTTTTTGTTACTTTTATTATTATGAGGTGCACTTTCACTTAATGGTAGAAGAGGAGTATTGCATGGTTCAATTGCTGGACTATGTGATACCTCATGCTGCTACAATGTCTTTTAAAAAGTAACTGGACACAACTATTTGTTGCTTTTGAGAAGTATGAAAGTAAAAAAGTTGCTTTAAAATTTGTAACCATAGCAACATTTAATTAACTGATGGGAGCTTAGAACAGTAGCTGTAGGTAATTATTTTTAAAGCAAATTGCAAACTATAATTCTAATGTGTAATGTGCAGCTGTGACTTCCATTTTTTTTCACTGAGGATAATTTTTATCCTGACCACAGCACACATGGAGGAGAGGTTTATGCCTTCCTGCCTCATCCACAGCTGGGATTTGCTCTGATCTGGATGCTGCAGTTGAGATAGGTCCAGTGGATATAATCTTGGCAACTGCTCGTCCTGTATTACTGGATTCATTTCAATTCGTGAAGGTCAAGGATGTGGACAGGATCCTTGAAGAAGTGAGAGCCACCACATGTATACTGGATCTTTGCTCCTCCTGGCTTTTGAAAACAGCTAGAGGGGGACTGGCTAACTGGTTAAGGGGAGTGGTGAATGCCTCACTTCACCAAGGAAAGTTTCCAGCATGCCTAAAAGAGGCTGTGGTGAGGCCATGTATTAAAAAAGCCCTCCCTGGATCCCACCTTTTTGAATAATTATTGGCCAGTATCCAATATTTCATTTTTGGGCAAGGTTCTAGAGTATGTGGTAGCCTTCCAGCTCTAAGGGTTTCTGGATTAAATGGGTTATCTAGATCCATTTCAATCTGACTTTAGGCCTGGTTATGGGATGGAGACAGCTTTGATCACCTTGGTGAAGACCTATGCCAGGAACCAGACAGGGGGAGTGTGTCCCTGTTGGTTCTGCTGGACCTCTCAATGGCTTTGAATACCATTGACCATGGTATCCTTCTGGGCTGAGTCTCTGGGATGGGACTTGGGGGCACTGTTATGCAGTGGCTCTGATTATTCCTGGAGGGGAAAACTCAGAAAGTGGTGCTGTGGAACTCCTGTTTGACTCTCTGGCTGTTGGGCTGTGGGATCCCTCGCAATTTTGTTTTGTCTCCTATGCTGTTTAACATCTACATGAAACCACTAGGAGAGGTCATCTGGAATTTTGGGGTTCAGTGTCACCAATATGTTGATGACACCCAACTCTATCTCTCCTTTCCATCTGACTCCAAGGAAGCTGTCTCGGTGCTGAACCAATGCCTGTTATCAGTAATGGACTGGATGAGGGCAAACAAATTGAAGTTTAGTCCAGACAAGGCAGAGGTGCTCTTGCTCAGCCGAAAGGCAGATGAGAGAATAGGAACTTTGGTTGAGTTGGATGGGGTGACACTCCCCCTGAGGCTCACAGCCTTTGTGTTCTCCTGGACTTAGTTCTGAGCCTGAATGCCCAGGTTTCAGCAGTAACTAGGAGTATATTTGCACAGTTAAAACTTGTGTGCCAGCTGCGCCCATTCCTTGAGTTGTCAGATCTCACTACAGTGATACATGCTTTGATTACATCTCGGTTGGATTACTGTAACACACTTTATGTGGGGCTGCCTTTGGAAACTGTTTAAAAGCTCCAGTGGGTTCAAAATGCAGCAGTCAGAGTGCTGACTGCGGCCAGTTACAGGGAGCACATCTCCCTTGTTAAAACAACTTAATTAGCTATCTGTTTGTTTCAAAGTGCTAGTTATAGTCTAGACTATTGGAAAAGCTGTATCTCCCTGTACAAACCTGCTAGAGCCCTAAGATCTGTCAAAGAAGGCTTTCTCTTGGTCCCGTCACTGTCCCAGGTTAGCCTGGTAAGGACACTGGAGACAGCCTTCTCAGTAGCTGCTCCCATTCTATGGAGCACTCCCCCATGGAAGGCTAGGCTGACCCCTTCCCTGCTTTCTTTTTGTAGGTAGGCAAAGGCACTTCTTTTAAAGCAGGCATTTAATGGCTGAGCTAGAGACCATTTTACTTATTTATTGGCTGTTTTTTAAAAAAATCTATTGTTTTATAATGTTATGTATCTTTTTACTGTTTTGATTGTTCTAATGTTTTGATTGTTCTAATGTTTTTAATGCTTTTTTAACTTTTTGGAAGCCACCTTAGGTATCATTTTGGGAGAAAGGCAGCATAGAAATTCAATCAATTAATCAATCAATCAATCAATCAATAAATAATTGGAATAGAAATTGCAGTCTTAGCCATACAGAATATATATATTTTTAAAAAATCTCATTGGTGTACCTTAACATCTAATTATTTAAGGATAAACAGAAGATGCAGTCCATACATCTTTGCCTCAAAACTACAGAGCCATATAGGAAAGAATGATCAATGGTGTAATTGGATCAAGTACTCCGGGCCCCTCACTGGCTAGGAGCCGAGGACTAAAAGGAGCAAGTGTAGCTTCCTTCCTCTTCTTCCCCAATTAAATGTGGAATGTCCCAATATTTCTATTGTTTCAGAGTGTGCCCATGGGAGGAGGGAAGAAAGCATGCCCTGCCAAATAAAATTTTCCTTTGTAGGCCTAAGTCAGTCTTTTACCTCTGTATGTATCTTTTTCATTGATAGGCTGGTATTCCCTTCCTCCCTTCTCACCAACCTATCTCTGCCCCAGACCTACTGTAGAGGTGTTGGAGCCCCCATAGCCTTTCCGTGCCTCGTGAGAGTAATAGGGGATTAGAGAAGCATCTGGCTATGTCCCCATAGCCAGAGGCAAAATGGTGACATCATCAGCTGAGACTTCCAGAGGACCCCAGTGGACCTTAGCAGAGAATATATTCCTGTCTGGCTATGCGTACATAACCAAATGTTCTTCCAATCTCCACTGCTCTCACCAGGCTATGGCAGGAGATTGAGTGACTCTACAGTAGGTCAGTGAATGACCATTTAAAGTGTAGCTCTGTATTATTGGAAACACTATGCTATGTTGGACCATACAGGATCGAGGTCAATGTGAATTAGTTAAAATGAATGGCATCAGACTGTTAGGCCCTTTTCGAATGGCATTTGCCATGTGAAAGGGCCCCTCGAGCATCGCACGAATGTAAGGAGTGGTCCACACAATGCACTCACAATCATGCAACGCTCCAGGGTCTGGCAAGCGCTGCTTGTGCACTTTTTCATTTTTGGCTTTGAGATGAAAATGGTGCACGATTGTGCATTGCTCTGGGGGGGCCCGCACACTTGCGTTGCGTGCAGAGCTCCACAGCCATGGCGCTCGTGCTTCCTGCCCCAGCGCAGCCTGGGAAACTCCCAGGCTGCACTGCGGTAGGAAGAGGTGGGGCTCTCGTGCAAGCAGGCGGCAGCTGCAGAGCTGAAGGAACCAGGACACGAGAGCCTCTTGCTGGAGGCTGCTCACATGATCCCCGCACCCCAGCTCTGTGAAAAGGTGTGTTGTGGAAAGGGCCTCTGTCTCCTCTAAGCTGCAGAGCAATTGGGCTCACCCATGAAGATTTCTGTGATGCTGCCTATTGTATTATTTAATTGCTAGTCTACCAGTTCTAGAATAGCAAACTTATGTTTGGGAGCCATTCCAGGGCTCCCACTACCTTTAACCAGTGTTGAGGCCATCCATTCCTTATAGTACAGGCCTCTGAAAACAGGTGTTTATTTTGTTACCTTACATTCCTTTAAAGTCTTCAGGATTAAACTTCCCTAATGCCAATACAAAATGTCAGTGTTGTCTACACCATGGAACCTGTTAGCCAAGTCACATCCAACGAAAATACTATGGCAGTATTTTGAATTGAAAGAAGAGATACCACTGGAAGGCCAAAAGCAGGGCATTTCAGCAAACTATTGAATTACTCTGTATGGAGATTAAGTAGCAGTTCACCCACTGTTTTATTTTCTCCTATAGATGGCACCAACATTGTTAAAACTTTCAGAAAGATCTCTCACTCTCAGAAATGGACTGAGGTTTCAGTTAACCAAAAAGCAATCAATCAATCAATCAATCAATCAATCTATCTATCTGCTACATAAATTGGGTGACACATTTAAATTAGAACAAAGAATAGTGTTGTTGTTTTTGTTGTTGCTTTAATAGTGCTTGGTCAGATATTTCTTCCCTTTCCCCCACTAAAATGCTATAAATGCAACAAGCTTGTAATAACCTTGTAATAGTTAACATTACACAGAAACATCCTAAGGGATTATCGAAGAGAACTATTGAAGCAAACCTGCTTCTTTATGTAATACAGGGAATTTGGCCTTCTTTGAGAAAATATGTCCCTTTCTTAATAAATCTGATACAAATGAAACTCCCAGTGAGCGAAATATAGATTTTCCACTTTTGGATGAAAAATCCTACCACCCAATTTCTTGTCATCAAGTTGGGGGTAAGAATACTTATAGGTGTTGTAGCCTTGCTATTTATACCCTTTACACACAATATTCAGGGCAGCTAACAATACTAAAATATATTATTAAAGCCAAAACACAAAAGCTTGGTTAAATCATAAGAAAAAAGCAAAACAATTAAAAGCATAATTAATTTGGTCCTATGCTCTGGGCTGCTGTATTTCAGTGCTACCATTTGCACTCATGAAAGGAGCCAAGCACAACCTGATGACATCATGATAGGATAAGATTGCCAGGTGAAATAAGGGACAGGGCTTCTGTCCTTTATACAACTGTTAAGGGAATTTCAGGAGGGGGTGCTTAAGACTGGTTCCAGAAAATAAAGATAAGCAATCTGGGGCACCATTTGGATGAAAGAGATTTCTCTGTTGTTGTTGCTGTTTGCCTTCAAGTTGTTTCCAACTTATGATGATACTCAGGCAAACCTATCACAGGGTTTTCTGCCTTGCCCTTAAAATCTTGAGGCTCAAGGGTGGACGAGAGAACAACTTTGGCTGGGAATCTTTTAAATCATGGGGTTCAGGGGTATCTGATTGAAAGCAAGTCTTCCTAGCTTTTGTGAGCAGGCCATTAATGACTCTCCACAGCTCTTTTGGATCTGTGACCATGGGTGGCATGGCAATCGATAAGGAGCAAGTGTGGGGGTACTCCAGCCTCTCAATAAATGCTGCACTGTCTGCCCATAGTTTAACCCAGTACTGTGCCTGCCCTGTTGCTTTCAAACGAATGTGCAAAAGCACAATATTGGTCACTGTCTCTGCTGTAGGCAGGCAGACTTGCAAGATGGAGAATGCTGATTCAGTGAAGAAGAAAGTTGTCAAGGTATTATTTATCTTTAATGATAGTTTAATAACTTCTTCACTGGATCTGCAGCCTCCACTATCCAAGTCAGTCTCTTTACAGGGACAATGGTCAAAAATCTGGCTAGGTTTCTGGATTATGCTATTCACAGTCCTCCAAATTTTGTACCATCTGAGTGTGAAGCACATGCACACACACAAGACTGAAGCAGAGTCAGAAACTCTCCTTGATCCAGTTAAGCAGGGTGGGGAAAGCACAGTCGGCAGACCACATGCAGCCTGGAGGCCCATTTTGCAATCTCTTCCTTCTTTTCTCATACCTTCTGATTTTTTTTTTACTTTGGTTGAAAAAAAAAATAACTAAAAATGTGGGGGGAAACCTGCCATACCCCCCCACTAAAACAACAGAAGCAGTAGGCATACTTTGGCCAATTGCCAGAACTGGAAGTGATGTCATATCACGTTTAGCTGCACTGGAAACGACCCTGCGGTCCTCTGAGAGATGACTTACATTCTTCTGTGGTTACCCAACCCTGCAATAAAGATATGCCATTTCTACCCATGGCTCTAATGGCTACTTCTTGTCTTTAATCTCCTTTCAAGGGTTTCTGGTGCAGGCTTTAAGGGAGCATGTGGGTTGTAGAGGGAAAGACATTTCTTACTTCTTGGTTCTACTGAGGAAGTAGTTCCATCAGTGAAACAACACTACTAGAACCCACCCAGAGCTAGTACCTGTCAGACACAAACTAATTTATATGCCAACGGTCTAGCTCAATTTTAAAAAGGTCTTTCTCTACTAATGAAAGGGCAACAGAGAAAAAGTGAACCTATTCCGCATTGATAAGGGATTTTCAAAATCTTTCCCTGCCTTCTTTAACTACTGCCATTCAACCTCACCCCACTTGTCTCTGCAGACAGAAACTATGTCCAAGTTATAGAGAGTTAGGTAGCAATGGAGCAGGCAAGATTAGGGATTTAGCCAGTTGCCGCCACTATAGCAGCTGCTTCCCCCAATAATAAGGAACATGGAGACAGCAGCTAATGCTAATGTCCTGGCTATCCTATTGGTAAAATCTACATCAGTACTCAATACCATACTATATCTCTTTACTTTTACCACTGATTCTTCTAGACAAGTGAGGAGACCAACATCTGCAAATTGGAAGCAATATTTTATATAACAGACCATGCTATAATCAAGACCATGAGTTATGTCCAACAAGAATAATATATTTTTTTTTCCAAGCATGTGTTTCTTCTTCCAAAACAAAACTCTCTTACTCTGCCCCTATATAGCTGAATAAGCCCTATGTAATCTGGTCACTCCGTGCAAACTGGGTTTCTACTGTATTTGTTTTCTGGGAGGTAGGGATAGTAGAATATTTAAGTTATTTAAGACTGTGATGAGACTTTGGGGCTTGAAGGGCTTTTTCTAGCCATGTCTCTGAGTGGAATATTTTGTGCCTGTATATAGCATGTGGCAAATAGCACAGCAGTGACTGCACAGCCACTGTCTGAATTCTCTAAGCAGAGAAGTTTTGTTTCATTAAAATGTTGTTTGCAACCTTATACAGTGATTCTAACTGTTCAGTTACTACATATGCGTATCAGCAGAAACAATATCTCTAAAGAATCATGCACAGAGAATTGCTTGAAGCATTTGTTAGACTGATTCACTGGCTGGAGGGCAAACTACATATTACACCGAAGCCACATGCCACGATGCCATGGCAGTGATTTGCAACAGGAAGAACATGAGGGAGTATTTACAATTTCAGCTGTCATTAATCCCCCCAAATATTCCTGAGAAGTCATTGACCCTTATGGGCTTCTGTCCCATGTTTGCAATCTAAAAAAGCAAGAAAGATTTTTAGGGAAAATACAGCTGGCAACCAATATTTAATGTTCCTTTTCTTCCCAGTGGCAGGACACATATTTTGTAGACAGGACGTACTAGAGTCAGTCCTGGGCATCTGCAGAGAGAACTGAAAAGTCTCCTGCCTGCAAACCTGGAGAGCTAATACCTGTCCATATAAACCAGGATTGAGAAACCATGACCTTCCAGATGTTGTTAAGCTCCAGTTCCCATCAGTTCTAGCCAGCTGAGCCAATGATGAGGTATGATTGGAGTAGAAATTCATTGACATCTAAATGGGAAAATGTTCTGCGACTTTGGTGTGAACAGTGTTGTCTTAGATGGTCTGATGGTCTGATTCACCATATGGCAACTTCCACTGCTTCTTGTTCCTGTGTTCCTTCCGTAGCGCAAATTGTTTCCTCCCAGAAGAGCCTTCCAAGGCAAAATGGCTGGTTGGAACTTTGTTATGCTTGGCTTCAGTGTAACATGTAGTTTGCCCCTTATTCACATAGACAAATATACAGCCAATGATCTACCTGGACTGATAAAATGGAATAAACATAGTCATGGAAGACACAACAGTCACTCCGGTGACCAGGGATTTCTTTATCTATAATGCATCCTTCTCAGAGCTGGAGGTAAATAGTTACTGTGAAGGAGTTCTAGGGGTGTGGCTATCCTGAGTACCAAGCCTAGAAACAAGTTGCCAGGCAATCAGAACAGCTCTTCAGGAGAGAAACACAGCCTCATGGTGTGTGGGAGGGGCTGGTGGATGATAGGAAAATATATATATGTAGGCAGATACTGATTGTCTTTTGGGTAGTCCTTCAATGTGAATTTTCACTAGAGAAAGCTCTGGAGTAAAGTCCCTCAGTCAGCCAGGGTGGGTGACTGGGTGGGAATAAATTAAACCATCATAGAATTTGAGCAGAAAGTGTGAGATAGATTGAGGGTTGAGTCTTTGATGAGAGGGTAGGCAAAGGGCTGTTTGTGAGACTTGTGCTTATATGAGAGGTTAAAGATATAAGCAAACTGACTAAAAGTACTCTGAAGAACTGTATTAATTTTGACCTGCATATGAACTCCAACACTTTTTTTGTATGTTATCAAATCTTACAGTTTATTTTTATAAATACTGATTCAGCTAAGTGTATACAATATTTAAAGACATACAGAAAACATGCTACCATAGAACTATAAAGGGGTTCTAAATAACCATTGAAAGACTTCATCCTTTTACACAAAGGTGGTACAAATGTGGGGGGAAGGCAGACCTGTGTGGAAAAGACAGGATGCTTTATCAGAATGGGGATCTGCCATACCACTTTGAGACAGAAGTAAGCCCGGTCACAGTTACAAATGACATAGTGACTTGTAGTTAGTTACTGTGAGGTCATGCGTGAGACAGAGGCTCTTTTCGCACAGCATTGCCAAAGCGAAAGGGCCCCTTAAGCGTCGCATAAATGTGCGGAACAGTGCACACGACGCACTCACATTTGTGCAACGCTCAAGGGCCTAACACGGACCGCGCACACATTTTTTTTATTTTTGGCTTAAAGCTGAAAATGCTGCACAGTCGCGCATTGCTCCAGGGCCTCACATGCACTTACCTGGCATGTGGAGCCTCAGGAGCTAAGTGATAGCGCTTCCTGTGCAGTGCAGGCTGGGAAAGGTTCAGGCTGCACTGCAGAAGGAAGAGGCAGGGCGCTCGCAACAAGGAAGCCACTGCGGAGCCCAAGCAGAAAGGATGCGAGTGCGTTCCTCCAAAGTCTTCGTGCGAGAGCCCTGCTGCCTGGCACCGGGAAAAGGTAAGGAGTCAGAAGGGCCAGAGACACCCAACTGCAGGGGTAGGTATCATATAGTTCTCCAGTTGTTGTTGAACTGCCACTCCCATCAGCTGCACTCAACGTAGTCAATTGCAAAGACTGCTGGGAGTTGCAAGCCAACTGGAGGGTCATGCAATTCCCACCCCTGGTCTACTGGTTAAGGAGCAATATCTTCTACTACATTTTAAAGTTATTTTAAAAGACATTTTAGCACCATTTTGACATGATTTTTGTCAAGATTTATGACACTCCTTTTCAGCCCTAAGAAGTTTTATTCTTAAATCAAATGATACCCAATGAAAAAGTAACAAGCAACTCTATGGGTACCGCAGCGTATAACGATAGCAGATGATGTTTCAGACATTGGAATGAGTAACAGGAAAAAAACTTAAAAGCCTTCCAAGTTCCATCAAATCATCCAAAGAGATGGACTGAAATCTACAAAAGCTCATGTTAAAATAAACTTGTTAGATTTAAAGGTGCCAGTTGATACCTTCCCCCACCCCTTTCCTCTTTCCAGATTCTTATCGTCCTGTTCATGGAAGCATTTGTTAAATCCTCTGAGCTTCTGTATGTTCCCTGAGTGACATTGGCTGCAAATTATACTAGAATGAGCACTTTTTGGCTTTAGTAAGTGGATAAATGCACTGTCTACTGATATGGCAGTTGAGAAAGAGCAAGGGTTCAAAACAGGCTTCCCTTCCATATTCACAATGACTCCGTTCTGTTCTGATTCTGCTAAAACTCTCCAAATTAGTGCATGGTTATCTATTGATACATCAGAAGAAATAATTGAAAAAATGCCTATCTCGTCCTTATAAAATATAGTACAAAGAGTGCCATGTGTCACAGATGTCCTCTCACTGCCTAGTGATGTGCCTGCTTCTATAGCCATGCTTTCCTCTCAGCTTGGGCCTAGGAAGAGTTAGTCAAAAAATGGAAGCTACACATGGATCTCCCCCTCGTCCTCTTAGTATGGCTCAGTCAAACACCAAGGAAAGGAAGAACAATGTTAGTGGTCCTGATCCCTCTTGAGATGTCCTTGAAAGCCTTACATTGTCTCTGGGATTGATTGACCAGATGCTATAATGGTGCTAGTGGTGTAATGATGGCAATCATACAGCCATTTTCATGCCCACACAACTTTGTCTTCTGCTTCTCTTCACCTTCACTGACAGAGCTTCACTCACTCATGACTAGCTCTAATCTTCCAATCCAAAACATGTTTATCTGCTCCTTATCCTATGAGTTAATTCCACATTCTGTCCCTCCCCCTAAACATGCACACAGCACTTTAGAGACAGCAATGGCAAATGTGGTGCTATGTAGTCAAAAATTTCTAGATGTTTCCAGTATCAATCTTAGCATCCGTGGTGGCTGGTGACATCCATGTTAGTGGACTTATGACTCTGCTTTTTGAGCATCTGTCTTTTTTGCCTGATGGGCACTAGCCAACAAGGGGGACCTTTTTTGTGTGGCAAAAAGCACATATCCTGAGGATATGGTAGTTCTTTAGAGTACAGCCTTTGGCCCTTTCTGCACTACATCATGACTGCTTGTTTCTCAAACTTCTATTATCCTTATGACTAATTCTGCTGATGAACCCCAAAGCAGACAGATGGATAGACAGGCAAATTTAAATGGAAGCCTCTTCCCTTTCTTTTGTGGCTAGGGCATGAAATGTCAACTGGAAAACCTATTTTTTGTTACTGTTCAAGGTGGTCATGCATTACACTGTTATCTCTCTATGCATAGTGACAGGTTTTACATTAAGCTATATGGTGCAAGTTTTTTTGAAAAATCAGTAATACGCGTCATTTGCTTACAACAAGTAGTTTTCTGCGTAAATGTATGAAGATGAATCATAAAGCAGAAATCACCACATGTGGAGAATGCAACTTGTGTCAGGAACAGATGCTGTATTGTAAGGTCAACTAGTAAAAATAAAATTCAAAGAGAAAAAAAATCTCACCAAGCCAACGTTGGCTACATCAACAAGTATAGCATAAGAAGCTAAATTTTAAATACTATATTTTATTTTTCCTAGTGTTCAGATTTCTTGGCACTAACAATCAGAAAAAGAATATATTTTGTGAGACAAAGGAGACTGCGTATTTTCATTCAGAAAATTTTTTCATTAAATTTGGAAAGAACTGAACAGAAACAATGTAAGCATGAGAAACTGAAACAACAACAAAACCCTGCAATGATAAGAAAAGTAAGCACATTTTAATGTAATATGGTAATGAGCTATTGTGAAAGCTGTATTGAACAGAACATAGTAAACACTTGGTGGAAGGATTTGTCTTTCAGGAGAGCAATTTATGATGCATTTCATTATTCTAAGAAATTGTGCATATGCTTCCACTGATGAGGACAGATTTTCCACTAACATTTCAGATAACCAAGAATCTCTTCACGCTATTTTGTATTGTTATATTCAGAGTACCAAATACCAAAGAATGCAAACCACCTGGAAGATTTGGAGCACTGATCCCAAGACGGGCAAGGAAGTACATGGTAAGGATGAAGAATATTTGAGGCAGAAGAGTTTTGGCCTAAATTTCCCACCATGGAAATGGACTGTGGGGTATGTAGTATATCCAGGAGGCTAAAGTTTCTTCAGTTCTGCCACAGGACATTGATTCCAAGATGTGTACAAGGCAACTTCCCAGAGAACTGTGCCCATAATAAATAAAGGTGTTTGAGTCAGACGTGAAGGAATAAGCTTTAAACTATTAACAGATTCTTCTCTGGGCAAAAAGTGAGAGAAGTGTTGAATATAAAAACCTCTGTCCATACAAAACCTCTGTTCATACAAAACAACAACAAAATTTGCTTTGCTTGCCTGGAATACTGTGTGAAAATTAGACAAATCCTACACTCTCTTGAGGAGATATATTACCAATCCCAGGAAGAAATTTGCTTCCCATTTCAAGAGCAACAGTTAATGTATGATGCTTTTTCTTTGTCTATTATGTAGCACTCATTAAGTAATTTATTGCTGTTTGTTTTCAATAAACTTTTATTCAAAGTGATATAATTTTACAAAATCCAACAGAATAAAATACATAATACATACATAATGCATTTCTAGACTTCAAGTTAAGACATCATTGCAAAGACCAAAGATCAACATGAGAACTACAATCAAAATTATTTGTTTCCATTAATAAATGACTTATTTGTAGCATTTCATAGCTATGTATTCTGAAATACATTTTGCTGGCATATGAAATACTTTTAGTTTTCTTCCATCACCTTGTATTTTCTTGTGACAAAAAGAAAGGCTCCAAGGAGTTTTAATAACAATAGATACCAAAGCATTGATAAATACAGTCATACAGGACAGTCAGAGATACCTTGGTTATCAAATCCAAGCTGCTCAGTCACATTTGTCCTTACTAAAAAAACCTCATTTTCTTTCAAATTCTGCCTCAAGTAAATATGTTCAAATTGCTCTTCATGAAAAACTCAACTCAGAAACTTTCCATTCACCCACAACATACATAGACCATTGCACACAACTAATAATATCAAAATCCATTTTAAGGCCATACCTTTATTTTCAGCTGACTTTTAAAAAATCTTATATGCTTTTGATTGGTCCATCAAAATGATGCAAAAAACAATAGTAGTTGGAAGAGGCTAGGCTTTGATACTGAAATCACGAAATCCACAGCAGTGTTTCTGGTGTGGGGGACTAGTACTTTTTTTTCTAATATGTCAGGGACTAATACTGTATTTGTACTCATTGAGTACAACTGCTTCTTTCTTTCCTGGAAACTCTCCATGGACTGACAGTCAATGGCTTGCAGACTACACCAGTCCAGGGACCACCATTTTGACTACCACAGAGTCTTATGATGGAATGTGAGAAGTTGAAGACAATTTAGGCTCTGACAGATGCTTTGATGGTTTCAGGTTGCATATAGGACTGTCCCTAGGATCACTGGGAGGAGAAAGGGCACAGTCTGCTACACATCCTGCTATGGGTCTTTCTGCCCTATGCTGTTATAGTGCTACTATTCCACTTTCAACATCCTGTGGAATTCTGAGGTTTGTAGTTTACTGAGGCCAAAGAGCTCCCTGGCAGAGAATTCTAAATGCCTCTCCCGAAGCTGCAGACCCCAGGATTCCATAGGATGTTGAAAGTGGAACAATAGCACTATAATGGTGTAGTATGGAAAGGCCTTATGTCACATCTTGTCTGAAGATAAAGTCTAGAGATCTTAAAAACTTGAACATTTTGGAAGGAGTCAGCTTAAAGGCCAGAATTTTTGAAACTTGTGGCCAATGTGACTACCTTTGCTTCTCCCCTGCCCCCCGTCCCATTAATAACATTATTCAAAGCAGCAAAGAGGGAGCATGCTGAAAGTAAATGAAAAGTATACTGATTGAAGGTACAGGAAAAGTACAGGGGCCGGCTGGCCCCTCCCGAAACTGCAAACCCCAGGATTCCATAGGAGGTTGAAAGCGGAATCATCGCGCTATAACAGCCTAGTGCGGAAATGGCTCTAGATTTTCCTGACTGAGGTTGCAATCCTATGCATGCTGAGGCCTAGTGTGCATAACCCGCAACTCTCTGGGTGGTGGAGTGAGTGCATTGGAATGCAATGGGACTTACTTCTAAATAGCCTCCAGTTGTGAGTCTGTAAATGATTTTGTGATTTTGTGTGTATATTCTTGCTTGGGAGTGAGCCCCACTGAACTTAGCTGGATCTATTGAGTAAACATGCATAGGGTAGACCATGAAATTTGACTTAGTATTTCAAGCCCATGATGACTAGATGAGCCTTAGAAGTTTTTTAACCTTGTAAGGCCTCATTAAGAACATTTAAAGTGGCTTGAAAGTCACAACATGGCCCCTAGACAGGAGAACGTTAGGGTAGCATGCTCACTAATGAGACAGTGAATGCCATTTAGAAGAGCCACTAAACTGGCGGAAAAGGCTTTGAAATCTACAGAGAAAAGACTGATCTTCCACAACATTAATTGATGTCTTTCAAAGAGGCATTTGACAGCAGAAGTTCAGTTTCACCAAAGCAGAGAATGAGGTAATAGCTACTGAGAACGGTCTATATATGCAAGCGTGTTGTGTGTTGTAGCGCGGGAGACTGTCCCATTAAGGCTTTGTGAATCTCTCAACACATTTGATCCATCTTATTGCTGTCTATTTGCTCAATGCCCTATTGTGGCTGGCCACCGCTATACTCCACTGCCCCTGTTCGACATATTCCAGCGTGATGTCGTCTGAAGTAATATGTTTTTGATCAGGGCAAGGCGTTAACAACGGCAGGCAACAAAGGAGCACAGAGATCAAATAGGGCAGCAGCGTGAAAGGGAGGAAGAAAGGCGTTTGTGTGACCGTAGAGCCAGATTGTCAGCATGTGCATGAATGCAGGTGCGCATTTCGAGGCAGGCTCAGAGGCCTAACCAGTGAGGGAGTCTCCTGGCGACACTCGCTCACCATTCCAGGCTTGGGCCCCCAGTACTGGTCTGCATTCCAGCCTGTTCTCCTCTCCCAGCCCCTCCACTTCGACATAGAGAATCAGCCAGACGTGAACGTGAGAAAGCTTTGGCAGACGAGTCCCTGGAACTGATTGCTGCTGCCTGGTGGCTTCTGAAATGATAATCATCAAAAGAGGCGTGTGCAACAAGGGGCCTGAGAGGCACAAGCTGAGGAACGGGCCTGCTTGTTTGTATTGACCTAGTTACATATAAATATGGGGAGGGGGCATCGTTTGCGTACAAAACTGTCCAACAATATACTTAATGAAAGGTCGATCCATTTACCCTCCTTGCTCCACTACTCATTGAGGCAGATCAAAGGGATGATGGAACAATGTTTTCCTTCAGTCTCAGAATTTATGAATTGCATCAATGTAACATCTATTTAGGAGAGTTAACAACATTAATTCAGAAATATTGCCACTACGTAAATGTGTATGAGAGTATAATATACTCTATACACTATATAATATACTGTATGTAATAGTTGCTAGAGATAGAAGATAGGTAGCTAGGTAATGAGGAAGGGAAGAAGGGAGGGCATAGATTAATTCTTTCAGCTCATGGTCATACCATATAGATCAGGAATGGGCACAAAGAGAATTCAGAGGTTTCATGAACCTCATTTCTTGTAGGATCCCCAAAAGGATTGGAGAAACTATTCACTTCCCATTTTGTAAAAATGGGGTTCTGCCCTCAAACAAGATGAAAAAGAAAGAACAGCATCATGCTTCAGGCTGAATTCCACCTTGTTTTAGGCCAGAACTGTAGTTCCTTGTGGCTTCCATAAGTGTGAGTCTCTGTTTTTTGCCCAATTTAGTCAGTTTTGATTTGAAGGATGGGAGGAACCTTGAACCCCCATAGATGGCCTTTGAGGCCTACCTTATATAAAAATATTAAGATCATATAGATCTAAAGTAATTTGCCAGTGAAGTGCTTCTACTCATTCTATTCTAGAGCCCCACAGAGACCCTGGAGTTTCCACATACACAAGCTGTTCTCTCTGTGATGGACAAATCTATATATTTAAATGGGAATGTGTAAAAGAAAAGAGGAGTTGTTGAACTTTCTAGCTGGGGCAATGGCAAGACCATTGGAGGGGTCATGGCTCAACAGGAAGATTTATACTGCATTACCTGCAATACTTGTTCACTCCTGGCAAAAGACGTTAGAGGGAAATAGTCACTGGAAATAGCTCGAGTGAATGCCATTGGGTCAGATGATGGCCCCGTGGTCTGATTCATTATGATTCAGATGTACCACTTTAATTTTATACAGGCAAAATTTAAGTGATATTATAAGGTACTTTCAAGAGCTTTGGGGCTTGACTAAGGGCTTGTGGTCACAGTGAACTTTCGTAGTGGAAAAACACAGGCTATTTCTTTGTGGGTTGAGTTCAAAGTTATGAACATTAAGGACCTATATACTGTGGAACTGGGACATTGAAAGAAAGATCTTCTCCTGTAAAAGCATGCTTAGCTATCATCAGCTATCATCAAACCTAAACTCATAAACAAGGAAGAGGGCCTTTTAACTCCCTACTCATGCCCACTGCTGTGCAGACCTTTCCCTGCAAAAGCAAAAATCCTTCTCTTTAAGAAGGCTTTTGGCTTTCAGAAACTGGACCCAGCCCCCTGGATTTCATTTTTTTTCCTTTCTGAATCTCCAGGGTGTGTTTTTAGTGATTAATATGGTATGGACAAGGGCAGGGGGCAGGAGGAGTGGAGAAGGGAGAAGTTTATTTGGAGTTTCTTCTTCCTCCTCTATTTATCTACCGTATATTCTGACTTTTCCCACCCCTGGGACTCAAGGCAGCTTAAAGAGCTAAAACAAATAAAGAGAAAAACTCCACATCCTTAAGACAAACAAAAGCTCAAATACTATTGAACTACAGATAAAATTAAAAGCAATTTAAAAATATACCCATAAAAACATACCTGTGAGGGTGATGGGATGAAGAGAAGCAACTCCCCTGAAGATCTCAAGACTTGCAACAGGCTCATAAGGAAGAATACGCTCCTTCAGGTAACCAAGACCGGAGCTGTACAGGGCTTTTTAGGTTACAAACAAGTGTTTTGAATTGTGCCCAGAAACTGACTGGTAGCTAGTGAAGATGTTGTAACAAGGGATTTGTATGTTCAAAACTAGCCCTAGTCAGTTGGCTGGCTGAAACCCTTTGAACCAGTTGAACTTTCCAACTCTTTTCAAAGACAGGGCCTCATAGAATGATCTACAGTGACCTAAACAGGATTTAACCAAGGCATGTGTTGCCACATTTAGATCAGACATTTATAGGAATAGTTGCAGTTGGTAAATAAGCTTTAACTTTGCCAGTGTAGCCCTGGCTACAGCAGAAACTTGTTTGTAGACTTCTTTTTTTAAAAAAAATAAAATGAATGATAGGATATAACTAGCCATCTTGAATCCTATACTGCAGAGAAAGGTGGGATATAAATTATATAAATAAATAAAATAAAATAAAAGAAATAATAGACCTCTTACAATAAAGAAGTTAGCAATCGTGGCTGATGCAAGCCGTTTAAATTTTGTCATCTGTTTTTGTTAGTTTTTATGTATTTATTCTGTATTTATTATTATTGTTTTATTGGTCAATGACCGAAATAAAGAGTCTGTCTGTCAATAAAGAAGACAACAAAAATGGGCATAGATTTGCCTATAATCTACTTTTCCTAATATCTATGTAGACATGCACATTTAGAAATAATTATCAGTGATGAGCAACATGAGGCCTGTGAGCAACCCATGTCCCTCGAGTCCTCTCTCGTGGTTCCCCAATGCTCCTCCTACCTGTCACTGAATCCTCTTTCTCCACCACAAGCCATGCCACTGAAATTGTGACTGCCACAACAGTGGTAATATTGCAGCAAAATTGTGGTTGCTATATCCCTCCCCTTTCCTTTCATTGCCCCTTTGGACCCTAGACACATGGATGCTCCTGTGTCTGGAGCAGGGGTATAGGGTAGAATGAGGGCAGTGCACCCCACGTAAGAACTCTGCCTTATCAAATGCAATTTTCCTTCAGTCCCCAAATTTCTAGCATTCCAAAGGGTAAAATACTGAAAATTGTTTGCATTGAGAACTCAGATTTGTTATGTTTGCATCCCTTTGGTAACTTTGTGTGACCTTTTTGGGAGACAGAATGCTCAAATTGCATTTCTAAATGTTCACTTGAAATGTTAAGTTACTACAATGCTAGGCATTTGAAGATTGAAGGAAATTTTCATTTTGGGGGTAGAATTCTTATTTAGTGTCTTCATTTTGCCCCCCCCCCAGCTAAACCTCTGGCCTGGGCTGGTTAACTGTAAAGGGAAAGTAGGCAATTTCTCACATAGCATCTGAACTCACTCTTTTGCCTGACCAAGATCCTACTTTGGTTGGCTGGGCAATGAGCACTCTGAGCAGGACTCTATGGTATGGAAGTGTGCTTTGGCTGCCTTCTGTACCATACATTCACCACAGTCGCTAGAACAACCTAATGGGCAGAAGGAAAGGGGCAGCTCTTGAATGTATAGTTCCTCAGTTCAGTGTGACCCCCTCAAAGGAAGCTGTACCAAAGAAGTTGGCCACCTCTGATTTAAACACATTAATAGGGAAGCTTGTCATCAACTGATATTTGACTGTGGCCCTGCTTAGTCCACCATCAAGCTGCTCACTGTTAATGGGGAACTGCTCTCTTGCTCTCTTATTTTATGGTTCTTTACCTTTCCACTAGTCTTGTAGTGGACTGTTATTCAAATGGATGATGCTGTCAAACAGAGGACTATCTCTGATATCCCTTCACGTAGAAGATCACCATCTGCCAGGAAGGACACACAGCAATTCTATATATAAATGCTTGAAACAAATACATAATGAACAATGTAGGTCTGTGAGTACTCATGTCTCAGAGTCCTGAAACTGAGATGTACAATAGCAGCAGCGTCAGCTGGCAAACACTGCAGCTTCTAGCTTGGTTGTTTCAGGACTACTGTATCGTCCTGATCAGCATTCTGGGAACACACAAAGCCATTATATATTCTGACTACTGGGACAACTGGTTCACTACTGTCAATATACAAGGGATGGTAATCATTGGACCTGGAGATATTGCTGGACTGCAAATCCCAGGAGCTCATAGCCAGCAGAACCAATGTTGAGAATATTGGGAGCTTCTGTGCAGGAACATTTGGAAAGCTACAAGATTCCCACCCCTGTCTTACTGCAGGTTAGACCTCTTTGGAGCTAGCATAAAGATATCATTTTGATATCAATAATTTGGCTGTCTTCCGCCATCCCTCTCCACGTGTTTGAGAAGTCCCTGGACAAGCACAGAGCTAGGCTCGGCCATCAAACACTGCAATATCCCAAAACGATACAGGTAGGTCAGAAATAGCCAGATCACTGTTTTAGGAGACCTCTCTGCAAACACCCTCATTATGTATGCATGCTGTTTACAAAGGACTCCCTGCCCCGAGCAGGCAACCTGGCAAGCTGAATACTCAACTGCCAAGCACTGAGCATTTGCATACTGTCTACCTCTTTGTCAATTCGGACTTAACTCAATCATGCTAAATTCTGACCTTTCCAAAGCTTTGTCTCACGCCCGAAACTCATTGTTTTCCCCGAGTACGGAATAGCCTGCAGTTACATTTCTCCCTTAAAAAAACTCTGATTCTAAGACCTTCCTCGGATCGCTCCCAAGTTCCAGACCGCCTTGCTGCTGCTTTGCTTGGTGAGCTTCCCCTTCAGCTCCACGTGCTGAGCTACATCGAACCCCAGCATCGCTCTCTATTCTTCCAGGCTTCAGGACAGGTTTCATATCACCCAATTCAACAATCCCTCTGAAAAATCCCTCTATTGAGTGGATCCCTCTATTGGAGTGGCAACCTTTACTTTCCTTAGTTACTTGTGTGATTGTGTGTGTTGCATACACTGTGTGTCTGTATTTGATAAAATCTCAATTATTCTTATAACTTTGTGTGCTCCTTGGCTTGGCCTGACCCTGTAGACACTGGGTAAAAGATTCCGCTGCGTTGCCCTGCCTCTCGCATTGCTAACTTGTGCTTTAGCTAATTTCTCCAAATTTAGTTAATTGAGAACGCATATAGGTGTCCCTCCCGGGACCCCCAGTAAACAGGGTAACACCTGGACTATATTGACTAGCAGCAAATCTACAGGGTTACAGACAGAAGTATTTTCTGTCACCACTTGGAGGTAATAATGGATTGAACCTAGGATTTTTGGCATGCAAAATACATCTTTTATCAGTGAGTTATAGTTCCCCCTTTTCAAAGCTGTCTTAAGGACTCTGAGTTGAGGATAGATGCTCCTTTCAAACTCAGTTGCTGAGTACATTCTTGGCATAAACAAGACCCCAGGTTTAGTCTCTTGTATCTCTAGTAAAATGAATTATGTACCAGGTATGAAATTCCGACCCACCTGTCCACCCCTTCATTGCCTGTAGACCTGGAGGAATGCTGCTACTGAAAATTTGTAAGTCTGAACTAGATGTACAAATACTTTCACTTGGTATAAGGCAGTGTCCTATGTTATGGAATGAGCTACATTTCTTTTCGCACCGTAGCTTGGTCCTGATCAGTAGGTCATTAAAGCTTGTGCATTTAATGTGGGCAAAAAATAGAAGCTGCAAGGTTATAGAGAAGCAGATAACATGTTTGTAAGGACTGTCTTCTCCCTCTTCCTCCCCACCTGATCTCTAACATTTGAGGACTTTTACTGACAGTATATTCCTATAATCGGGACCTGCAACTGAACACATGTCTTATTTTACACAGAACACTGGCACTACTAGCAGCAAAGAGATATGTAATCTATGCTCAATTTCATTTTCCTAAATTCAATTTATATGAACAAAACATTACACCAGAAAAATGGTTTCTCTGCATCATCATGTGCTCAACTCTCCATTCATTTCACAAGGAACATGATCTCGATCAAAAGTCAGTTCTCACTAATTTTAACCAGATTTCTTTTGGCCCTGAAACTCTGATTAAGGTAAAGATTCCAGTCAGGAGCTTGTGCAGAATCAATGACGAATGAGAAGACAGTCTAGACCATCTACAGAGTATTTTCCACTGAATAACCTCAACTGCCCTACACGGTGAAATTAGGGTAAATGTTTCTATTCTAGAGGGCAGTTTAAATGACATACATCATTTTTTCTAATTTGGTCTCTAAGTTTATTTATTAGATAGAAAATATCAGTTTTGGTTCTGCAGCTAAAGCCATTAATATACATAGGTAGTTGCCTTATCATCTCAGACTGAAAAGCCGACTAATCTAGTTCTCCGTCTCTCTCAACATAGTCAACTGGATGGAAAACTCTCCAATAGAGAAGAATGGGAACAGCCATCTCCTGCTGCTTGTATTCAAGGTCTTGCCGTCAGGGGAAGACTGCCTCCAAACTTTGAACTACTATTCAGCTAACAGAGCTGCTAAATATCAATAGATCCAGCGTTGTAATCAAAAATTTTGATGTGCAAGCACTCACAATGACAGTCCCCTAGTCATCGTCTCAAGGAGAGACTAAAAATTTTGGCACCTGTCTTGATCCATGTCAATAAATCAGTTGATGTGTTGAGCAAGCCAGTTCTATCAATTTACCTCCTCCCCACTAAAAGCAGGTCTTTTGTAAAGCCAATGGATCTTCATTGCCAATTAAAGACCAAATCATTCCAGAATATTTTTGTAGTAAAACAGGGCATGATCACAGCAATATCTTGTTGTTAGAGGAATCTACACCCAACCCCCAACACCTCTGAAGATGTCAGTTTAGCTTAGAGAGAATAGAGAAGTCTGATGAGATGGAAGATGGTGTCATCACTGCTGTTAATAGCAATAGAAAAGGTCCAGTGCTTTGATTCTGTGAGCCATAGTTCCACTGAAAAACTAGACATATCTTTAGTGCATGTCTTTAATAAGTTTCCCCAGTATCTTTAAGTATAATATGTGATATAGTGGTTTGAGTGTTAGACAATGATGCTGGAGACCAGGGTTGAATTCTCTACTTGGCCATGAGAACCCCACTGGGTGACTTTAGGTGCATCATACACTCTTCCAGAAAATCCAGTGATAGGTTCGCCTTAGGGTTCCCATAAGTCGGAAACCACTTGAAGGCACTCAACAACAGCAAACGCTTGGAAGATAAGCAGGATCAGCCTTTATTATTACTTGGATGGGAGATTGCCAACAAATACCAGGTGCTGTAGGCTGTATTTCAGAGAAAGGAGCTGGCAAAACCACCTCTGAGTATTCCTTGCCATAAACCATCTTGAAGGCATGTGCACACACATGCATACGCGCACACACACACACATTCAAGCATATTTTTAAAAGATCAGTCTCCCCTAGTCTTTCTTATAATAATTTATGCCAATAATTGCCTTCCATTCTTCAAAAAGCATGGGTGCCATATGTAGAGAACATAACAGGAAACTGTGACTCTGTAGTGCAATTTTGATTTTGCATCTTAATCTCTTTTAGACAATATAAATTGTCTAAATTTATATTGAATGAATCCTGAATTCCAGTGGTTCTCAACCTTTTCTTTACTGGGGACTCCTTGGAAATATTATTGGTTGCCGGAACCCCCAAAGTTTAATTCAAGATTTAAATATTTAAATTTAAATATTCAAATACTTATTTAAAGTTGCTCATCAGTTGCTCACCCCATCCTTTATTCTTCCAGTAGATAATGCAAAGGAAAGGAGGCTTGTTAATGGTCTATGGAGTAACATGCTGAGATCCTTCAAATGCTAGGAGAGTAGAATAAACTTGAATTCCCTAAAGGAAATTGAATGGGAGGCAGGCCTAAACAATAATTTCTTTTTCCCCTTCCCCCAAAGCAGCACCCAGAAAGCAAGGGTTTGGGTGCTGCTTTGGGGGAAAGCATGAAAGAAATGTAATTTTTCTCCAAAGGAGCACAAGAGAGCAGAGAGGATAAATGCTTCTTTTGAAAGCACCTACCCTCTCTACTCTCTCAGTGCTCCTTCACAGGGAAACAATGTTTCTTTTGCACTTTTCCCCAAAGGAGCACTGAGACCCTTTCTGCTTCACTTCCAAGCAGCCGTAAGAGGAAAGGGACTCCCTTCTATTTTTGTGGCTGCTTGGAAGCAAAGCTCCAGTGTGCTACCAGGCCTTGGACTCAAGAAGCATTGGCACATTCACCATGCAAGCCCGGGACTAGGCATCTTTCCTTATCTTCTGGGCTCTCCTCTCATGTTCCTGCCTTCTGGTCTCTCTGGCACACTCGTGCAGTAGTGCCCTGGGCCTCCAGTGTGGGAAGAGATGCCTGCCAGAGTGTTGTGACTATTGCTGCTGCCATCATCACTGCCACCTTTGAAGAATCTGAGACATGCTGCATCAAATGGCCACAAGCAGCTAGGACATTTTTTAGTCTCTTAAAGCTGGGATTTCTCCCATTTTTCAGGCTCAATGACAACCCTATGCAGACTCCCTGTGAGGACTTCAGAGACCCCCAGGGGTCTGTGGACCCTAAGTTAAGAACTGCTCTATGCAGTTCTGATTGTCACTGTTATGGCCCTTCAGATCAGCTTCAACTTATAGCAACCTTACAGCCCTAGGGTTTTCCTAGGAAGAGTTATTCAGAGGAAGCTTGCCGTTACCTTCCTCCTACGCTGAGAGTGAGGGTGTGACTTGCCCAAGGTCACCCAGTGAATTTCTATGGCTCAGCATAGATTCAAACTCAGCTCTCCAGAGTCCTAGTCCAACATTCAAATCACTATGTCAGGATGGCTCTCTCACAGTTCTGGTAACCACACCCTTAAAAATGGATGTCACAGAGGTAAGAAAGGGCAAGCAAATTACTAGAGGGGCTCAGTCCCTCTGTGTGATAGGAGTATAATATTTGGGGTTGTTAGTTTGGAAAAAAGTGGTGAGGAATATGATAGCGGCTATAAAAGTAGGTGTAGTGTGAAGAAAAAGAGAAAAAAATTCCCCTGCTCTCATCCAGTGAAGATGAGTCGTGGGTGATTCAAGGGAGATTTTTAAAAATTCTACAGCGTGTACAGTTGTGTGGAATTCTCCACCAGAAAATATAGCGCCAGCTTGGCTACATCAGCTGAAATACATGGAAGAAAAGGCTACCAGTGACTACTAGTCAAGTCTGCTTGCTCTGAGAAAGCCTGCTTCTGAATATACCAGTTGCCAAAGCAAAGCAGTAGTAGCATTCAAATCCCACTTGTGCACTTGCCATAGCCATCTGGTGGACAAGGGGTGGGAACCAGTTTGCTGAACAAGAGGCTTTTGGTCTGAGCCTGCAGAAAAAGATCTTCATTAGGGGATACATGTACCAGTGAAGCTGAGCAGGCAGAGGGGAGAGAGAAGAAGGCAGATATAGGGCATTTCTTCACTATACTGTTACAGTGCTATTATTCCACTTTCAATATCCTATGGAATCCTGGGGGTTGCAGTTTAGGGAGGGGCATTTAGAATTCTCAACTAGAGAGCCCTTTGGCCTTAGTAAACTACAAAGCCCAAAATTCTACCAGATGAAAGTGGAATGATAGCACTATAACAGTGTAGTGCAAAAATGGCCATAATTTCTATGGGTGTAGTGGAACTAGAGCTCTTGGAGTTGGTGTGCCTGCAAGGGAAAATGATTAGCGGGGACAATGATGATGTCATTTTTCTCAGGGTGTCATTTTTCTCAGGATTCCCTATTCTCTCCAGTTATTGGTAACTGCCATCAAATCAGCAACTTAGGGCAATCCTGTGAAAGAGAGACTTCTAAGTCAAGTCTTGCAGACTCAGAGCTGTGGCTTCTTTGACTGAGTCTACCCACCTAGGCCTAACTACAAATGTAGCTTTGGAGGGGAGGCAGATTTTCCCAGCGGCAAGATATTCCGATGGCGTGATGTGAGTTTTTGGGGTGAGTCAATTTGGTCTTGAATGGACAATTAAGCCCCATTAAGTTGACCAGAAACCTGCTCCTGAAGATCTAAACTGCTGGAACAAAATTGTTGAGATGGAGAGCTACTTGCATGTTTATTCCCTTTGGGGAAAATGGTCACTGGGGGTGGAATTTATGAGAGCTCTCAATTTGCAGACAAAATTGTAATTAAAAATTTGGATCCATGTCTGTCTAGCCAGAAAAGGGATATCATGGCTAAACAGACCTGGATCCAAATTTTTAGCTACATTTTTGGCCCCAGATCAACAATCAATTGAAAGTAAGTGTTTCAGGACATCAGTCCGACTGGTTTCAACCGATTTTCTCTAAGCTTGTAAGCAGAGGCTGAGTCTGGATCCAGCACAGTTGAAAGAGGATAGAGATCCCTGGGAGTCTAAGAAAAGAAAGGAAGGCCAGCTTCGTCCTTCTTCAGGAACCTTAGGTGGAAGCGTCACAACAATTCCGGATGCCCCTGGAAGGATGAATGAAAGGACAGCGGAAGGTAGGGCAACAGCGGCGGCAGCGAGTGTGTGTGTGAGTCAGGCCTCCAGCTGGATGCTGTCCCTTTCACGCCAGCGAGCTTCCCCGCTGGTCCAGCACCGATGCGCGAGGAGACAGGGAGCTGCCCAGGGCGAGATGACAGCTCATCTCTGTGCAAATATCGCCCACCTGTGCTAAATCGCTTTTAATTGGTCCGCTAAATAAATGTACATAGGATCAAAAATCCCCAAGGCTTTCTGTATTCAATAGGGTACAGTAAGAGCGATGATGGTGGTGGTGGTGGTGATGATAGGAGGTTCGTGCTTTGAGCAAAGCGGGATATAGGTAAGCAAGTAACACATGCGTAACAGAGATCCAGTGATCGCTTTGACTGAACTGACCTGTTTCCACACTACACTCTTATAGTGTGATTATTCCACTTTCAACATCCTGTGGAATGCTGGGATTTGCAGTTTAGGGACGGGCTGGCGGCCCCTCCCGAAACTGCAAACCCCAGGATTCCATAAGATGTTGAAAGTGGAATAATTGCGCTATAAGAGTGTAGTGTGGAAATCATGAACTCTCCCAAAGCTTCAAGCAGGCTGCAATTCTAAGCATACTCAGGAGTGTGCGCGCGTCCGAGCGCGTGCACGTGCGCGTTCAAGTCACCTGTCGACTTAGGGCGACCCCATGAATTTCAAAGGGTTTTCTTAGGCAAGGAACAGCAAGGAACGCTTAGAGGTGGTTTTGCCAGTTCCTTCCTCTGACATTTAGCCTACAACACCTGATATTCGTTGGTTCTCTCCCATCCAAACACTCAAAGGGCTGACCCTGCTTAGCTTCCAAGACCAAACCGGATGTGGTGCCTGTAGGTTATTCAAGCTGCCCTGCTCAAGAGTAAGCCCCCCCAAGTTCTAAGGGGTGTTTTCCCAGGCCAGCGTGTCATCGGAGTCTTAACACAGAAGAGGGATTGCTTGGTACAGCTCTACAGACTGGCCCTTGAACTCTGAACCCCTTCCACTCCTATCTTTAGCTCCAGGAGGTAAAAGAGACCCTGGGGCAGGCAAGAGGTTAATTCCCTTGGCTACTGGTTGTATTGGAGCTGGAGTGCCTCTTAGAAAGAAATTCCAGTGATCATGTGGTCAATAGAAATGATTTACAGAAATTGAAGCCCCTCCCTAAACTGCAAACCCCAGGATTCCATAGGATGTTGAAAGTGCAATAATAACGCTCTAGCAGTCTAGTGCGGAAATGTCGTGAGAATATTGACGCGCGTTCTAGCGGTAGTCCTTAACACCAAACCTGTGAGATAGGCCACTATTCATATCCCTATAAAGCACACCTAAAGCCATCTCGCGTTCCTGGATGAGCCTTTCTGATTCACAGGTGCTCTCAGAGTAATAGCGGAAAAATAACCAACGAAAACGTATTTCTAAGGACGCCTACTGAGAGAGCCAGCGCCGTGTAATGGTTTGAACGTTGGACTATGACTCCGGACTCCAGGATTCGAATCCCCACTCAACCATGGAAACCCACTGGGTGACCTTGGGCAAGTCACACTCTCTCAGCTCAGAGGAAGGCAAAGACCAAACCTTCTCTAAATAAATCTAGCCATGGAAACCCACTGGGTGACCTTGGGCAAGTCACACTCTCTCAGCTCAGAGGAAGGCAAAGGCCAAACCCTCTCTAAATAAATCTAGCCATGGAAACCCACTGGGTGATCTTGGGCAAGTCACACTCTCTCAGCTCAGAGGAAGGCAAAGGCCAAACCCTCTCTAAATAAATCTAGCCATGGAAACCCACTGGGTGATCTTGGGCAAGTCACACTCTCTCAGCTCAGAGGAAGGCAAAGGCCAAACCCTCTCTAAATAAATCTAGCCATGGAAACCCACTGGGTGATCTTGGGCAAGTCACACTCTCTCAGCTCAGAGGAAGGCAAAGGCTAAACCCCCTCTAAATAAATCTAGCCAAGAAAACCCCGTGATAGGGTCGCCATAAGTCGGAAACGACCTGAAGACCCGCAGCAATGACCGCAAGGCATCGTGAACTACTTATCTTTTTCACTCTGCCTTATTTCGAAGGGGTTGGAGAGGAGAAAAACCTCCTCTTATCCAAAAACCTAATGGTTTGTCGATAAAAAATACAACAGAACACAAAACGGAAAGGGCGACTTCCCTCCTCTACTTTCCTTAGTACACATCATCATACAAACTTTGACCTCCAATAGTCAAAGCACCCGTAATAAATGATGTTCTCATATATATCTTTTAAAATGTCGCTCTGGAATAAAAACAAACTAGGTAGCCAATCTGAATCCAACATGTTGTTATGCCGGGTTTGTTTTTTTTAAAAAAGGTGTTACATCTTTTCCCGAATAATCTCGAGCCCCAACTTTGGAGGACCTTAGGAAAAAGAGCAGAAGTCCATCGAAATGTGGGAGTCTTGCCGCAATTAAAGGAAGCTGCCGGGTTTCTGCGAGCATCAACTGCACTTACGGGCTCTGGCGAGACCCTCCCGAGCGTTCCTCCGTGTGGACGGAACTATAAAATTTACTCCCAGGGGAAAAAATGCGCTTGAAATCTTGCTCTCAGGATAGTCTATATATTCTATATATATACATATGGGCAGAAAAATGACTCCAAGGAGCATATATGTAACCAGAGAACTGCCCCTCCATTGGGCTGTCAGCCTGACACTTGAAGAAGCGTCTGTGTAACCTAAAACGATCAGATACCAAAAGTATCTTTAAGATACCATTCCAATGTATCCGTGTGATCGCTCGAGAATTTGCCTCCTAGTCCTCTTAGCGACTCTCGGGCGCACTTCCATCCGTTTCTCAGAGTGCACCCTACTCCGTGTCTACTCAGAAGTAAGCCCATTGGATCCAGTGGGACTTTTCCTTCCGTGCCTATCTATACCTTCATTATCACTCCAAGTCTAAACTTTTGTCCTCTTCCTTACGTTTTAAAAATTCCGTTCAGAGTGCAGTATTTTCTTTCTTTTTGCTCTTTTCCTTCAGTCCTTTTTCTGTTTTCTGTTTTAAATTGCAAGTACTTTCTGTTTAAAAACAATGCGTCCCGTCCTTTCCTGCAACAAGTCTTTTGGCCTGTCGCGAGGGCATTCTTTGCCTCCCCTCCTCCCTTTCTTATAAACTAAAGCACGTTACCCGGAAAGGACAACAATTTTTTTTTCTGATATAAAAAAAAAGAAAGCCTGAAATTCCACAGATTTCCACAAAGTAAGACATTGTTGGGAGGAGGAGGAGGAGGAAGAAGAAAAGCGGGGTTGGCAGCCTTAAGGAAGGCGTGTTGGGCATTCTTTGCTTTTTGTGCCTGGGACTGCCAGCAGCAACACTGGCACACCCCGCTTGGGAAAAAGAGGGGGAGAGACAGGGAGAAAAGTGAAGCGAGCGCCTTGGCCACCTTAAGGGAAAACTCCTTCCAAAAACTCCTTCCAAAAAAAGTGGGGTGTCCTCCCCCCCACAAAGCCCGCCCTCCCTCTCCCTCAAAGACCCAATTGGAAGTGGTGCGCGCAAGGGATGCTCCTTCTCATCACCACTCTCATCATCACCGCCATCCTCCTCATCTTGGGGTGCTCATCCTCCCCTCGGCTCGCCTGCCTTTGCACCAGTGGGCGGTGATGTAACAGGGGAGCCCCGGGCACCGGGATCTATAAATGTTCGTGGTGTTTCGGGGGCGACGAAGGGCGATGGTGGAGCAGCTCCAGGAGGAGGAGGAGAAAGTCCCCACTTGAGAGGCGAGGAGCGCGCGGGCGCTGGGAGACCCGGGGCAGGAGACGCGGCAGCCCCCTCGACCATCCCTCGCCAGCAACCTAGAAAACGAGCCCCACTCCACACCCACACCCCGTCCAGCCCGCCCGTCTGCCCGTGGCTCGCCCTGCGCTTCCTCTCTCTCCGTGCAACTTGAGCAGAGGCTTTCCAGTTCCTTGGGGGACTGAGCTCGTGGGGCTCTCCCCGCGCCGACCTCGCCGTCCACCCCCTTGCCATTTTTTTTTCTTTCCCCCTCCTCCCTTTTCTCCCCTTCTCGCACCTTTCCTCCCCCCCTCCCCGACCCCCAGGAGCCGGTGCCCTGCGGCGATCCCGGTCCGAAGTGGGCGCTCTCGGCCGGGTGGCAGCGAGGCGCTGGGCTGTGTTGTATTTTTAGCGCGCTCGCCTCCCTGGTGCGGGAACCACGTGCGTGCCGCCCAAATGTGGCTCAGGATGACGGGCCCCTCGCCGGCCTGCTTGCCAGCCGTGCTCCTCCTGGGGCTGCTGGCGCCCTGGCTGGGCCGCTGCGGGCCCGCCTTTGCCCAGCCGCCCCCGCCGCCGCCGCCCCCCAACGACACCCTGGAGTGGCGCTGGGAGACTCTTTTCTCGCGCTCCATGGCCCGGCTGCCCGGCGGCGGCGGCGGCGAGAGGCGGGAGCTCAGCCGCGACGGGGACTATCTGCTGGGCATCAAGCGGCTCCGGCGCCTCTACTGCAACGTCGGCATCGGGTTTCACATCCAGGTCCTGCCAGACAGCCGGATCAACGGGATCCACAACGAGAACCGATACAGTAAGTCCGCTCGCCCGCCCCCCGCCCGCCCCGGCCTGCGCGCGCCCTCGCTCGCCCGCCCGTCGGTCGCCCCCCGGGCCACTTCGCCAGAGCTTGTGGCCCGCGGAGGCTGCGGGAAACGAGGCGATCCCTCGCTTTGGCGGTCGCTGTGGTCTTAACAGCCCTGGAGCAGGGTGACGAATCCCTATCGATACGTCCTGCGCCGATTTCTTTTCTTTTCGTTCTGAAGACAACCGGAGGGGAGGGGAACGCGTTCCTTTCAGGGTAAGGTGGTTGCCCAAAAGGGGTTTGGGGAAGGCGGTATGATGTGATCTGTTCCCAGGGTTCCCCATCTTGAACCTATGGACCTCCAAAGAATCTGGCTTGTTAACTTTCAAAGAAAGGTGCCAACGCCGGAGAAAAAGAGGGATGGCAGGGGCGACATAAACACCTTGCCTGGAAGGCGCTGAAGTCCCTCCTTAGAATAATCCGGCCTCCGGAAGCGGAGACATTTGGCCATTTCCGCACTAGCCTGTTATAGCGCGATGATTCCACTTTCAACATCCTCTGGAATCCTGGGGTTTGCAGTTTCGGGAGGGGCCGGCGGACCCCTCCCGAAACTGCAAACTCCAAGATTCGAGAGGATGTTGAAAGTGGAATCATCGCGCTATAACAGGCTAGTGCGGAAATGGCCAAGCTCAGGCCGCGGTGCCCCGGGGACTAACATTAGACAAGGTCCTGGGCGAGTTGGTGAAAGGAAAGGCGGTTACATTTCTTGAGGTTTTCTCTGCGTAGAAAACTCTTCTGCGGGGACCATGGGTGTTTGTGTAATTAGAAGGGGCGGGAGCAATCTCCATGTGGATTGTTAAAGTGTGGGGATTTGACTGTGTGTTGTTAGACGATTGCCAATACCTGCAGCAGGGTTCATGCAGGTAAAATGCTCAGACATCATGAGTTTGCATGTGGATTTCCTGACCTTTTCCTACACGGACCCCCCCCACTTGTTTTGTGTTGCCTGGATTTTGCTCATTGCAGGTGTAAATCCTGCAAACAAACAAGCAAAGTCCTCTAGTCTAGAGAGAATTCTAATGTGTTAAGTGTCAGATAATGGATTAAGATAAAAGATGGATCAAGGAATTCTGTGCTGGACCTCATAGTTTGAATAGACTCAGAAAAATCAATGGCATTTGAATTAATCCAAGAATCAGGATCCAAGCAAAGAAAATCAATTCTGTTTTTTAAAAGCAACTAGTCCTCATGAGTTGTTGTAGTGGCGCACCTTCAAGACTTTCTGACTTTGGGCCTATCACCCAGGTTTCCTGGCAAGATTTGTTTAGAGGTTGTTTACCTTTGCCTTCCTCCCAGTGTGATTTGCCCAAGGTCATCCCATGGGTTTTTAGGGCTCAGTGGGAATTCAAACTCTGGTCTCCAGAATAGTAGTCCAATGCTCAAAGTACTATACCATACTGGCTCTCGGTGTTCTGAGCACAAGGAGGAAATATTAAACTAATTAACACAAAGTGTCACTTTAGGGATTATTCATTATGTATCGTTGATATAAGGCAATTGTGTACTTTCTCAAGTAAGCCAGTGCGGTGTAACATCTTGACTGTTTGCCTAGGACTCTGAGAGACCATGGGTTCAACTCCCACTTAAACCACGGAAACCCAGTGGGTGACCTTGAGCAAGTCACACTCTCTCAGCCTCAGAGGAAGGTAACAGCAAACCACTTCTGAACAAATCCTGCCAAGAAAATCCCACAATAGGGTTGCCTAAGGGTCAACATCAGAAATGACTTGAAGACACACAGCAATACTTTGCCTTATATTGTTGTAGGGGTTTGGGTGTTGCACTAGGATTTGGAAAGACCAAGCTTCAAATCCTTGCCCACCATGGAAACCCACTGGGTGATTTTGGCCAAGTCACACTTTTTCACCCCTAGTTGAAGGCAATGGTAAACCTCTGAATAAGTCAATCAGAGTCAACTTGAAGGTACACAACAATACAACAATAAAATACTTTGTCTACTGCCATAAGTGGCTGCTTTCCTCAGGTAAGAACAGCAAATATACATTTTTTAAAAAGTGGTATTCTCAAATCCTGCAGTTGGTCACATAGAATATTCCCAGTGTAGTGCAGAGAAGATAACCCAAGATCTGGTCACACAGAAAGGGGGAAAGTGTAGCATCCCTGTTCTGATTGCTAAAACCCTTCCTGAGCACATGATACCTGAGTTTAAATCAAGACATCTTCTGCTAATATTAAAAATAAAAATGAATAATGTGTTTTCCACTGCTGCAATGCTCCTAGGTTTGCTGCTACTCATACCTCCCTCCTTCTATTTTGCTATAGGATTTATAAATAGATCGTTTGGGATGCTAGATCCCACAGCCACTCAGCAAAGAGGCTGGGACTGTCCACCAGAAAAAGCATCTGTTAGTGACTTAACCTCATGGCCCTGTGACTCTAATTCTAACTGCTATCCAACTGAAACAATAGGACTTGGGAGGAGGGGTTAAAGACAGCAGCACCATGACAAATGTCTCATGTGTCATTCTGAAGCATACTGTCACTTATTTTAAACTGGACAAAGTGGGAGATCACTGTTAACCATGAAAACAGAATGAAAACAAACCCTAACTTTAACCATATTGGGCTTTATTTCAGAACTGGGAGAATTAAAGTTTTATGGCATTTATCTTATTGGATAGATCAGCATAGAGGTGGTGATGGTGGGAGACTCCAGAGCTCCAGTGTATGAGCCCAGACTGAAGCCTAAGGAGATGAAGGAGGCAGCAAACCAATCAGGACTGAAAAATGGGTTTCGTTTGATAGATATCACTAGAACTACTCCAGTTGGTGTGGGCACTCTTCACCACCTGGTTTAAAAGAATTATATTGCTACACAGACACATTTTTTTGTTGGTTCCTTAAGCCTTGTTCTTCTCTTATAGGTTTACTGGAGATCTCTCCAGTGGAAAGAGGAGTGGTGAGCATCTTTGGTGTTAAAAGTGGACTCTTTGTAGCCATGAACAGTAAAGGCAAACTATATGGATCTGTAAGTAGCAATTATGAAACTGGTCAGCTAGATCTCTTTAATTTTTTTTAAATGTGTGTGTATAAAATGAAACACTCCTTAATGTTGATCACATGTGTAGAATCTTCTCAGAAGATATAATGTAAGAACCAACGCCTTTTTAAAGAAGAAATGGTAAACAGCATTGGAAAAGTGGCATGGAAATATTTTTAATAATAATTTGACCAGGCTGCCTTACTGAGCAACCCAAAATGTTGAGCTTGGATTGGCACCCTGTGTTGCATGGGGGATTTGGAGAGTTGTAACCCTGCCAAAAAAGTAATTTTTCCTAGTTCTTCCCAAATAAACCTTGTCTGGTTGTCTTGCATGATGGTTGAGTGAGCACTAGAAATGTCAGAAGAAAAAGAAGGCACCTTTCTCACTGGAATATTCTGCACTCACAGCAGGAAATCACTCTGCAGAAGCCACGATGGTCAAGAAAATGTTATTAATGCACAAGTGCATCTCCAAGCATGATAACTATCTACTATTGGCAAGTGAATTGACAATATCAAGAGTTTCAAGGAGATGTCTGCATGCACCTTGGCAAATTAGAAGAAAATTAATTCCCAAACCATGTTCCAGGATAGATTAATATGTCTGAAAATCGTTTTTTCTTTTTCAGTAAGTGTCTATCAGATTGCACTATTAATCCCCTGTGAGTTGAAATATAAGATTTATTTATTTTTATTTTTATTTATTTATTTGATTTATGTACCACCTTTATCCCAAAATATGACTTAAAGCAGCTTACAATATAGGCTAAAACAAAATGGCTAAAACAATATGAGGTATCTACTGCATGGGTTAAGAATCTTTTTCAACCCTAGAAGCAAATTCAGTTGCAAATAAGTAAATCGTCAAACCCAAAATATCAGCAAATTTTAGTTGAAAGCACTTGTTGCCAGTAGCTAATTCTTAGAAGAGGCATTCCTGTCTTTTAGAATGGAGAAAAAAATTGTACAATGTCTGGGAAACCTCTCAATGATGATGTCATGCAGGAAGGGGGCATGGTTATTTGGGGAAGCCCAGCATAGCCAGATTTTTCTTTCTATCCTTGCTTAACTGTGACTTGACATGCTTCACTGCTCTGGGTCTACCTCCTTTCATTTAGACTGTGCTGGAGGCTGCATTGAGAGCAGTGGGATCAATTGCCCTGACCCAGCACAAGCACTTGGACTATAAGGCCTTTCTGTACTACACTGTTATAGTGCTATTATTCCACTTTCAACATCCTATAGAATCCTAGGGTTTGCAGTTTAGGGAGGGGCCTTTAGAATTCTCAGCCAGAGAGCTCTTTGGCCTCAGTAAGCTACAAACTCCAGAATTCCACAGGATGTTGAAAGTGGAATAACAACGCTATAACAGTATAGAGTGGAAAGGCCTATAGAAACAGCTGAAACAGTGACTCATTCAGAAACAAAGGAGGTGGACTCTAATAGAGACCGAGTTTCTTACTTTTATATACCCTAAAAGTCATAATAGTAGAAAAATCTTATCAGAAGCAATTCAAATGTCACAAAATATGGAGCAAGCTTTTGGGAACGGCATACCTTGTCTTCAGGTTAAATCAATCAGAGCAAGAGGTAGATAGGATGGGCCCATGAAAAAAGGGAATTTCAAATGTGAGCAGGCCTAGCTTATTATGGAAACTGAAACCTGTTGAAATTTCCTTTTTTACACAGCACTTTCCCTAAATATGCCTGCCTGAAAATTGAGGTCTTCAGTGAGGGTCTTTCTCTGTGTCTCACAAGTAGCAGAAATTTGAAGTGTCAGTGCATGGCAGAGGATGATGCCCTAGTTGTGGAATGCCTTCCACTTGGAGGTCCAACTAGCACCAATGTGGGTTTCTTTCCAAGCTGAAACATTGCTTTTTATTAAATTTGTTTATCTCAAAATGTACTTGTACAAGGTTTTAAATTATTGGAGCTTTTAAAGTAATTTTGACAGTTGTTTTGTTCAATATGTTTTTATCTCATTTATGTCATTTATAGTTTTTATCTGGCAGCATTTCAATTTTTTTATAATGTGCATCATCCAGAGATCCCATGAGAAAGGGGGGGGGATAGAAATGCTTTAATAAATAAAATAATAATAAATTAAAGGTAAAGGAGCTCTGTCCTCTTTTCCATCTGGGCATTCAGTAGCAAAATGGGAAACAAAAAGTAGAGCAGAGTCTAATAAGAAAGAACCAAAGTTTGCAGTAAAAACAGAGTGGAGGAGGCCTTATGAAACTTCAGCTGGAATTCTGTTGGTGAACAAAGCTAGCAGGACATAGAGTGGTGACAAGGAAAGGCATACGCCAGCTCTATGCAGCCTGTTGCTCCAAAGTCTTCATTCTTTCACAGCTGTTAAGACCTGTGGCTTTTTTCCTTCTGCTGTTATCACCTATGTAAGTATAGTTATGCCAGCATAGTTCACCAACAATATTCCAACTGTAAACTCATAACTGCACGTTTAACCCTTTCTTCCTCAGCCATGAATCCAACCTACAATCATTCAGCAATTACCAATAAGGGAAATAAAACTTCCACTTGGAGTATTTCTTCCATTGCTACTTGCACCATGGACTGCGGGGGCTGTATCAGAGCTGTAGTGAGGGATTAAACTACTCCTCCATACTCTCTGTGGTCCCAAAGGAAACCCTGTCCCCCATGCTAGGGTTTAAATTTTTTTAAATAAAAAATCTGATCTGTCTGCAAGCTATGCAATGCACGCAGTTTGTACTCCAAAATTAGTTTATATTAAGTGCAATAGAGATTTCAATTGCACTGTGAACTATTGAGATACAGAAACTATATTATGATGTCTGCTCATACTTTGAAAATATAAAATCCAACAGTTATTCAAAACTGCCTGGTGTTAAATGGAGCCAAGGTTTGCAGGGTTAAAGCACTACATTTAGATGCACCGGAAAAAAGATGTCATCTGCTTCTCAACATAGATAACCCTATTTCCTCTGAAGCTTAACTGCACTCCTCACAGAAGCTAGATTACAGGGATGGATTTTTCCCAACAGTAATATATCATTGTGAGCACATCCTCCTGTAATGCAAACTGTCTTGGACTGAATTTATCTTAAACAGACAAGGCAGACCCATTAACTTTACAAAAGACCTGTTGCTGGGGAAGACAGAAACTGTTAGAACTGGTTTATTGGTATAGATCAGGTGTGGAAATCATGTAGCCCTCCAGATGTCATTGGACTGCAACTCCCCTGAGCCCTAAGCAGCATATTGCTGAGACTCCTCAGGCCATTTCCGCACTAGCCTGTTATAGCACGGTGATTCCACTTTCAACATCCTCTGGAATCTTGGGGTCTGCAGTTTCTGGAGGGACTGCCTGGCCCCTCCCTAAACTGCAAACCCTAGGATTCCAGAGGATGTTGAAAGTGGAATCATCGCGCTATAACAGGCTAGTGCGGAAATGGCCTCAGACTACCAGGAATATCTGGAGAGCCACACAGTTCCCACCTCTGTTACACATCATTGCAGTGCTTGTTTAGAATTTTAATTGGGGAATTTTAATAAGCAGTGGAGTCAGCTGTGGTGAGTACTTTCACTTCAAAATTTATCAGTATACTTCTGGACCTGTACAGATTGGAGCACGTGAGGTCTTTGTGAGGTAAAATCCCTGTTCAGGCATTAGCATTATACATGTAATGAGGGACTGCCAAAGACAAGTTCCACCCCGTCTTTGTCACACTTCAGCGATCAGTTATCAAAGGTTTGGAAGAATACATTGTGCAAGAATCTGGTGATCGATCACACCAGGTGCTTATTGCCCCTTGTTTGATTAACTGCTTATGAATAATAATTCCTAGCTGCTGTCCATATATTCATTGTTTCAGAAATGCATGTATTCCTCTTATCTCTTTTGGAAGGAACGAGTTCCTTGGCGGGAGCTACCTTTTTAAGAAAACCTACTTCATCTTGCAAACAAATAGTTAAACGGCATTTCATTTCTTGAAGCCCACTTGGTTACTAAAAATAATACAAATTTTGTTTATGGTCATTTCCAGCTGTCCTTCTGTTGTGGCCTCCCTGTTTGTATAAGTGGTGTGGGCAGGCCTCTCAGCCTAATGATTCTGGAAAGAGATCGCTTTCACACTGACTTGTCCAAAAGTAAGCAGGGTTAAATCTAAGGGTGTCAAGGGCAGCAGTGCAGCCCAGTAATTTTAGACTCTGGATTTAATGGTCTTATTCTCCACCACACGTCCTCTCAGGATGACTCTGTGCATTACTTCACTGAATTCAAAATGGAGCTAGCCAGCCCTACTGCAGGCTTCCACTTATTCTGCTGAGTGGGGCCCATCTGGTCTGTCCCAACAATAGCAACATTGGCCCAAGGCCTTTTGTTTAAAAACACTTGGATTTCTCCTCAGTTTTTGCACTACAGTTTTGGACTCTAATTGTAGTAAATTGAGTGTGGTGCTTCCTCCCCCTCCTTTTTTTTTTTTTTTTGGTATCTGTAGTGGTTTGCTATCTGTTACCTTATTCCTGTCCATTATCTTGTTCCTTCTTCCACAGTCTACATTCTTATAATATATTTTATTTAATTGATCAGAGCCTAGATCTTTTAGGTTAAATCTCATGCAGATAAAGATATGGCTTAAATCCAACGTAATGTTAGCAGAATGGATATCTCAGTCAGCATAGCTGTGATATAATACATCATTGTCCAAAAGTAGTACAAGTTTGCACAACTTCTTCTGCAACTGGTCTTGTGCTAGCTAGCACAGTGACATCACTGGTCATAGACCTATATATCAGAGAGGCAACACAAAGGATGTGGCTTTTATGCAGAGAGCAAGAGAGCTTGGAAAAGTTACTTTTTTGGACTACAGCACCCATAATTGTGGGATTATGGTGAAGAGTGTTACAGTGGTAAATTCTGAAAGGCAGCTATTACATGCCTTCCAACAGTTCACAAATGAAAACCAGGATACATGTGGCCCAGCAACATCACAATGTGGTTATGATGGCATAATTATTAGTGAGGAAAAATACACACACAAGCTGCAGCAGTTTGCTTTTGCCGGAACCTACTGGGAAAGGCAAGATTTCAGCCTCTCCCCTCCCCCTTGCTGATTTAATTGAATGAAGCCTATTCTTGCACTTTGAACTCAGTTTGCAGTGACTGAAGTAAGCTAATGAAAAAGGGAGAAAGTGGGAGGTGCAAAGGGAAACTGGGACATTTTAAAAACAGCTGAAAAAGTGGGACAACAGATTAATTGGGAGTGTCCCTGCCACATAGGAACAGTTGGAGTGTACAGTAGTCATAATGACAGTCCCTATTGACAGTCCATATCCCCAGTGAGAGTTCAGAAATGCAAGTGGCTGTTTTGACCTATATCAATGGCCCTTTCCGCACCTTACCTTTTCGCAGTGTTGGGGCACAGGGATCACGTGAACAGCCAATTGTGAGAGGTTCTTACATCCCCGCTGCTTCGCCTCCACAGCTGCTGCCTGCTGGCGAGCAGGCAGCGTGAGGGCTCCTCCTCTTCCTTCCGCAGCACAGCCTGGGAGCGCCACAGCTTCGGAGGCTCCACATGCATGCGCAGAGCCCTGGAGCGATGCATGATCACACACCATTTTTGGCTATGAGCTGAAAATGAAATAGTGCGTGATTGGCACCTGCTGGCCCCAGCAGCATCACGCAATTGTGAGGTCATGTGGACCACTCCTCAGAATTGCGCAACACTCCAGAGGCCCTTTTGCATGGCGAATGCCATGCGAAAAGGGTCAATATGTAGCAAATCCATTAGTCAGCTGATCTTGATCGTCTTGTAAACCAAAAAATCACCATCAGACATTATGGATACACTAAGCAATTTACAGCATAGGCCCTCTGAGTTGCCTCTAAATTCCACTAAATATCCAGTTTTACATAATTTTTAAGATAAGACATGTTTTAGATTAGTATTGTAGAGATGCTTAAACTTGATACCACTTAGGGTGTCAGCATGTCTTAACATACTGCCACTGGAGGATTTATCATAGATTTTGTGAGGACCTCTGACTTAAAGTTAAAAGAAAAGGCTGCAGTCAATACTGAAAACCTCTTTGTCCTCACCCTTCTGTCACTAAGTATTTATTTCACATGGAGTTGGATCCCAACCATGATGAACATAAGTCCAATAGATTTTAGTGAGTCTAACTCAGTGTATAACAATTCTGGATCCAACCCATAGCCAAGGGCTTTCATGGCACAGTCTTCCCAAAGGACACTTGTGTTGATCTGCAGTACTAACTACTTAATGGGCAAGTCTGCCATCTCCAATATCATCTGGATCATATGTTCATGCTATAATCTAAGGAAGTACATTCCCCAACTGATGTATGTGCTTTGGACTGAAGCTTACATTTTACATTCCTGTGTTCTGATAGGAAATTTACTACTCTAAGATGTGGTGATAGCAACCACAAGGGGTAGACAGAGGCCATTTCCACACTAGCCTGTTATAGTGGTATAATTCCACTTTCAAAATCCTATGGAATCCTGGGGTTTGCAGTTTCGAGAGGGCCACTTGGGCCCTCCTGAAACTGCAAATCCCGGGATTCCATAGAATGTTGAAAGTGGAATCATACTGCTATAACAGGCAAGTACGGAAATGGCCAGAGTCATAGGCAGTGGTGTGGTGAGGCCAATTTACCAGGCCAAACTTTTTGGAACTTCTGATTAACAGAAAAGGTGATGTTATCTGTCACACCACCGGCAGCTTCTCTGTACTTCTGAAGCATCACTGCAATTGTCACAGAAGCTGGAAGAAATAGAAACAAATTATACTTGTTTTGGATAACCTCATGGATACAACTTGTTAGATATATAGCCTCTGATGTGAATGATTTTGAGCATTCCCCCATCCATTTTAAAACATTTCTTTAAAATGCCATTGAATGTTGTGGCAGTTATATCCATTTATACTCCCTTACTTTTTTTATAGTCTCTAGTCTTTACAAAAAGGACAGGGGGAAGAAGAAAGGGATAGAGAGGGAAAGGAGAAAGAGAAAAAGAAGGAGAAACCAACTTGTGGCTATAGTCTTGCCAGTGTACAGTTGGCCTTCCACAGATTTGGTATCTGCAGATTTGGTATCCATGGATTCAACCAAGCATAGATTGAAAATATTTTAAGAAATCTAAAAATCAAACTTTGACTTTGCTATTTTATATAAGTGATGCCGTTTTACTACACTATTGTGCATAATGGGATTTGAGCATCTACAAATTTTGATATTTATGGGGTGGGAGGGTGTCCTGGAACCAAACCCTGGCAGATACTGAGGGCCCACTGTATATTACACCTCCTGCACCTTACAAACATGGAGGAGGAGGAGGAGGAGGAGAAGAGAGAGAGAGAGGGAGGGAGGGAGTTTCTGAAAAAAATGCTTGGAGAGAAGAAAGATTCATTGACCATTTTAAAGGGATCAGACATCAACATTACTGATCCGCAGTAGAGAGGCTAAGGTTGCCCTCTTCTCACTGGGTATTTGCATACTCATCAAAGGTTCCTTAAGAACCTATCAAATGAATGCTAAAATATAGCAGTGAGGCACATTACTCAATCATGGGGAGGGGAAGGGCCCTTTCCACAGTGTCCTCCCATCCTGGCATGGGGATGGGAGAAGAGCAGGACCGCAATGACGCTTCTGCATGATACTGTCATGGTCCCACTCATTTCCTGTCCCCAGGCAGTGCAATCACAGATTAAGTCATTGTCTGGATTTCCCCATCAATAGCATGTGATTGCACCACCATCCTGCACTTACCTGTCCAGTGGAAGGGCAGGAAGCCTGATGGCAGCGCTTCCTGCCCCAGCACACCCTGGGAAAGTATCCAGCTATGCTGTGGAAGGAAGCGGCATGTCCATCTTGCTCCCTTGCGCAGGGAGCTGGTCCCTGTCATACTCTCTTCCCAGCAGAGCTACTGCTGGGATCGCCACCAGAGCACATTAGGACAAGGTAGGGTGCAGAAAGGGCCCAGGAATTCCTCCTTTGGGTCCATAATTTGCTTTCTGTCTTCTTCAAATCTTCTTTGCTATAAAGAGGATCTTCAGGGCAGCTGCCTGAGGATTTTCCATGCCTGGAAATATCCTAGGAGTTCTATTGTTGTAAATGTAAGAGGAGACCTTTCCTTACAGATGAGGCTTCTGTCCACACTTTTGAGCAGTTAATTCACTGAGGCCCTTTTCACATGTGGAGGGGGAAATGGGGGAAACGCTCTAAAACGGAGCTTACCGGCAGCCAGGTAAGTCCGTCGCCATGCGGAGCAGTGCGAGCTCGCTGCTCCGCAGTCCTCCAGCATCCAAAATGGCGGCTTCCGGCTGGCGGAGGCTCTCCACCAACTGGAGAAGCTCGCCAGCTGGAAGCCCGCCCCGGCAGATCTGCACCAGAGCGCGGCGACGGAGCTGCACGGGACTGCGCGCTCTGTGCTTTTTAAAAACTTCTGAAAAGAGGTTTTTTAAAAACACGGAGCGGCAGCAGTTCCGGTCGCTTCAGAGCGGATTGAGGTGTGGAATTATGATAAAATAGTCCGCCCCAATCCACTTCACGGTGCAGACGACCTCCGTCGGAGGTCGCTCTGCACCGTTTTAATACCCCGGTGCAGAAAGGGCCTGAGTTTAGTATAGGAATTTAAATTAATAATTAAAACCATCACACAGAATATGCATCTATTGCTGAGATAAGGTGGGGGAATGCTCAAAATCCATGTATTTGGAAAGTAGATTCCATGTCAGAAGGTTTCATGTTTAGGCCCCAGCTGGCTGACACCTGGGAGATCTGCTAAAAAGTGGTCGCAGAACCCAACCCAATAATAGGTGATCCTTTTAGTTTATGAAGAGTAGCATGTGCTGCTGGCTGATGATATGATTAAAAGGCTAGAAGAGCTTTTTTATTTCAGGCCTGTTGTGTTATCCCTAGATACAATGGGTTACAGGAAATATAGTCAAGAATGCCCAGAGATTACCACCATTAAGAAAGGCTGTGGAAGAAGGTGGTATGTACTATCAGTAAAATCCTAGATTGCATTCAGACTCACCATTGAGTGTATGCTAAGCTAGCAGAGGGGACTCATATGCCACCCCCCAGAAGTTATTAAAGTGCAACTCCCAGGTAGCCCAAGCCAGGACAGCCAACGAGGACAGACTTGGATGTTGCAGTTAAACAACCTCTGAGAAGCCACATGTTCTCCACTGTTGTGCTAAATGCAGCAAGCATGGGCACATTCTTTTGTAAATCTATATCAAGGACGTATCAAGGTACAGTTATATGTATTGTACCTGGAGTAGGGACGCTTGAAGTGTTTCATTCAAATTATAAATTCTGATATGAACTATCATGATCCCCACCTTCAGACTTAACATGTTCATTGGAACATAATTCTCTTTCAAATTTAATATGCTTCATGTTACAGTGCAGTTACAATGCTCCAAAATGCCTCAGAATGGCTCAAAAGTTAACCCAGTTAATTTTAAAGTAAAAAGTATATTTTCCTGATAAAATCCATTCAGAATTGCATACAGTTATAGATAAAATATATTTAGTGTAGTAGATATGGTAAACATACTAGTTAAAGAGGAAGTATGAAACATGAAGATTTCTTTTCTAATTACACATTATAAATGCATGCATGTAAAACTGACATAGCTTGGAATATGATCATGAGTTCCTTGATCTAAGGATGTGTTTTTCCCATCAAGTTACCTTGAAATAAACTTATGGCAGCCCTGTGAATTTCATAGGATTTTCTTAGGCAAGGAATACTCAGAGGTGGTTTTGCCAGTACTGTCCTCTGAAACACAAGGCACTTATTCTGCTTAAAGGCTGACCTGTTCAGCAAAATGTGTAGGGAAAAGAAGAAATAATACTTTTCCTGCCAGCACAATACTACCTGTGCTAAAAGCCAAAGGCAGGTTTTTTTTTTACTGAGGCTGCCAGATTGGTAATGAACCCCTTGTGGATTGTGGGGCTTTCTTTGTAGGATAAATTGTTAATTGGAGAATAGAGGGGAATGCTCTTGTATGTTGTTTTCATTAATAATCATGTCATTATTTGTTATCATGAATTTTATTTGCTGAGAATGACTTATCTCAACACTAAAAGATTTAGATCCTTTTGGATTATTTAAATGCTAGAGATAGTTCTGACATTTAAATAATCTAAGTGAATCTACTAAATCTTTGACAGATGCTAGATATTGTTCTGAAAAGAGCCAGTGTGGTATAGTAGTTTGAGCACTGGATTACAACCCTGAAGACCAGAGTTCGATTCCCCACTTGGCCATGGAAGCCCATTGGGCGACTTTGGGTGCATCTACACTCTCAACCCCAGAAAACCCCCTGATAGGTTTGCTTTAGGATCACCACAGTTCAGAAATGACTTGAAGGCACACAACAACAATAGTTCTGAAATTTTCTTTATAGACTTTTCCTCCTGAGGAAAAGCATCTCTAGGAAAGTTTTTGGTGGACGAGTGTTATGGTCTCCAATTACTTAATCTTTTTCTTTTTAGCAGTTTGACAATTCAAAATCTCCCTTCTTCCAGAGGACCATACTTTCCAACTCTCAGTTTGGCAGGGACTGTCTTGATAAACCTGCTGCCATCTCACTTTTTCAGCTATTTTTAAAATGCCCCAGTTCTCTTCTCCCTTTCCCCCTTTTTCCTCAGCTTCCTTCAATGGCTGCAAAAATTTCCAAGTGCATAAATAGTTTGCACTCAAGTAACTCAGTAGGAGGAAGAGGACAAGATGGAGGTCAAGTGAAAATGAAACCGCTGCAGCCTCTTCTACCTCTCCATTCTTCCACATTAATAACATTTGCCATATTGACCACACTGATGTTGCTTGGCCACATGTGTCCCAGTTTTAACCTGTGAAATGTTGGAGGATTTGCAGCAGCCCTAGATGGTGGAAAAGAGAATGGGAAAGGAGAGAACTGCTAAGGTGCCTCCTTCCCCCCTCTGTTTCCAAGAGCACCTTCTATAGCCAACTTATGTCCCTTGTCTCCTTCCTTTCTGCTCTCTCTTCTCATTTCAGAGCCATTTCAATGATGAGTGTAAGTTCAAAGAGATCCTGCTGCCAAACAACTACAACGCTTACGAATCCCAGATCTATCCAGGGATGTACATAGCCCTGAGCAAAAATGGAAGAACAAAGAAAGGCAACAAAGTCTCCCCCACCATGACAGTGACACATTTTCTTCCAAGGATTTGAGAGTTGTCCCTTCAGACCTACCTCAGGGAAGAGGGAGAAGGCCAAGCCCAACGAAGAGAGTGGAAAGCAATGGGCGGAATCTATGGTGCACTTTTCTTTGAGAGTTTTATGCAAGAGTAGATGTAAGATATTTAAATTATTTAAGTCTGTATATATTGCCAGAAACTTATTTATAGTTCTGATTTATTTTAATTCCTAAAAAAGAAAAGAAAAGAAAAGAAAAGAAAGACCCAGCAGAGAACAAAACCTCCAACTTAAGCTATTGGTTGCACAATGCAACCATAGAGGACTCTTTTTGCATTGTGGTTTATTTAACTTTTTTTTTTGTAAGTTATCACAGGTGTGCTGCTATTATGTGTTTGTTTGTTTTTAACGTAAATCCGATTCCTATATTTACAATGTTTTGCACTGTTCTCTGTGTTGTACAGTGTTTGTTAGTGGACATGAAATGGTTATTCTTCCTCCCTCCCTCCCTCCCTCCTCCTCTTTTTAAAGAAACCAATGATAAACACCAGAACAGGTCTTAGTCTTTGAGAGGGAAAAAAAAAGAACTGGGCAAACCTTCCTCAGTTCTGATGCCAGCTTGTAGCAAAACACAATGTCTGACCTCCTTTTGTGCAGCATTGCTATTTCATTGAAATGGTATCCGTTTACTGCTGGTACAGAAAGCATAGCATTGAAGTACCACCCTGCTAAGCTGTTTTTAGATCTGCTATTGCTGAACTCTGAACTTTGATGGAGGCAGTCTCTTTGGAGCCCCTAGGATCCAATCCACCAAGCCATTGCGTGATAGCCCTTGGAGCATGCACAGCAGCCATGCTGGGTTGATTATGCAGAAAATAATTCTGCAGAAACCTCTAGAATAAATCTCCAGGATTATTGGTTTTTTTTTTTTAAACTAAGGCAAACTATACTTTTTTTTAAATTTTATTTTATTAGTTGGTCTGACTTGCACAGTGTGTGTTCATTTCCTGCCTCATAAATTTTCACACTGTGAAACAGGCTGTGATTAATTAGTGGCATTTAAGAAACTACAAATCTCTTAAGTGTGATAACACCATTCCCCTTCACAAATGCATTGTTCTAGCAATGTCTAAATAGTGTATCATCAAAAAGGATCTCTCTCTTTCTCTATCTGTTTCCTCACACTCTGAGATAGGTTGGGCAACTGCGGCCTACCAGGTGTTGCTGCCCTACAGCTCTCTTCAGCCTGAACCAGAATAGCCAACTGGTGAAGGGTAATAGGAGTTGAAGTCTAATGTCTAATAGCATGTGGTGGGCTACAAGTTGTCCATCTCTACTCCAAGTCATGGCCAGACATTCAAAGCTGATGTGTGATTTTTAATACAATATTTAGAAGGAATTAATATGCTGCTGCCTTCAAGGCTGTAATCTATAACCCACTAGACAGATGTCAACATTTCAGTGTAAGCCTGGAATGCACCATTGCAACAGAAATGATCCCAGATGTTCCTGTTAGTAGCTGAGCTTTCAATGGACCAATCACCCAAATGGTTTTAGCATCTCTGATAGATCACCAGAGATGCCACTGGGAAGTCCTTTGCTGAAGCTGGGTCTGTTTATGAGATGAGTCATTTCAAAGACTGCTCATTCATCACCAGTACAGTTCACCAGCTCTTTAGCATGTAAACATAGATGAGTTATTGGGAGGGCAATGGCTTTACAGTTTTGCGAAAATGTGTTGCCAGAATCCTAGAATTGTTTCTGGAAATTTGAAAATCATCTTATGGCATAATTCTGCACTTAAGGTGCCCAAGCTGAGGAGCTATACAATCTAGCAGAAGGTTGTGCCATTGCTTCTAAAATAAAGCTTGTCTATAGCATGGATACTGTGACAATGGGGTATCTCCAGTGTATCCCCAACTCTAGTGTATTTCCTCTGCCAGTGCAAGGCCCAAAATTAAGTTGAAACTGGCAGGAACATGGTAAGAGAAAGGTGGAAGAGACCACCTGACTGTATATTCTGTCAGGTCTTAATCAGACTGCTAACAGTGTGACTCTGCTCTGCCCATAGGGCAGTCACAAAGCAAAATCCGTCCCATAGGAGTCAGTAGAAAGCCATAGGGGAGAAAACCTCCACCTGCCCATCAACATCACAATGACTGTATAGGATATTGTGTAAGTTTTACCAATGTAACTCTCCACCATTAGCTACATGGGGTATAAAATTATTTTGCCTATTTTCAATGTAGGTATAGGCTTATTCCTGAGAAATTCTGCTAACTTGAACTACTATGATATAAGATGGCTTATGGGTTGCAGCCTTAGCATTTCATTCCCTGACATTAAAATAATTCAAGTCTACCTCATTTATTCATTCATTCTTAAAGCCAGTTTCCTCTTCTTCTTTTTTTTAACTGCTTAGAAGGTGCATACATTTTTAAGTGTTATAATTCCATTGTGGGAGGGAGCATCCCAAATCCCTACTTCCCTTCCCCCACATGTAGCCACAAGTATTCCAGATAGCATTGGTTGCATCCAATTTGAGCCTTGTCACGTTTGTGCTATCTTTACCCGGTGATTTACTTTTAGTAAGGATAATCATGGTGAAAATATTTGCAGGCAGCTGTCAGGCTGCAGCACTATATGGTCATCCAGTAACCCTATATTTTTCTTTATATATTTTGTGAATGTAAACCATGTCTTTAAAGCAAAGAATGAACAGACAGGTTTAAGAATGATGGCAGAGGGGGGTGGAAGGGGGAGGAAAGGGGAAGTCTGAAAACTTCTGCTAAGCTTTGAGGGCTGATTTCTTTTCTCTTTTAAATAGAAGAGTGGCTTTGAAAGCAGAATATTAAACTAATCTGGAGATTTCTTAGAAGCACGCTCTAGAAAGCCTCATTATTTTTTAGGAGGTAGCTCATAGTGTTGAGGCTTGAGTGTAAGACTTGCGGCACTAGGAAATAAAGGCTTCTCATAGGGTATAGTAGTTGCTCTGTCACAGCAATATTATAGATGTGATGATCATATGCTTTTATTGCAGGCTGTCTTGCTGCCACTAGATTATAACTGAAGTTGGCAAGCTTTGGGTGGGACCACTTTCAGTGGTGGCTTGTGGCTTTCCTGATAGTGGGGCAGTGAATCCACTCTGGATTTTAGTTCAAACTTTATAGGAGCTTTTGAGGGTTTTGTTTTGTTTTGCCACTGATCTCTTCAGGTTGCAATCATCAAATGTTAACCACTGATTTCAGTGTGATCTCTTTGGGGTAAATGTGCAGATTAAAGAAAATCTTTGCAATACTTGGAAATTTTACTGTTTTGGACTATAGGTCCCAGAATCCCACCAGCTATGCAGGTGGAGGGATTATGGGACCAACGGTCCAAAAGAAATTTGCAGTTGTGACCTAGAAGTTGTAGCTGAGAAAGCTCCACTCTTTTGTATTTAATGCCTAGACTAGTGTGCTCATTTGGTGAACCTGAGGGCCCTTGCAGTGCATGATACATCTACAGAGCATAGAAAAGTTAGGGATTATATTTGTCAGACTCCACTAGTCTTCATGGAGCACTCTCCAGGCAGGCTGGGAGAACTGCAGTTCCTTCCAATACTTGCCATGCTCACTGCCTGAGAGAGATACAAGAACCTGCCTTATACCAGATCAAACCATTGGCCCATCCAATGTAGTATTGTCTAACCTGTAATATTATGGCCTAATATTGTCTAGAAATGTCTCCCGAAGGTTTCAGATAGAAATTGCTCCAACCCTTTCTACCTGATCCTTTTAACCAGAGAAAATGGGGATTAAAGCTGGGATTTTTGCATGCAGTCTTTGCACTTTTATTACTGCCTATCACTTGCTTACTGTTGCACTAATGCAATATCATGTGCAGGTGCTGACATGCTGTCATATTGGAAATCAGCCCTTGGACATGGCATTGTATTGCATTTCATTAACATTATCATGTTAAGTGGACTTTAGAGCAGAGCTGTGGAGTATGTAGCTCTTCAGATATTGATGGACTGCTGCTCCCATAATCCTTCTCTATCAGCTATGCTGCTTAAGGTTGATGTAGAGCTCAAACATGTGGAGGGTCAGAGTGGGCTACCTTTGCTATCAGTAAAACCCTGGGCAAGTCAGAGGCTCAGCTGTGAGTTAAGGCATGCAGAGGTGTGATCATTGATCCAACTTCCTAGGCTGTGCTTCTTTAAGGGAGGCAAAGACCTGCAAATTCTGTGATCTCACCCTTGATGAGAAAGGGCATCTCAACACATCAACACATACTACCAGCTGTCTTAGTGTGACACATCATCCTCATGCACTCCTTTATGAGATCAAAAATACCAGTGTTTTTTAAAATTATTAATTAAAAAAATATTACTTAAAAAACCATTATATTTTGCACAAAACAACAACATCAGCAGCAACAACAACAACCACCACCTTTGTGAAATTTATCCAAAAACAGTCATGATAGGCAAAAGATCATTTGCAAATGTGCAAAAAAACCCACAACTCTCTTATTGTATTGTCCATCAGAATCTTTTTTTTTTAAAAAAACAATCATTTTCATATATTAGAATGAAATATGTAAATATTTACATCCTCCTGGAGAATGTACCAGAGTTTTCCCCATCCTGGAACAGTAAAAGAGTGACTGTTACCCCTTTTTGGGGAAAATATGAAAGACGGCAGGCTGGTTTGACACAAGGGGCCGATTAGTGAAGCAAGAGAACTGTGTGTGCATGCTAACTGAGAGAAATAAGAGCCCTCAGCATGTAACACTAAGCTATGGTTTAATGTTACATGCTTGAGCCTGCATGAGCATTGGACTCACACACTCTCCTCTCCTCCTCTGGTATGGCTACAACTATGACAAGGGTGGGAATCTTGTGCCCTACTGGCTACGTGAGGGCCTTTAGAGGGGTCTGGTGTGGGTCTCCCACTAATCCCCAACCCCCACTACTCCCCAAACAAATTATGTTGAAAAATAATTCTTTTGGCAATAAGAATACTCAAATTAAAATTTAAAACATATGGATATCTAAACATAAATCTAGATGTTTACTTGGCTAGCCTCTTCAAAGTGCCAAAAAGTGACCAGGACTCATACTAAATTACATCTGGTCACTCCAAATGGCAGCCAGAAAAGGTGGTGCAGCATTCTGGAGAAGCAAAAAATAGCATGGTGTGACCCTCCAAGCCCTGGAAAGAATTGAGGAAGATGCCCATCTGAAATTTTTGATGGCTGATGTTTGTCACTGTAAAGCAAGATGGATTAATTGTCTAGGTTCACTGTATGCTAGCTTCCTATATCTGGCTTGTTTAAACTGTGATTAGTTCAAACAAGTCAAGATCAAATTGCTCATAACAAGAATTCAGACATAACGGAGAACTCTGGTTAGTTTAAAATCAAAAACCTAAAACTTCCAGTTGCTTCTTCATAGACATCTCAATGTAAGAGAGGGAACCAAGGAAGCAAGCTGATACAGGGTCATGCATGTATTTTGCATTCTGTCCAAACCAACTCTCTGGTCTTGTGTCAGTGGCATGGGTGTTTTCAAATATGAATCCATATGAGGTCCCTCAGAGACTTTAATGTAGCCATGTTGCCACTAAATTTTTTTTAATATGAGAGGTATTAGATGAGATGCTAAGCTTATATTTATCATATGGTAGTTGCAGCTATCACTTGATTACCTGAACACCTGAAGTTGCTATTGTGGATACCTCAGGCAAATGCTGAAAGACAAGCTGAGTGGCCATATGCATCCTATGTGTGCTCTCAAAGATTGTGCCACTGTACTCTTGGTTTGTAATCTTCAGACAATTTAATGCAAACAAATTGCAAAGTCTGTCAGTATCAAGTTATCCTGAGATAAGAGCTATGTCAACAATCCATTCTGGGTTGTTTCAGCCATAGACTCTGCCAGGCTATCTTGGGACATTTGTGGGTTGCTGCATATGGATTTGAGGGATTTGTTTCTATCAGAAGTAACAATCCTAAGCATGTTTACCTGATAATGTACATTTTGGTGGGGTGGGAAAAGACTTGAATCAAGCATCCCTGATCTTGATAGAGGTTGTTGCTTCTCTGTTTTAGTATACCTCAGTCATCCATTCAATTGTTAGATGTGTTAACAAATCCAAGATAGAATTTATTTGGGAATTATCATCATTGGCTAACTGCTTGTATAAACATAACCTTTTTCTAAACTAGTACTTAGAATACCCACAGAAAAGAACAAAGACACTCCTGAATAGTTGTGAGAGATTGCAATCTTAAGCAGAACTTGCATGATAAGTTATAAGTAATGTGGTCACCTGTAACTCCATATATTTATTTTTTGGCAACAAGGCCGTAAGGAAATTACATTGCAAATGTAATATAGTTAGTGGAAATGGCATTACCCACTGATTTTATTATTATTTTGGTGCAACAAGTGATATTTTCAAGTTACTTGTTAAAGGATTTTAAGGCATTTTTCCAGACCATGAGCAAAATTGTTCCTGTTTTATGTCATTCTCTTATAAATTTTATGGGCTGTCTTTGCTCTCAAAAAGTAATGGAAAAGTAATAGAAGTAATAAGCAGAACAGCAATAATTAATGTGATGAGGTTGTTTTTCTTTTACAGTGTTAACAATAATGAATTACCCTTTGGAGGTTTCTAATTGTTTACACAACATATTACCTTCAAAAAGTAACTTTCCATGCTCTAATTGTAGGGAATGCTTACATGTTCTTTAAATTTAGGCGTCAGCAAAATTCCAAGGCTACAAAAAACCCAAGTTCAGCTTTCTTTTCCCTTTTCTACATTCCTGCATTTTTTTAAAAAGAAACCTGCTTGTTATACATACATGATCAATATTGTGCTTATGAATGAGTTGCATACGTACTGTACTTAATGGATGACCTTGAAGAATAGAGCTACTGGCCAGTACAGATGGAGGCAAATGCAGAATTTGCGAAGTTCAGAGTATGAGCTCTCCTAGTTTTATGGCTGCCAGACTGAAAACTGGAGAAGGCTCCTCTGTACCTGTAATGGTTGCATAGAAGAGGAAATTTCAATAGGTGTTGCTTGTCACACAACTAGGTAACAAGTAATACCTCCTGAAATTCTCTCTTTTACTCTACCATTAAAGGTACAGGAATCCTTTACATTCTGTACGCTGGTAACCTTTGACTTAACCTGTTATGAAAGCAGCCCAGTAGCTCCTGAAATTGAGTTTGGCTCAAAATTAGGTCTGGCTCCGGCCCTGGCCCTGCTGCTAGCCAAGTCATTCTGCCAGTCCCTGAGTGCTTCCTAAGCTAAAAGCGAGACTAAAACAAACTCAAGAACAACCACCAAAGCCTTGCCCTTGAGCAATGTATGAGAATAACCAGCAATAGCTAGAGACAGGAGAGGCCTGCTTATAGATCGCAGCCCTGACTAGAAATGGAAGTTCATGGTCATACTGTGACCATATTAAAAATGAGGCCTACATGCTGGCCTTTCTTATCTCTACTGGACTCACCACACCTAAAGTTTTTCATTTGGAAAGTGGGAAGGCTGGAAGGGAAAAACTGAGAAATAATTTCAAATGTTATCTGAGAAAGGTTTTCATGTGGGGTGGGGGAAAAACAATTCTGAACAGAACTGAGGGAAGTCGTCCATCGCTGTTTACCAGTGAGATCAGAGTATAGCAGGACCAGATTTCTTTCAACCTGATGTTCAAGAGAAGATATGTGAAACATGATCTTGCACTCCAGTCCTAGGTAAGCTTTTGACAGTGAGATTCCTGAATGTTTCTGTGCACGATGTATCCCTCTGTCTTTAATATGTTCATACAAATATGGGAAAAGCTTGGAGAATTTACTGTTTTGGACTAGAACTCCCAGACCCACTCCCCCTGTTCAGCTTATAGTTCCAAACAGTAACTTTTCCATCTTTTGATTATAGATCACCATCCTTCCAGAAGCTCAAGGGGCTATACCACACAAGGCTAAATCGCAATTACAGCAGAATAATAGCATCTTTTGGTGGGACTTATTACATGACACAACCTCATTTCTCTTCTGTTATTCTCCCTGAGGGAGACCATTTGAAAAGCATTTCTTTTATTAACACACACAAAAAAATCCATGAATGACTGTTTTCCAAATGGTCTCTTACGTGGAGAACAAGAGGATGGAGGTAATGTACTAAGTCCCAGCCAAAAACACTATTATTCTGCTGTGATTGCAATTTACTCACCTTGTGTGATAAACTCCGAAGTATTTCTTGGTTAACAAAGTCAAAGCAATTAGAATTACTGACTTCACTCATTAACACAATGGATGTGATGAATAATTTCCCTTCTTTATCACGTTTTTCTTCATCTCAGTTGTCAAGTGGCAGCCTTGCCCTTGATGTTCTTGGAGGTAGTTTATATTGTAAGGTTCCGAAAATGTTGTAAAACTTTGATATCGATGTTACATGGTACATGCTTTCACCATTTACCAGATCTGTCTGTAGTTTTATACAGGTGCTGTTCAATATTGTGGTGTATGTGCTGTGCACATTTAAATGCGTAATAAATAGATAAATGTTTACAATGGACACATTGCACTGGTTGATTTTTTTTTTTAAATGGAGTTGTCTCCTCAGGTGAGAAAGTTGATTGTATCCCATTTTGAAAATGTGTAGTATCCCCAGAGGTTTGCTTTATTTACTGTACAAGGAGCAGCTTAGGGAGCTGGGCATGTTAAGAAGGGGACATGATAGCCCTGTTTAAATATTTGAAGGAATGTCATGTGAAGGAGGGAGAGGGCTTGTTTTCTGCTGTTCTGGAGACTAGGACAAGGAGCAATGGATTCAAGCTGCAGGAAAGGAGATTCCACCTGAACCTCAGGAAGAACTTCCTGACGGTCAGAGCTGTCCAGAAATGAAACATGCTGCCTTGGAGTGTGATGGAGTCTCCTTCTTTGAAGGCTTTTAAGCAGAGGCTGGATGGCCATCTGTTGGGAATGCTTTGATGTATGTTCCTGCATGGCAGAGGGTTGGACTTGATGGACCCTGTGGTCTCTTCCAACTCTATGATTCTATGATTCTGTGTACTTCCTAATCCTAAACAACCTTACGAGGATATAAATGTAAGCATAAGTGCTGCCCTTTAATCATAGCCCAAAACTCTAGCCTGAGGCACCCACCCTACTCTCCCTGATAGTAGGGCCAGCCCTTGTGCACTTGCAAACCCTACTACTTTATTCAAATGAGTGTGGAATAGTATCCTGTGTAGCTACATGGACACAAAATAAGAGTGGAAAAACTGACTAGAGAAAAAACTGAATGAGTAAGAATAAAACACTGAATTGATAAGAATAAAATCAATAAGTGACTATGTTTAAGTATTTCAATATCATTCTCCATACCCTTGAAAAAGTTTGACAAATGCAGAGTCTAGTTTCCAATTATGCATTGTTGTCTATGGAACTGGAGTTGCCCATCATTTGATGGAACACACTTTTAGCAAGCAAGAACCTTGTCAAAGGTATGATGGTAATGGAATTCACATTGCATCATACCCCACCTGAGTAGCTAGACAAGGGTGTATACTCGACATGAGTTACTGCTCAGATTTAACAGTCTTGTTTACTAGTTATGATTCCCAGTTGTCTTAATAATGATTATTCTCTATCATTAATAATCAATTTCAACTGTTCTGGATCATGAGTGTCTATCTCAAACATTCCTCATTCTATGCATCAGTTTTAAATGCCTTTGAGAGAATATCCCTTTATCAACTAGCTACCCAATGCAATGCTTAGTATAGTTGAAAAAATAATTGGGGCACCCCCAGCTCCCCCCCAGTTAATGCTGGGTGCATCATGTAGCTTATGATCCTTCCTAAACACCTTCTCAAAATCTGGTGAAAATTCATCCAGCCATTTTCCTGTGATGCAGGAACAAACAGAAACTTAAAATGTATTTATAAAAATGTATATTTACACATTATATGTACAAATAAGCCTTGTAACTGTTACTATTCAGCTAATCTGGGAAACCTGGTAAGTTATGGACTAAATTTGAGTAGTCAGTTATTTATGTATGTATTAATAGATCTAGGTCTTTGGGTAGAGGAATCCCACAGAGGAGATTGCAGAAAATTATCATTAAAGGGGTCCAATCAACTCTAAGAGTATAGAAATAAGCAGTAAAAAAAACCCAGCATGTATAAATGAATAGAATTTCAGAATTATTTTTTTTTCCACCAAAGCACACCTAAAAGCACATGATGAGGCTCCTCTACCTTTCCTATAGATTGCTACCATTTGCTATATTCATTGCTCAGAAGTAATGAGCTACATTACTATTTTAGTTACATTTAAGAAAAGCGAAAATCAAGGCTGGCTTTTAGATAGTAACTATAACATTAGTTAACTTGGGCTGGAGTTCTTAGTGTTACAACTGTAGCCAAGTACTCTTGAAACATAAGTATCCTAAGCCAGGATGCCAAGCAGTTCTATTGCCACTGGAGCAGCAAATCCACTCTTGATTTTATGGCTGCTCCCCCACAGTTGCTCTGGGATGTATGGGAGCTCTCCTAGTGCTGGGGTCTATCTCTAAGAAGTTCAGCATTGGAAAGGGCTCCTGGAGCATCTGGAGGTGGTGGTAAAATTAGGAATGAATTCACCAACCCCTACAACAACTCATCGACTGGCCAAACTGTTCCTGAAATCTGAAAACTTCCCAAACTTGGACAATGGTTGATGAACAAGCTGAACTTGTGCAGTTTTCGTAAATCATGATAAAAGGGGAAAAGAAGTTTCGTTTTTAACCTCCATAATTTTGTGGCTGCTGAGGCCTGAATTTGCCAAGGCAAAACCCAAGACCATTGCAGAAACTACTCTTTTCCAACTAACAAGCTGGTTCAAATCTTCATATTGGGTTATTACTATCTTATTGAGTTATATCTCACTTTTTCTCCATCATTGAGACACAATATACAGGTTAGTAGGATTTCTACCTAGGCACCATATTTTGCAATGGGAGGAAGATAAAGTCAAAGAGCAAAGACAGTTTCTCATCTACACCATTTACATGCATTGTCTTAATGACTGACACAAAGCAGATGCAAGCTGCATGGATGTTATGCAGGGTGACCCTAGCAGGCTGGATGTGCAAAACAGCTGCACTGACCTGTTGTAAATAACTGGTGCTGACAAGCATTTCATCTCTCCTGAACTGGATGAGTGACCAACCTGGTTGAGCCGTTTATGCTACAAATGGCCCACCCATGTTGAGTCAGGAGGCAAATATGAACTTTGCTGTATCATTTTGTCTTTTCCCCATCAAGATGAACATGGCCAGAAACATTGCAGAAAGAGGCAATGCTGTTGGCTGCTACTTGAGGCAGAACACACAACCATCATCACACAACTGCTCAAAATGTGATTCTAATCCATTCTAGTTTTTTGAATGATAATCCTCTACTCTGCTTCTAAATGGGAATAATACAGCTGATTTTCCCATAAAACAGAATAAGGAAAGAAAAGGTAACAGTGGAAACGGACTGCTTGGGTAGGAAGTTATGTGACCACAACATCAAGTTATGTCTTATAGGCCCTCTCTTTGCACCAAAATCAGAGCTTTTGTGTCATTTCTGAAAGAATACTTGCCAATGAAAGCAGCTGGCATATATTCACCCACACGGTGTGTTATGCCACATACGAGTTTGCATTTTCTTGTGGAAAAAGAAAAGGCACCATAAGTAAAGCAGCAGGTATGGTATCTCTTGCTGTATAACTGCATCTGTGCCTCAGTACTATTGTGTGTTATTGTTGTTATATGTCTTCAAGTTAACTCCAACTTACCGTAATCCTAGGTTTTTCTTGTCAGGTGCAAACAGGAAGCTGCATGGACATTATGCCAAGTGACCCCAGTGGGTTGGATGTGTAAAACAGATGCATTGACCTGTTGTAAATAATTCTAAAGGATTATTCAAAGGGGATTTGTCCTGGCCTTTTTCTTAGGCTGAGACAGTATGATTAGCCATGGGAACCACATGGGTTTCCATGGTTCAGTGGGGAGTTGAACTGTCATCTCCTAGAGTCTAGTCTAATACTTGAATCACTACATTGTGCTGGATCTCACTGTTATGTGAGATTGGGTACACTGATATCTCTCAGGTAAATGAAGCACATTTGAAAATCTAGGAGATGCAGATGGATGCATAGTAAGAGCTAAAGCAAATTACAGTGGAGAAAATGCTGTTGATGAGAAAACCTTAGAAAGCATCACTATTTCTTTCTAGGTTTTCTAAATTTGTAGATCAGTCTTTCCTTTCTTCATGCCTCCAGCTTCACAAATTAATTACGAAAAAGGAATAAAATCCAGCCATTAAAGAAGACCCTTAATTGTTAAGATTTTAAAAATATGCATCTTTCTTTATATAAGTAAAACTAATCAGCATCTTTCTTTATACAAGTAAAACCAAGACTATAGAAGATTTCCAGAAGGATCTCAAGAAAACCAAGATTTCAAGAAGATTTCCGATACTATTTTTTTCAGTGTTTTTCAAGAAAAAAGACATTATAGTAGATAAAACATATGACTCCATATATACTGATACACATCTATTAAATTATGTTTACTGTTTTGGGGGGAAAGTGTGTCAGCTTTACTCTCCAGCATGTGGAATGTCCATCACTCAGGACTGTTCAGTAACATGTTTCTCCTAATAATCTCTTTCCTTAGTTTTACTTTTAACACTGGAGTCTAAACATTCTCAGATATTCCATCTCTACCCCAAGGGATTGGCATTAAAAGCATTTTCCCAGGTGGGTCTAAAAGCCATGCTCTTTCAGGATGACCTGCTGTGCATCATTTGACATTAAGCAGCTGTGTTGATCATCAGCTAACATTCCCAAATACATTTCTTGGAGCCACTGGAAAGAAAGAGAGGCAGCCATAGTGAATGTGTGAGAGAGGGAGAGACAGAGGTAAACAGTAAGTCACTAAGAACCACAGTATATTACGAAATAGCTTTGACACTTCCTAGAGTGCTTTAAGCTGTCAAACGATTGATTTGTACTTCAGAGGTAGCTTAATTAGAAGACAGTTTTGAACTGTTATATGCTAATGGAGGCAAACATCCAAATATCACTGTCTTTAACATCCCTGAAGCAGTGTAAATAAGCAAGTACAATGGTCAGTTCAGCTGGAGCTAACCGTCCAAAATCATGTTCAGATGACAGATAATGAAGTGGCCATTGTGAAACTGTGTGACATTCAAATCTTCTATAACTGAAAGTAACAAAAAACAAAAACAAAAAAGCAACCTTTTAAATGTTCTTGGACCTTTTCTCAGGCAGGGAAGGGCAGTGGCAACTTGCAACCCTTCACATGTTAATGGAGTATATCTCCCATCAATCATCACCATTGTCTATAGTGGTTAAGTCTGGTGGCAGTTACATTCTAGCAATATGTAGGTGACAACCAATTGTGTAAAGTGAAAGACATATCATTAAATACAGAAGTCAGAATCAATAATTTCCATGTATGGTTGTGAAAGCTGACAGACAATTGAATTCAACCAATTTAAAATCAATTCATTTGAAATGTTGCACTGGAGAAGAGTTCTACAGGTACTATGACCTGCTAAAAACAAAACAAAGCAAATGACTGGGTCTTAAAGAAAATCAAACCTGAATTCTCACTAGAAGCAAAGATGGCTAAACTGCGGCTGTTATACTTTGGATGTGTCATGAGATGATGTGACTCACTGGAAAGATAATGTTTGGTAACATGGAAGGTAGTAAGAAAGGAGAGAAACCTCACTATGGGTGGATTGATTCAGTCAAAGAAGCCATGGCCTTGAGTTTTAAGATCTGAGCAGGGCAGCTGGTGACCCCTCTGGTCTTGGAGGTCTCTCATGAGTCACCATAAGTCAAAGCCAACGGATGGCCAATAAGAGCAACAAAAAATCAGTTGGCAGACTCTCACGTATTGGTTTTATAGCAATTAAATAATACAGGACCACAGGGCCTCCCTGATGCATATTCACAAAACAGAAACCGAAAAGTTCCCAGATGGCTTTAAAAATTGTGCCATGATTTTATAAATTATCACCCTCATCTTGGTAGTGCAGTACTGCTTTCTCAGTAAACAGGTAAGTACATCTGGTCTAAAAGCTCTTAGCCCCGTTTTCTAAAGCTGTTAATTCTCAATAAGCTTCAACATACTTTTCAGCATTATTTAGTTGTTCAGTGTAACAAGACCCTGGCTGTTGTGGCATACTAATAATCACTCCCAGTTGCACTGTCCATTTGTTTCTGCAGTCATAAATAAATAGTAAATGTTTTGTATAAAAAGGATAAAGAAAAAAAAGAGAGAAAAAAAGAAAATGATGCTTCTATTATATTATCATACATTGATTGTTTAGGTAGAGAAAAGAGTTTCTGGAGAAAACACAGAGAAGTATGTCGCAAACAAAGAAATGGTGATCAATTAAAAAAAAGCAGGCCTCAATAAATAAATAAATAGTAAATAAACAGTCATTCTTATGCACTTGTGAGTGAACATGCACACACACATACTTGGTTTGATTTGTGAAAAAGAATTTCAAAAATCATGCTGGACATGAGATGACAGGTTACACTGTGAGATCTGAGGAGATTAAAAATGATGTCTTGATATAAAAGCTTGCAAGAATACTGATGGTTACAAATGAAAATACTCCAAGAAATCAATAGAAAAGACCAAGGCTGATTTTATACTTGATTTTTTTGATAAGTGACCTTAAAGATTTTAAAGAAATACATTGATATAGGACTATATTGTCAGTATATTTATATCAATATATAATAAATACAAAGACAATGATTCTGAAAAGTTCTTGTCTTGATTTGTCAGTTGCATATTTTAGTGTGGTCACCATCAGAATTTTTAGAACAGAGGTCTAGAAGTTGAGAACTTATTTCTTATATTTGAACTATATACCTGACCCTATCTATCTATCTATCTATCTATCTATCTATCTATCTATCTATCTATCTATCTATCTATCAATCATTTATGTATCCCTGAATCTATCTATGGTAGATTTTTATTTTTATAATCATAGATGACAAGTCTAACTGCATAAACTAAAATGTGCTTGTGAAATCATGAAATTTTCCAATATATTGTAGACTGTGGGGACGGGCAATGTTCAGTCTGCTGGCCACATGCTTCCTCTGGAATCCATCAGTGCTTCCCCTGAAGCCCTGCAGAAGCACCCCAGATCCCATTTTAATTGGGGGGGGGGTAATTTTCAGATGGTTTTTGCCTCAAAACTGGCCTAAAACTACAAAAACTGCCTGAAAATGTAGCAGTTTACCCTCAAAATGTAAAACAACAACAGCAAACAAATTGGCTAAAATGGCAACCAGAAGTTGTGTTTCATTATTTTAGGAGTTTTCATTTTTTGTATCTACAATACTGGGATCCAAGTCCTTTCACAGAGTGACTGGTAGAACTTAATGCATAAAATACTGAAAACTACCAACCTTGAGTGCTTTTCTATTGGCTAAATAAAGACAAGGAATTTGTCAATTTATTTGCAAAAGATGTGTAACCTTGATAATTGAATTACATAATCAGTCACCTAAGCAAACAGGAACATCAGATAGAGACGCTAAGTTTCACACATCATTTGTTTCTGAATTCTTAGTCATGTTATGACATACATATAGTAAGTGGCAAACACTACATTTTCTCACCAATGCAAACATTCCCAAGCCTGTTAGCAAAGACATTTCTCTATTTTCTTTTTCTTTCTTTCTTTCTCTTTCTCTTGGTTCAGAAAAGTATATTTCTGACAGAAATCTCAGGCTAAAAATCCAAACACTTTCACAGTAGTAAAAGGAAGAATTTTAAAAATTTAGTAATAGTTAAATTAATAAATAAATATATAAATTGTTTGTCACATAAACCAAATAATATAAACATTCAAGAGCTTGGAAAAATTACCTTATTGGATTACAACTGCCAGAACAAAAACAGAGGAATTCTGGGATTTGTAATAATAATAATAATAATAATATTATTATTATTATTATTATTATTATTATTATTATTATTATTATTATTATTATTATTTTATATCTGTTACCCTCCTCTCCCCAAGGCCCGAGGTGTGGTACAACATAGATACAATTAAAAACAAATTACGGCTAAAATGCACTAAAAACACAAAACCGTTTAAACTACAAATATATCATAATTAAAAGTAGAATTTAAAGTACAAGTACAATTAAAAGTATAATTAAAAATAGCCTGGGTAGGCCTGCCAGGTCTTTAGCACTTTATTGAATTTGGATAGCATATTTTGCCATTGAATCTCTTCAGGCAGATTGTTCCACAGCCTACAGCGTATTCTAAAAATAAATATTTCCAAGCTCTGAAAAATGCACCTATCACTCAATGGATTCTGCTCATTTTGTTTGTGGTCAACTGACTTGTCTCTTTCTTTCTTTCTTTCTTTCTTTCTTTCTTTCTTTCTTTCTTTCTTTCTTTCTTTCTTCTTCCTTCCTTCCTTCCTTCCTTCCTTCCTTCCTTCCTTCCTTCCTTCCTTTCTTTCTTTCTTTCCCCTCTGCCCAAACCTACTTTGCTGTTTTAGCATGAATGTTCAGTTTTTAAAATATTCTTTTATTATAACCAGCAAAGTGTATACCATTTTGTAGATCCAGAACTTACAAGAGTTGCTCATCAAGACATCTGGGTGATCTTGGGCTAATCCCTATCTCTCAGGCTAACATACATACCAGGATGTTGTGAGGAAAATTTTAAAGAGGCAAGGGGATAACTATGTATATGCCACCCAGGAGAATGATGGGATGTAAAGGTTAATAACAACAACCAACTAACTTATCAAATTAAAGATCCTTTTAGTGTCAGATCAGTAGTTCGTTTATTTAAACTTATATCCTGCTTTTTTCCAAGGGGCTCCGGGTGAGGCACATGATTCTCTCTATTTTTATTTTATTTTCAAAATAGCTCTTGCTTGTAGAAAGAGTGAGCATCCCAAAGTCAACCAGACGGTGAGTGAGGATTTGAACCTGAGTCTCCATATTCCTAACAGAATACTCTGACTGTTGCACTAATTTGACTCTCAGAAAGCTAGTTGAGTTAAGAAAAGAAAAATATACAGTTTTGAGGAGAGGGACTTAAAATAGATAAGGAAAGAACAGGCAGTGGGGATGAGTGAATCTGTCAAGTTTTCCTCAACTTTTCCTTTACATTTTCCTTTCTAAAATAATAATAATAATAATAATAATAATAATAATAATAATAATAATAATAATAATAATAATTTATTTCCCTTTATTGAAGAACATAGGCAGCAATAGAGTTTGGGCCATACTGGTAGGAATACCTAGCTAAAACATAAGTGACCCTCTGCTAATGTGATGGGAGTATCTTCCCCTCCCCTCCCCTTTCCCTGCACCACACAAAAACCTGTGGCCTATTTCACAATACACAATTATACTACTACATTCTACTTTCACTGACATGGCAACATCCCATAGAATCCTGGGATTTGCAGTGTAGGGCGGGGCATTTAGAATGCTCAGCCAGAGCACTCCAATGCTTTGCCAAAAGACAAACTTCAGGATTCCGTAGGATGCAGCCAGGACAGTTAATGTGGAATAATAGTCTTACCACTGTGCTGTGTGAATAGGTTCCTGGCCCCGAGGGTGTTCCATCCTTCTCAAGCAGATCTTGTGGATGGAGTGGGCTGGGTAGGCAGGGGCTTCCATGTTTGTGGAGCAGCCAATCTGTTCTTCAAAGCTGCTGAACCTATTTGGAGGATAATATTTGACAACTTAGATAGCTCTCTTAAAGTTTAGACTAATATCCAGAGCAGATTCATTGCCCCGAGTGACATGGAGGCCACCAGCCCCTAACGTTACAGTGAGAGGAAGAGTCCTGCCTATCCTTAGTTCCATTGACAGAAGCAGTTCTATCAGCAGAGTGGCCATGATGGAACTTTCCCACTGTACAGCAGGCTAGTTGGCAACTTTCCACTTCAAACTTTGCTTTTGTCATGAACTCAGGGAGCTCAAAGGCTGTGATCCCAATCCCAGTTTGGTTTCCCTACCGACCAGCAGCACCTCTGTCTTGTCTGGATTAAGTTTCAGTCTATTCCCCCACATCCAGTCCTTTACTGAATACAGACAATGATTCAGTACTACCATAGCCTCCTTGCCAGCATTTGTAAAGGACAGACAGATCCGAGTATCATCAGCATACTGACGACACCCAGCCCCAAAGCTCTAGATAACTACTCCTAGCAGATTCACATAGATGTTGAAAAGCATGGGGGACAGTAGACCCCTATGGAACCCCACAGGCTGATGGACAAAAGCTGAACAACTGCCCCTTAGCATTACTGTCTGAGAACATTCAGCCAAAAAAAAAGAAAAAAAAAGAATGAAACTACTGCAAAGCTAAGCCAAGTCCCATATCTGCCAGCCAAGGCAGAAGTATACCATGGTTGATGGTATCAAATTACATGGAAAGATCCAAGTGGACCAATCAGGCTCACTTCCTCATCCAGTTCCCAGTGTAGGTCATCCACCAAGATGACCAAGGTTGTTTTCATCCCATAACCAGGCCTGAACCCAGATTGGAATGGATCCAGTAATCCATTTCATCCAAGAAAGCCTTGAGTTGTATTGCCAAAACTAACTCTGGGGTCCTACTTAGAAATGTGAGATTAGAAACTAGCTGATAGTTACCCAGAGGGGTGGGGTCCAATGAAGGTTTTTTGAATAACAGCCTCATAATTGCTTCTTTTAGAGAGGTTGGAACATAGCCATCTTTCAAAGAAGCATTTACAGCCTTCACCACCCAATTGACCAGTCTTTCTCTGGCAGCTTTAATTAACCATGATGAACATGGGTCTAACAGTCAAATGATTAGTCTTATTATCTCTTCAAGCAACTTGTCCACATCATCATGCTGAACAACCTGAAACTCACCCATCAAAACTGGACAAGTACATGGCACAATTAGTTCCCCAGACTCTACCTTCAATGTGGAGTCCAAGTCAGAACAAATCTAAGCAATTTTCTCTGCAAAGTATTTAGCAAATTTATTCAAGTACTTTTCTGATGGCTTCTCTTCAGCAGTCTGAGGTCTACAATGTAATTGCCCTTTAGCTGCCCAGAGAAGCTGTGTTTCTTTGCTGCCCTCACTGCTGCAAAGTAGGTTCTAAAATGGGCCTTAACCATGCTCATTTGGATTAATCCTGTGTCTTTCTCCATTACTTTAATCATATACCCAAGGACTTCATTGTCTTGAGCTTCTCAGAAAACCAAGGAGCCTATGATCTGCTCCAATGTAAAATTACCTTACTTAGCCAGAGCTGGAGTCATGGGAATCTGCTCAATAGGTGCTTCATTTTCTTATTCAGAGAGCAAACATGCTGTTCTGGCAAAAGCTTCCTAAGGCCAATGTATAGTGTCTTGTCTTGCTCCACTGTCCACTCCATTTAGATTCAGTAGGCAAACCAGGACTCTTTTGCACCCTGGGATGCAGCCTCAGGCTAAGAGCCACAGGCTAAGAGTCCTTGTGCTGATGCCTCTGGCAAGATGCCTGCCTTAACAATACCTGCAGGGAGAGAAGTCAAACAGTCTCAGCAACTCAAGTGTGCTCAGGTTCAGTTTTTCCCCACAGCAACCAAGCCCCTTTTGTCCCTCTGAGAAGAAGCCTGCATAGCTCACTTTGGAAAATGCATGGGCTGTTTATTGTGTTGGGAAATCCATCTTGGGATAGGAAGTTGTGCACTTGGCTTTTCTGGCTTAACTATTTTTATGAAAGTATGAAATGATGTATTTATACTTGTGGAAGAAAATGTGCTAGCTGGGGCTAACTCAGCTGTGTCAGGGAAGAGTATCCCACAAGAATTGTCCCCCAAGGTTGAAGGCTCTTTTCCCCCCTTCTTCTCAAAAGAATGAAATTTGTTTGTGGTTTCATGCAGTGAAGAAGTAATCTGAAGCAGTGGTGGCCTCTGCCACCAGACACGGGTCAGGATCACAAAGGTTAATACCCTTGTCATGTCACAGGGGTCAGCATGCCACACACCAGTAGCTACTATTACTGCCTATATCAATAATGCCATTTGGAGAAGACAGATCTGAATGCCCTCTCAATGAATTGCATAAGCGATATTTGCCCAGCTTGTATGTACGTGTGAAACTAATTCAAAAAAGTCATTTTATGATTTCATACTTAAATTTGCATTAAGTTTCTGATTGTTTTTGCTAACAGAAGAGAGCCTTCTCTCAAACTGAAAGCACACATTCACTGCAAATTTCCCCAGCTTGTCCAGTTAATAATGTAACATATGTGCCTTCAAGTAACCTGTCCACATATGGCAGCCCCATGAATTTCACAGGTTTCTCTTAGGCAAAGGACAGTCATAACTCCATAGCTTCCTTTTCACAAATCTCAGGCCCTTTCTGCAACACACCTTTTCACGGAGCTGGGGTGTGGGGATCACGCGAGCAGCCTCTAGCGAGAGGCTCTGGCGTCCCGGTTTCTTCAGCTCCGCACCTGCCACCTGCTCATGCGAGAGTCCCTCCTCTTCCTTCCGCAGTGCAGCTTGGGAGTTTCCCAGGCTGCGCTGGGGCAGGAAGTGCAAGCACCATGGCTTCGGAGCTCCGCATGCACCGCAAGTGTGCGCAGGGCCCCAGAGAGATGCATGATCATATACCATTTTTGGCTCACAGCCAAAAATGAAAAAGTGCACGGTCGACACCTATCAGTCCCTGGAGCGTTGCACAATTGTGAGTGCATTGTGTGGACAGCTCCTCACATTCGCACGATGCTCGAGGGGCCCTTTCACATGGCAAATGCTGTGCAAAAAGGGCCTCATTGTCTATGATCTCCAGGATACTTACCAGAAATTATGAAATAATAACATTCATTTGTATTTAAACAATCAAATTACAAGATACAACACTAGCATTCAGTGCATTTAAAAATATTAGGAACCCATCATAATCAATAACATCTGATGCCATAGAAGGCCCGGCAAAAAATAAAAAGTTTAACAAAAAGGTGTAACAGGATGTGTCATGTATAGTTACAGTACGAGAGCCACCGTGGTGTAGTGGTTTGAGCATTGGACTACCCCTCTGAAGAACAGGTTCAAATCCCTGCTCAGCCATGGAAACCCACTTGGTGACCTTGGGTGAGTCACACTCTCTCAACTTCAAAAGAAGGCAAAGGGAAAACTTTCCTCTGAACAAATCTTGTCAAGAAAAGTCTGAGATAAGAATCACCTTAGGATTGGTATAAATCAGAAACTCTCCAGTGCAACAATACAATACAATAAATGATGGTCAACAATCACAGAGATGGATGGCTAAGTGGAACTTTCTCAGGCTTTGCATAGCCTAATATATTACAGCTCTGGTGCAGTTGCAGTTCCTCCATCTCTAGATCCCATGTTTCACTGATAATGTTTTATTAACTTGAGACGGATTGAACATATGGGAAATCCTCATGAAAGCTCTAATGGCTTAAAGAATTGTATCATATAATAATTGCTGGTATGAAGTCAGATTTATGATAGCACCAGCAATCATCTCATAATATACATTATCAGCCATTAGGTATCTGAAAAATTTTGTTAAGAGCCTCAATGAGATAAGATAGTTATATCACCTTTTTAAAATTCCATAATTTTAAAATTGGCATAAGTAATCTATACATTGAAGACAGTCTGATTCATATGAAGAAAGCAACCTTTCACAGGTCAGCCCAACTCAGTCTTCTGATTCATCTTGACCTCTTTGCATTCTAGTCGTTTAAGACTGTTTGAAAATTAACATTTCTGTGTGAGATATGCATGTGTATCATCGCATATGAAATACAGCATAGGAACTGGCTTTGCTGCAAGTATGCTGGTATGTTCATTACGAAAGGAGCTGTGAAAATGGTTCACTGAATTACTAAGGCAATCAGCCAATTACATAAACCATAGCTGATTAGTTATTTTTAAAATTATTTATTTATTTTATCCTACCCTCTCTCCAGCGAGTTCAATGTGGTCTATGTAACTCTCTCTTTCTGTTTACAAAAACTCTATGTGGCACATCAAGCTAAGAGAGAATAATTGGCTTAAAGTCACCCAGTGAGTTTTACAGCTCAATGGGGATTTGAATTATAAACCTCAAAATTCCAATATAACAATCTACTCACACCTTTAAAAACTCTTAAAAACTCCTCTGCTGGTGTGAAACTTACACATGTTCAATTCATTTGCAAAGGAAACTCATGATTGTGCAAGGGCAAAACAGCCCCCACTTTGATACACACAATTTTTGGAGCATCCAAGGAATGGATGATACAGAATACTATCATCTCACTTTACACACACACACACACACACAGAGATAGAGATAGAGAGAGAGAGAGAGAGAGAGAGAGAGAGAGATCTATTTTTTAATCCCTCTGTACTTTATCTTTCCACACCTTCTGGGTTGGACTCTTCCCTTCTCTTGCTGATATTTTTGTTCTTGAAACCAGAAAAAAAAGTCACAGTTGCAATATAATGAGCAACAACAAAAATAGTTTCTTTTGGTAGTCTTGGAGGAGGAGAAACTAACAACAGCTGAATCAATTCACATTCACCCCATCCACTGACACAGGCACACGCCATAGCAATTCTGTCAGATCTATATCTAGTTTGCAATTCTACTTCACACTAGCTAATACTTAAGACTAAGGCCTTTTCTGCACCCTACTTTCTTGTGTGGTCCTCCAGTGGCAATCCCAACAGCAGGTCTGCTAGAAGGGGAGCATGATGGGAGCACCTCCCTTTACGCAGGACCAGCTCCTTGTGGAAGGGAGTATGATGGACATGCCTCTTCCTTCCATTGCTCAGCAAGGTACTTTCCCACGCTGTCTTGGGGCAGGAAGCACCACCATCATGCTTCCAGGCCTTCTGCAGGACAGGTAAGTTCAGGATGATAGCATGATTGTGGGTTATTGTCAGGGAAAAACTGTCAATGATTTGATCCACGATTGCACCACCTGGAGATGGGAAAAGAGTGGGACCATGTCAATGTCAGAAGGTCCCAATCCTCTCCTGTCCCAATAGTGGGATTGGAGGCTACTGTGGAAAGGGCCTTGGTGCTAAAGCAACAGCATGCAACAGTATGAACAGAAATAGCTGCATCTCCAGCCAGATCACAAGACTGCCACTGCAATTTATGCTAGCATAAGCAAATCTCCTCTGAACAATACTTGTGAAGAAAATCCATGATACAGTCACCTTAGGGTCAGCATAAGTCAGAAAAGACTTGAAGGCATAGAATAACAATGACATTATACTGATCTAAGCACACAGTAAAATTTGAAGTATATATATTGGATTGATCCAGATGCACCTGTGCTTGTAACAGAACCATTGAAATCAACAAAACTGGATAGTTTTGACAAACATAAGACCCATTTATTTCAGTGAGTCTATTTTAAGCATAACTAAGTCTGCCTCCAACCCATAGGTTATAGATAAGAGATACTGTATCAAGATAAGGTTTTCATCTGTATTTGTGGAAATCTTGTAGCCCTACACCAGCTCAGCAAGCTACAGGCATAACTTACTTAACAAAGGCCCTTTCCACACCTTACCTTCTTCCGGCGCTGGGGTGCAGGGATCACGCGAGCAGCCTCCGGCGAGAGGCTCTTACGTCCCTGCTGCTTCAGTTCTGTGTGAGCTGCCAGCTTGCATGAGAGCCCTACCTCTTCCTTCCACAGCACAGCCTGGGAGTTTCCCAGGCTGCGCTGGGGCAGGAAGCGCGACCAGCACGGCTCCGCACGCCAGGTAAGTGTGCGTGGGGCCTGGGAGCAATGCACAATCATGCACCATTTTCGGCTTCTAGCCAAAAATGAAACGGTGCACGATTGGCGCCTGCTGGCCCCTGGAGCATCACACAATTGTGAGTGTGTTGTGCAGATCATTCCTCACAATCGTGCAATGCACCAGGTGCTCTTTTGCATGGAAAATACGTGCAGAAAGGGCCAAAGCCTCTGACAGTTAAACTCTTTTTTTTTACAGAAGTTTTTTATACCTGTGGAGCCCCCCTCCTTTTTACTCCTTGTCCTCTCTTTTGCTAGAAGGTTTTTAGCAGTATAAGCATTGGGAGGATAGTGCAGGAGGGTTAGAGAAATAACAAGCTTGTAGTATCAGATTGCAGCAGTTTGTCTGCAGTAAAAGTGCAATAAACAAATCTTGAGCTGGGAAAAAAGTAGCCAATCCAGTGTTGGATTCTACACTGTAGCTATGTGTGCATGCCTACAGCAGACAAGGTAAACAGCCACTGTCTCTAGAATCCCTTACTGCATATTTGCTGTGTATACAGGAAAGCAGAGACAGAAAGGGAGAGCAGATAAGCCTGCCTCAGCAGTTACTCCCACTATGTTAAAACATCATAGATGTATAAATTTGGCCACCCTAATAGAACTCATAAGAAAAGTAGAGACTAGGGAAAGGAAAAAAGTCATCCCTGAATGCATTTTTGAAGATACCTTCAAGTGGTCTCTAGCAGGTTCAACTTTTTTTGTTTACTTGTGCAAGGCTTACCTGACCTGGTTGTTTCATGTTACACATGCATGTTGTTTAATATTGAATAAAATGTCTGCAGAAAGATATTGCACTTTTTTTGAGGTGTAAGAACCTTCCCCTACTTTTTCCGTGTCATTTCTATCTCTGATACCAAATTTTCTATTAGAGAAGTAATGCCCAGGAACATATCTGCTTCATTAACTGAAGAACGCCTGTGGAGATATGACAGCTCCTTCAGCAGTCAAACCCAGAAACAGCCTGTAAGAGTGATTTAGTACATGCAGTCTTGAGTTGCTAATAAGATCTCTCCTAAAAGGACCCTTGAACAAAGTGAATTTTATCAAGAAAGGAAATGCTGAGGATGAAACTGTAAGAGAACTACTGGTGGGGGGAGGTTAAGCATATTGACTGCATTTAATACAGACAAAAAAAATGGTGACTGAAGGAGAATGTTTCAGAAAGGTCATTTATTCACTTTGCCTCTACATTCCTTCATCCCATTTACACGCCCGCTAACTGTATGCCTCAAAGCCCTTTATTATTCTTGTTTTGGCTCATGTCAAACAATTACTTTCACAGAAGACAAATGACATAACCACTAACAAAAAAGGAGAAAAAGATGAAAACTGGGGGTTATTTACTTCACTTACACACAAACTAAGAGCCATTTGAAAAAATAAATGTGCACAGTCTCTACATGGTGGGTCATCTCCAGGCAGGAGATGTGGGTGCAGATTCTCCAATTTTGAGGGGTTCAGCTCTAGGCAATAGGAAACACTTGTATGCAAATCTCTAGCTCAGCTATTAAAACAGCAGCTTGCTAAATTTGCAAGAGTTGAGTGATATGTTGCTGCAACTTGTAAAGGGGTCTCTGTACTTAGCAACCTTTCTCCTTCTCACCCAGTTGGGGTAAGGCCAGGACACATCCTCCTCTGTACTCTGCATCCATCCTTTTACTAGAAGCAAGTAGGCTAGATTAACCTAGATTAGTGAAAAGGAATAATCTCCTCATTTCACTTTGTTCTGGGAATAGCCCCTTTAGCTAAGATTTCTGTATTAATTTCCATACAGGAAAATATGCTCTATCTGTGTCTGTTTGACTGAAATGTCAGCAACTGACTTAATGCATATCTCAGCCATTTCTCCACTACATTGTTATAGTGCTATTATTCTACTTTCAACATCCTGTGGAATCCTGGGGTTTGTAGTTTACTGAGGCCAAAGAGCTCTCTGGCTGAGAATTCTAAAGGCCCCTCCCTAAACGGCAAACCCCAGGATTCCACAGAATGATGAAAATGGAATAATAGTGTAGTATGGAAATGGCCTTAATGACACCACTAGGGGCCATTTCTATGTCTCAGGTATTAGTCTAGAAGCCTCAGGACCAGGATGATCCTAAACTTGCAAACATACAACACAAGGTGTTTCAAATTATTTAGCTTGACTGAAATTAGCTCAGAACCATTAGCCAACATATTTGCTTTAGAGCAAACGGGATTACTTAACGAATAAAATGATTACCTCACCCCAACAAGTGATGTTTGCAAGTACTGTTCGGTAACTCTATATACAATAAAGCCATTTCCGCACTAGGCTTTTATAGTGCTATGATTCCACTTGAAACATCCTATGGAATCTTGGGGAGGGGCCAGCCGGCCCTTCCCGAAACTGCAAACTCCAGGATTCCATAGGATGTTTCAAGTGGAATCATAGCACTATAAAAGTCTAGTGCGGAAATCAGCTAAGTAAGAAAATAAATATGTTAAAGTAGTACACTTTTGCAACCCAGTATGGCATAGTAGGAGGAGCATTGGACTGCAGTCCTGGAGACCAGTGTTCAGTTCCCTGCTCGGCCATGGAATCCCACTGGGTGACCTTGGATGCATCATATACTTTCAGCCCTAGAAAACCTAGTGATAGGTTCACCTTAAAGATGTCATAAGTCAGAAACAACTTGAAGGCACACAGCAACAAAAACTATACTTTTTCGGGGTGCAGTAATGCTGTGGCAGCTCTTAAACTTAACATACCTTAGGGCCTCAGCATGTCTTCATTCTGGCCAAGATGCTCCTAATGCTAAGTTGTACATTTTGCATCTAGCATTTTAGTGAGAGTCTCATCATTTTAAACTAAAACTGCACCACAAAATCATTGTAGACATTGTGGGGGTCTCTGGGGTACATTCTGTGCACTAACATGTGGAATGTATTCTCCTTTTCCTTTAGAACCCAGATCAGCTGAATTTTCAGAATCTGAACTGACTTTCCCTACCTCTCATTCCATCAGTAAGCAGCCAGAAGCTGACAGCTGCAGGAAGAAAGGTTTTGGACAAACACAAAAGTACCAAGGATAAGTCCTTTGCACCCAGTCCTAAAAGCAATGTATGTACACATAAGCCACACCTATGTGCACATATGTCATTAAGAGGACACCACACAGTGTCTGAGTAATGAGAGAATACCTCTTTAGTTGGAATTTAAGTTTTCCAAGCTCTGCACTGAACAATAAACATACATTTGCCTTCTCATTCCTTAATCACATTCTCTTCCCTTTGCTATCTGTCACTTTCCTTCTCACTCTCCCCACATCTCCTAATTGCATTCATGTTTTCCTTTCTTCCCTAGGTCCTCTCCCATCCTCTCATTTTGTCTTGCTTTTGAACAGTCACCTGATCAATATCTACTGTCCAATCTGTCTGTCTCTCTGTCATCATCATCATCATCATTATAATCGTCATTGTCATCATCATCACCATCATCATGTCATCTCCTCATCCACAAATATCTGGTGATTATTAGTAGCATTATTAAGGTTATGGTTATGATTACTTGGGGAATGAGGGAAGATTTCACAACCTGACTGTACAAAAGAAGAGAAAATGGGGTTAGTGAGGGGCACTTGAGTAATTGGAATAGACAATTAAAAATAGAGTTTGGAAAACATTCTTTTTGCTTGGAGTTTTTTTTTGGGGGGGAGGGGAGGAGTGTGAGTTCAATTGTGTTTCAACTCCCATATATTAAAATCAGTGCCTGAAAAAAAAATTGTTAAAAATTCAGCTTGAAATGTCTGGTTTTATTCTTCTAAAGTCTTCAAACAGACTTTGAGAAAAATTCCTTCATTGGACTACAGTTATTATATGTTTTAAAAAGCACTGCTTACAACAGCATTAAAAACAGAGCTAGGAAAATTTTGTTTTCTTCTATTCATTGCAAAGTTTTGAAAAGTTTGAAAATCTGAAAACCTGAAATCATGAGCAGGACTCTTTTTTTTTCTTACCTTTTTTTGTTTGTTTGTTTGTTTTGAGGGGGGTATCAAAGTGGTTCAGCATGGGTCTGAAGACTGCAAAAACACCAGGCCAAACTCTGCTTTACTCCATAAAACAGGTTGTCTTATTTGTGGTGATCTGAAGGCTCTATAGGGTCCCATGTTATTGATGATGCCATTCAGACTTGAAAATGTCATTTAAAGTCAAGACTGGGAATGGAAAAGAATGAGAATTTATAAAGCAATATGTGGGTGTTTATCACATCTGTGTCATGTCAATAAATTGGATGAGGAAACACAGGCTTGAGTGTTCAGACTCTCATTTTTAGTTAATCTTTAAAATATGCCTTAATGAATCTTCCTTAATTCAGTAACAGAGTTACCTTTATTACTCATCTATTCTGCTACCTCATCAAAGCTGTGTTGTCAAAATATCTGTCAAAAATGTTCCTTCATGTTCCAAATGATACATGAAGGCTATAAAATCTTGTTCAGAGATTTTTGCATGCGCATGCTATTATAAATTCTAGTCTCAATTTCATGTTTTCCCAAGTGTAACATCTATTTTCCCCTATTTTCCCATCCACTCGTCTATCACTTTTCTAATTCTTTAATTCTGGTATAATTCTTTCAAATACACACATATATTTCATGTGCAACTGTGTGCTGACTGAATAACTCTGATCCATTGTTTCCCTCAATTAGATATGTAAAATTTCCTGAAATTTTGAAGTCGTGGGAAAAAATGGAAATTTTTGGAAAAATTGAATAATATTCACAGATCAAAAATCATTTTGCTACTTTAGGATCATAAAATTCATTATATATAATGAATTATATATAATTATATAAAATGAATTTGAAGTCAGCTTATTTAGAATATAACTTTTTCTAAATATAACTTATTTAGAATGTAACTACAAAGTAAACTTACTGATCTGCAAAGAAGACCTACATTATCAGGAACCTCTTCAGTTTTGCTGGCTTGAGTAGCAGGCAAAAAAACAAAAAAAACACAGTAAAAACAGAACAAATAAACTGATAAAACAGAGATTATATTTTTCTTTGCACTAGTTCTCCATAGCGTTAAGGAAAAATGGACTTGTTTCCATAGAACGAACAGAGAAAAGAAAACCCAAGATGAAGAATTATAGTAATCCAATATTGTATATAGTCTTATGTAAAAGTCTTCCTCTTAACACCATTTTTGGAAATGAATCTGTGGCAGTAAATATGTCGACACCTTGTATTAAATGTTTTGTTCATCTTTCTAAGGGAAAATATTCCATATTCCATTTTTCCATTTTTTTTCCAGAAAAAAAGGCTTTGAAAAAAAATAAGAGGAACGGATTTTTCCCCATTTTTTTCTGATTTTTTTCCCTGAGTGTTCACATCTCTGCCCTAGACCTATCAGCTTCTAGATGCAGCTGGTTGTTCGTTACACATTGATTTCACTGCAATTTGAAGAGAGTCAATGAACACCCTTAGACACACATATATTGTGTTTCTTAATCTGGTATGTTATATTCCTGTCAATGTGTGATTCTACATCATTTGGAACCAATCAATGCCTCCCTACCCCTGCATGCTTCTTAATTACTAACAATTGTATCCCTCAGATAGAAAAAAAGAGAGATTTGTCTCAGTGGGCTTATAAATGTCTGGCCCTTCAATGATTGCTTAACATCAGAAGGTTTATTATCTCCTAACAGGAATAAAGAAAGGTGCTCCTTAATGGGTCCCCTTCCTTCAGCAGTCCAAGCCCTCCTTTGAGCAAGGCCTCTATGGTAATTGATGTTAATGAGCAACAAGGCAGAGAGAAGCTGTGGGTCCCCAGGTAGGAAGCCACCAAAGAGATAATCTAATTACTCTCAAAAACAAATTACTTTCAACCAAAACAAATTACTTTCAATCACTCTGCAGCAGATAAGATCAGCCGAAAGAGCTGAAAGATGATGACAGCTGGCAACTAAAGGGGGCTTCAAGCATTTACAAGCTCATCCCTTTTTGCCTTTGGCCTCACTTCATGAATGACAATGGAGTGAAAGAAGAGCAGAGCCATGAAGTGTGCTTCCCCTTTTATTTAAATTGGGTAAATAGAAAAGAACACTAGCCTCATATTGTTGGCACTGATATACTGTGATTGATGAAAGTCAGTATAGAAGCAAGTGATATGCTGCCTTCACACATGCGACACATTCCTGCATGAATGGGGAACTTTGAACCTACAGATATTTCAGGATACAGTTCCCACAATCTCTCACCATTGGCTAAGACATGGACATTTTAGGTCAAAACATGAGAGCAACCAAAGCTTCTCCATCTCTGTACTATAGTGCAAGTTAAAAATCTTGTCTATTTAAAATCTTTAATGAGCTGGTCTACAATCAGTCAGTCAGTCAGTCAGTCATTGGAGCCAGTGTGATATACTGGTTTGAGTGGTTGGGCTATGACCCTGGACTCTGGGTTTGATTCTCCATTCAGCCATGGAAACCCACTTGGTGACTTTGGGCATGTCACACACTCTCAACCCCCAGAAAACCTTGTGATGGATTTGTCTTAGGATCTCTACCACCACCACCACCACAACGACAACAAATTACATAGCTTTCAAGAGGTATGAAATTATCTGCAGTCACCCTGTGGCTTATAGGATCCAGCATCTACTTTTCTGTGGGGTTGCTAGGTCAGGGTTATTCCAGGTCCTGAGATTTTGAGACCTGAACCATGGTGATGATTCCTTGTGATGTCATGTGAATGACATTACAAGGAGGCTGTTACAAGGGGAAGCCTCTGACGATGGTATTAAGTGTGATACATGAAGCATCGACCATAGTTGCACAGAATATCCCATTCAAATTAGAAACACCAAAGGAGAAATACACACACACACACTTTTCAAGGCAACACTCTTATCCTGAGATTCTCCTCCCTTGCCCTAAGGGATGGAAAAGAGCATCCAGGCTCTGAGATCTAGGGACTCTTCTGTCTGCAGATGGAGAGCTTCTTCCAGCTATGGCAGAATGAGTTGTTCTGGACAGTTCCTTACTCCCCTGTAGTCCACGGCTGATGAATCCCTTGGCTGGAGGAGATATTAGATCCAAGCCTTTGATTTCAGTAGACTTTTGCGCATCAGAGGATAAAAGGACAGAACGGTGCAAGCATGTAACATTTATTCTCCACCATTTTCAATTGTGCAGGAGTCGCCATCGCTTTGGAATATGAATGATCTGAAAAAAGTTGCATAGAAAAGGGTTCTATATTTTCAAAGATATTTAGCAAATTGAATTAAAATGTCTGGATTCATACCTTTGGTATCATTGAAAAAGCAGCAAAAAAAAAGGGGGTGAAAATAACCTTAGACATGAGCATGGAATTTTGTAATACCAAACAAATACAGTTTTTTCCTACAAATGCTATTTGTAGCCAGCCCTTTAGTCAATGGCACAATCTATAATGTGAACAAAAGGTAAGCATGAAAAAACAAGTCTAAACATAACAAAAGTAAAATGTAGGTAGAACTATGAAAATCATACACACGTTTAAAATTTGGCTTCAAACGTTACCTATTTGGCTTGGAACTTTTCACGTTATGGATTATTTTTTATTACAAATTAAAAGAAGAGTTTGAACAAAAATATTGAATATTCTGAACAACTCTATCTATTAGTGGCCTATTTTCTTACAAGTATGCTATCTCAGCTGCCTTACCTTAATATTCGAAGTATTTTATTAGTAAGATTTCATCATTTAGTTTCCTGCTTTGTTCGTTTTACTTTGAGATAGCCTTTTAATTGACCATTTAGGATCTGGAATTAAGCCTGATTAAGATCAATCCAACTGCAATGTTCAGATGCAATATTCTGATGGCTATTTAACTATCATCCTTTCAGATCCCAAGTTATTTCTGCTTTGTCAAATAAAGGTCAATTCTAGCTGCCATTGGCAGGATGCTTCACGTGACCTTTGCCCTTTACTTCTTGACCTCAGCTATCTCTCAGCCATGACTCACAATGACCAACCCCACAGCACAATTAGTTATGAAACTATCATGTGGAGGGGAGCAATTTTTTTAAACAAAACCTATGGTGGAAATGTTAAATTACACACCAGTTAGCGTTTTCTTTTTCAGACAGAAATTATTCTAAATTCTAAATTATTCTATACAAGCAGCCATTTAAAGAACCTGTAAGAACTGTCTTCCTGCCAAAAATCTGAGCTCTAACAATGCTGCCAATGAATACACACAGAATGGGTCCAATAATTTTGTAGACCTGGGGGGGGGAATCATGCTCACAATTTCCCCTCACCCACTTCTAAAACAAATGCTATATAAGCAACCCAATTACTGCTTATGCAATCTTTATTTTTAATCCATTGGTCAGATCCTTAGCTGAAATGGATGTGCAGTGTAACTCTATGAGCAGTTACTGAGAAGTATGTCCCACTCTGTTCAAGGGCCTTAATCCCCAGGATCAGACTGCATATATCCTTCCCTTCCAAGGAGCAAGATGTACCAACACAATAGAATTTATTTCAGCAAACGTGCACGGGAATGTTAGGCCATTTCCACTCTAGACTGTTATAGTGCTATTATTCCACTTTCAACATCCTATGGAATCCTGGGGTTTGGAGTTTAGGGAGGGGCATTTAGAATTCTCAGCCCGAAAGCTCTTTGGCCTCAGTAAAATCCAAACCCCAGAATTCCACAAGATGTTGAAAATGGAATAATAGTACTATAAGAGGGTGGTGTGGAAAGGCCCTATGTCTTTTCACAGCTTTGTGATATGTATTACCCCATGATCACTTCACATGGGATGATGGTACATTGGCTACATGGACAATTCTCAATATAATCCACTGATTGTGTGAAGCAGCACAACCATATAGGTTGTTTTTAAAATGTCCCAGTTTCTCTTTCCTCTTCCCACTTTCTCCTTTATCCTCAGTTTATTTCAAATGCTACAAACTGAGTTCATAAGTGCAAAAGAAGTTTGCACTCAATAATGTACGTGTATACTTTTCCCCATTTTAAAAGTCGGAAATTGTTTAGATGCCAAGAGCAACAAATGCTGCTGTTTATAACCCCATGCTTTTGCCTTTGGCTGTGCTCTCCCCAGCTGGAATGCCATCACCTTTTCTGAAATTGAATTCAGCCATCAGGCTGAGGCAGATCTCCTGTTTTTGGCCTTTGAGCCAATGGGTGCTGAAAGAAGAATGCAATACAAAGCTTTTCAAAGGCAATAAGATATTTTTAAAAGATTGAACAGCATAAATTGGAAATCCCAGGATCCCATAAAAAGCAAGGGAAAAGTGTGATACAGAGGTAATGGATAAAGTATGCAAGTGTTTTTTTCTCTCTCTCTCCTTCTCATGCATGTATGTGTATAAGCATGGACATTAAAATTACATAAAGCAATAATGTTGCCAGATTTATTGCAGCTGGTGTTAATTCTTAAATTGGCCAGATGATTGGTAACATTTTTTATGAGAGCTAGCATGAAGCAATTGTTTGAGGATTGGACTACAACTCTGGTGACCTGGGTTGGAATCCCTGCTTGGCCATGGAAACCCACTGGGTGATTGGAGGTAGGTCACACACTCTCAGCCTCACAAGAGGGCAAAGACAAATCCCAACTAAACAACTCTTGCCAAGAAAACTTGCAATAGGCTCACCTTAGGATCAGCATCAGTCAGAAATGACTTTAAGGCACACAGAAAGAACAAAACTTTTTTCTATGGGCAATATGAAAATAGAAGCAACAGTGTTGTTCAAATATTTGACCAGCTCAACTAAAAACTCTACTGAAAAAGCAAGTAGGGAAACAAAACAAAACAAAACAACATTGTTTTGGTCTCAGAGTATTCCGAGCATGCCAAACCCAAGAAGCCTGAATGTTATGTGTGAAGAAAACCATGGTGTAGAGGACAGGAGGAGAAAGCAAAAGAATAATAGTAGAATAGGAAAATTACAGAAAATAACAGGAGAGTAGTTCACTGACACTGAAGCAGCGGTAATCTAACCAGGACATTCAGTGGCACCTGGTTTATGCCTGGAGCCAATCAGACATAGAGAGCACTGTCAATTTAGTGCCTTTGACCTAGAAGGCAATATCCAAGGTTTACCTTTTAGGGAAATGCTGGAAAATCTCTCCCCCTTATCTTGGGTAAACTTTATCTGGGGTTACTAATCCCTAGTTCAACCTAAAAGAGCACATGTAAGCCAAAGCTTATAAACAAGTAAACTTACAAACAGAAATCAGTTTTCAAACACTCAAAGCAAACAAACCAGGAATGAACAGAACACAGAAATGAACAGAACAGCTGTTTCCTTCAGAAACAGAGATCAAGTTTCATATGGCATGCAGGTCATTCCCACTGTAGTTAACTCGATTCACCTTCCTGTTTATAGGTGCGGTCAGGGTTTCAACAAGAAATCACAACTACTTCAGAGATTGGAAATTTGCTTATAAAAGTAATTAGCTGTCATTTCAGTTCCAAAGCCTCCAAGTAGTTAGTTATAGTTAGATTTAGGACACTTCTTTACTTACCTTTTTCTTAAAAGTAACAGGAACAGTTACATTCAATTAATTTTTGAACAGCTGTCTGGACACCAGAAGATATTGACCTGTAATTGAAAACATGTACTTCTCCAGTATACTCCGTTGTTCCCTTAATAACAAACCACAACCCATAGCATGAGTCAGGATATGAATCATCTGATACTTCTTCTCAATCATTTAGTGAGAGTATCTCCTTAACTGTAAAAGTATCAAAAAAGTTGCAGTTATTCACAAAATGAGTGTCTATCTCTTATGCTATCATTATACATTCATTATTGTAGAAAAATAATTACTTAAAAGACACTAAATTGCAACTTAGTACTCCTAAACTCTGATATATATATCCATGTAATGGCATTTCCAATAAGGATATATGTGTAGTTTGAACATTTTGCATGTGCTGCTTTGGATTTCAGGATTGGCAATAGTTTGCAGAAGTTTGCAGAAGGCTTTAAAGCCAAAGAAGAATCTGCAATGCTTACTGCCAAAACCAATCATAGACTGCTGCCAAGGTCCCAGCAACCTGAGAGGGATGACCTGCATTGATGCCTCCTCTGGATATCTGTCTAATTGTGATTCACAAAGTGCTGGTAATTAGATTTCCAATTTCCCAGAGTGATTCTCTCTCAAGGCATTTTGGGGAATGTTCGTGGAAGTCCCAAGGCACCCAGCCCTTGCTAGAATTCTGCTGTAGAGTGCAACTTTCTGGTGAGTTAGAAGGTAATAAGCCCACTGAAACAGGAACAGTACCCTAACAGAGCTAGAGCTTCCTGAGGCGCTGGGCAAAAGGCAGTTTTTTGTCCTGGGCTTTGAGATGTTTAAGGAGACCCTTCTATGAGCCTCACCTCCATCACCATCAGAACATGGGAGGGGGCCTTGTAAGTGGCAGTTCTTGTGTTCTAGAACTGCCTTCTTGGGGAGGCTAGGATGCCTGTGTCCTTGTTGTCTTTCTATTCGAAAGTGAAGGGTTTGTTGTTGTTGTTGTTGTTTTTAAATATTCTGGCAGGCTTTGAGGGAACCAATATTTTATATGGAAATGAGATTTATTATTGTGGCACATTGATTTTTATTATTTGTGTTCATCAAGGATATGCTTTAAATTGGTTTTATTTCTATAGATATACTTGTTAACAATGTCTTTGTCTGTTTTTAACTAAGGTTTTCCTTTATCTGTACTAATTTTTATAAGCTGCCCTGATTTCCATTTTTTCAGGAAAAGGTGGGATATGAATTTTAAAAGGATGATGATGATGCCCATAACAAGTTACAAAGTGTTTTTAAATCATCAACAGCAACATCCCTTCAATGGCAGAAACTGTCTACTATGGGTATAAAAAAATGACATGGACTGCCAAAACAACAAATAAATAGGTCCAAGACCAGGTAAAGCCTATACTCTCCCAAGAAGCCAAGATGCCTAAACTGAGACTGTACTTTGGATGTGTCATGAGAAGATGTGACTTGTTAGAAAAAGCAAAGGCTATTTCCTCACAATGTTGCTGTCCCACAGTGGGGACACTTAGCTGCTGGTCTGCAAGTCATGCTTTCACACAAAGTTGTTGCAGCCCCACTGCCAATGTGATATCATTGATATCAATATTGATATCAATATCATGATTGCAGGATATTCTATCAGCAGAAAAAATCCGGTAATGGCCTCTGATTGCACAACGCTCCCATTGCAGGCGGCCATGCAGAAAAGGAGAAAGCACGATCTAGGTGTTTCCCTCCCCGGTGCAGCATGGGAAATGGCTGGCTGCACATGTCGCTTGCGCTACTCTTCCTCAGGCAGCTGGCTGGTTGTGGAGGGGAGTGTTCGTGTTGTGCTCCCTTCCCAGCAGTGCACAATGGGATGACAACAGAGATGGGTAAGGTGCAGACATGGCCAAAGATGCTTGGTACATTAGATGGTAGTAGGAAAAGGGGAAGACCACATTACCAGTGGACAGAATCTATTAAGGAAGCCCCAGCCCTGAGTTTGTAGAACCTGAGCAGGGCTGTTGATGACAAGATATCCTAGAGGTCTCATTCATAGGGTTGCCATAAGTCAAAGTCAACTTGTCAGCACTGAACAGCAACAAATAACAAAAGAGGAGTGACGGCTGCTGTTTGAGGGGCAGAATTTTAAAATCCTTTTAAGCTCACAAGCCTAGCTTCATGGGTTTTGAGCCAATGTCTTTATATATCTTGAGTCTGACTTGGAGAAAATTGTGACAAGAGTATTTTTGTGTGAGCGTTAATCTATTGAAGTTACACAACAGTATAGCTATTGTCAGTGCTACATTTTCTTCTGCTAGAGAGATCGAAAGCAAGACTTTGGTTTTCACAGAAGCATTTCACTGTTGAATCTTCTTTCTTTTATTTTATTATCTCATGTTCTGTTTATGAAAGATAAATCTACAATAAAAAGTGTCAAAACAATAGAGAAACCTGATTAATGTTAGGTTATTTTTTAAAAATGCAGTTCAAAGTTTTCAGTGAACATTTTTCAATATGTGCATGAAAGAATTATAAGTATTGCTTACCCTAACATTTTATTCATGCATTCAGTTTATATCCTGATAGCACCTCCCCATTTAAAAGACCCTTCCATAGCAAGCAAAGTCAGTTGCTATTTCTTCGTAGCCCATGGAATCTACCTTAGGAATAACTGATTAATTTCCATGTCCAAGGAAACTGCATATGATCATATGAAATTTGTACCAATTATTTTAAAACATCAGAAAGGAAATGGGAATAACCCTAACGACAAAGCCGATAACTTGGAGAAAGTTGTTACTTTTGCTTTTAATCAAGGGGCCTTTTGATCACTCTCAAGAACTATTGGTCTCTTAGGAATTTACTCCTTACTAGCAGTGATTTAGGAATCTTTTGTGTAAGATCTGTCAATGCCTTTTCATCACCTGTACTTCAAATTGGTTTTCAAATTGTATTGATTTCTAAAAACAGATCTGTAACTGGAGTCTGAGTGCCGCTTCAGACAGTGATCAGGATGAGATATTACTTTTAGCATAGTTAGAATTTAGTACAAGGTCTTTAATTTAATGGCATGTTGAGGTCCATTTAGGTATATTCTTAAGGAATGGAAGTTGGTCAGTGACACCTGTGTCAATTTAACCAGTAACTGAAGTAGAAAAGCAAATATTAAATGTTTCCATTTTTTTCCAGAAGGTAGTAAGAAGGATACCAAAAATATGGTAAAGACATGTGACATCCAAATGAAGGACATAATGTCAAATGAATATTGCCAAATGATGTTGGTCATTTTGCCAGAGCTCACAATTATCTTATTTTCAGAATACTTTTGCCCACTTGTAATGCTCAGGTGTATCATGAGTTGAGCATTATGTCCCTCAGAGTTTTATCTTTAGCACAGAAAATAAAACTCTCAACTTACTAAGGCTGAGAAGAGCTTTTGGACATATATACTAAAGTTCTTAAATGTTAGATTCACACTCTGGATAAAAGTCTTGTTAAAACTTTTCTTGGTTGTTCTGAAACTATGTGAATGACAAAGCCAGCTGCTTTGTTTGAGCACATGCATAAATTCCCTAATGTCCCTCTGTCTCAAGGAACACTCACTGAAACTCACATTAATCTTTGTGAAACTGTGTGAGCAAACCATTCAGGCAAATGACTTTTGTTCAGTGAATATCTTTTCTATTTGGGTTAATTCTCTTGGTTACTTCTTGCTTTCAAAAGCCCTTCCTCAGCGTCAAGATCTAAAACACTTCTGATTACACTACATTAGTTTAGGATGTAGGCAAGCACTGTCTCCCAAGCAATAGGATAATTCGATGTCCTCTCACAGCACCATCATATAGCACTGCGAATAAACCAATTTTTTGCATAATAAAGTGTGGTGTGGGGCTAGGAATATTGGACTGGGACTTGGGAGGTTAACATTGTTCTTTCCACAGAATTACAAGAAAAACCAGCTCATCTTCAGCCATTTATTGAATCTTTCGTTCTGACCTACCTCACAGGGTTGTTTTGAGGCTGAACTGAGAAAGAAGAGAGCCAGTCAAAGCTGCCTTAAGCCTGCTGGAGGAAAGGCAAGATAAAAATGTAATAAATAAACATACACTACCAGAAGCTGACTCTTAGGAAAAGTTATGCAAATACCAAGCTGAATCTGAACTGAATTGGGAACAGTCAATTAAATGAAACATTTCAAAAATGTTTAGAATCAAAGACTCTCTTTTGAATTGTTGGGATATATTTGATTCCTTCTTTACACATTTTCGTAAACTATATCCGGTGTCTGAGTACAGTCAGCTCAGAATGGAAAAATGGAAGAAGTAAAGAGTACTGTAAACCAACAGAATACAGCAGTTTGGTACTAAGTTTGTGTCTGTTGAAAGATAATGAGTATGGCCTTTGTGGATGGACATCTGTGAATGGAACTCTAGGTATAGTACATAGTGGCATACCAGAAGAAGAGTTTTGGGCCTCATATACACGTGGAAAGCATCCAAATAACCAGCAAAAAGAACTGCCCTTATCTAGCAGCTTCTGGATAACATATCTGGTGAGATTTAGTGCAGACAGTGTAAGATGATGTATCCTTTATATAGAAAGCAGACTTATATCTAGCAGTACCATTGATCCATCCAGCTCAGTGTAATTTAAACTGATGAACAGCAGTTCTCCAAGGTTTTAGACATTGGGTTTTGCTAGCCCTGCAGAGATATGGATCAGCAGTAGGATCTTCTCAGTGCTTCACATGATGGGCACTTGCAACATTGTAATACTGATGTGAGATTAAGTTCCACTGAATTCAGTAGGGCTCATTTCTAAACTTGATATATATAGAAGACTGAACAGTAATTTGGATGGGACTTTGTCCTTAATCCTTAAAGTGGTGCGGTATATTTTTTTGTTCTACTTCTCTGGATTATGTTTGTTTCTTCTCTCTCTTTCATCTTTCTATCTCATTGGGCACTATTACATACATGTCTAGAAACTTTGTAAGTAAAACTAGTCTCTGATGCAGCAAGATTTGTGTGGATGAAGCCCTTTCTCAAATAATCTAGGAATTTGTCTTGTCTAATAACATTCAGAGATAGTGTCCATGGCTTCAGAAGGACTAAATTCATCTAAACTTTGCTGCTCAAAAGATAAGCTAACATAACACTTTTAAGCTACCACTGGTTTCTATAGAATCTATAGAATCAATTCTATAGAATCTATAGAATCAATAATATTGATGTGGAGGGAGGCAGTGGGAGGGAGAAAGAGATTTGAGGATTTAAGGTTTGAAGCTCTATCTAGTGGTCAAATAAAGAACTTCCTAGAATCGATTCCTTTAAAGAATTTGTGTATGACACTACTGGATGCTTCCTAAACACAATTCTATCTTGATGCAAAGTAAGTTATTTTATTTCAGATCCTTAACTGTAACTTTAAAGGACCAACATGTTATTTTCTCTTTTAATTTTACTCCAGTTTGGGACTGCTTTATTTTTCCTACATAAATGTTAATATTCTTCATGGAGAAAACATGCACACAGTCATCTCTATAAACTGTGACCAGAGCTAGTTTCAAGACATTTTATCCTCTAAGGCAAAGGGCAAGACAGTGACCTCCCCGATTCCATGTACAAAAGCCAATCCAACTGGAAGATGAATCTGACAGGTGACACGATAACATTCACATTATATCTAATAACAGCAAGCTAAGTTAGGGGGCAGTACGGTAAGGTGTATTGTACAGTCAGCCCTTCACATTTGTGGGTTTCACTTTTGCGGATTTGATTATTCATGGATTATTTGCTGTCACCTCTGCTGCCTCCATATGTCAGTTTTAATAAGGACTGCAAGCCTCCTGAGAGTGAGAAACTGTGAACGAGGCTTGTAAGTCCCTCTTTAAAATAATGTGGGGCAGCAGTGAGGTGGCAGTAAGCCACATCAGTCACCCACTTTTTGTGAAGGAACCCTGATGTCTCAAAGGAATCCACAGTGGGTTGAATAATGCTGATTATCTTTTTTTTGTATGTTGAATATGATTTGGTAGGGCCTAGAGTTATTCACAGTTTTTCCACTTTCATGGCAGTCCTGTACCCCTAACCCTAGCAAATGTGGAGGGATGACTATACACACTTTTCTCTATTCCAGCACTTTACTGCTGTTCCTTGAGTGTCTGCTGGCTGAGGCACCCACCTCAAATTGTCTAAGGCTCAGGCTGGCCTGGACTGCTGTTTCTTTTATCTTGCTACAGATATTCCTATCTTGCCAGTCAGTAGTTAAACCAAAACTGGCACTGCTATTATATGCAAGCCTACCTGAGTTAATGAGGTTGACATGTTCCTAGACATTACTTCTTTAACAGAAACTCTGGTACCAGAAGCAGAAATAATGTTGAAAGAATGTTCCTACATCATGAAAAAGAAAAGCAATTCAATATGTTTCAGTAAAAGTTTTATTAAAAACTAAAAAAAAAAAAAAAAACACTTAGGTCAGGTGAGCCTTGGATAAGTCAGCAAAAACATTCTGAATGCTTTTTCCAGTCTCCTTTCGCCTTGTGACTTTATTTTGGTGGCCAAGCTTATAGATTTATGCTTTTTTAAAATACTGGTATAGCTGATGAAGCAGGCTTATCGCTTCTTTTCTCTCTGACTTATTCACCCAGGGTCAATAAAGGATTCTGGAGGCAGTTGCTGTATGCTTTGCTTGTTGTAGGGAGGCACACCCAACTAAAGCAGGATCAGCTAGAGTAGAATTCTATTCTTATTCAGCTCAGGATTTATCTTCCTGTTTGCTGCAGACAGGCTACTGCAGCCTGAAAGTCTATGTTTCTCTAATCTCCCTCCCCATGCTACCAATGTCAATGTGGCTAAAAAAACAAAACAAAACTTCCAGCTAGACAGAGGAAAGGAAAAGGAAAAGGGGGCTAGGATGGCATGAGAATGCTTTGTTAAAAGGAGCTTCTTTCTTAATTGAGGCAAGCCTGTATTTAGTGAGAGCTCCAGGAAGAGGCACTGCTTTCCTACAGAGTTTTCAAGAGACAGTTACATACTGTATAAGGAAATGCTCTTTAAAAAGCATCTTGCAGATAGTTTGGAAATAATATATCTTTAATTTAAAGATGAGAGGCGCAGAACACAAACCCATGCATCTTCACTAGAAATAACCCCACTACTTTCCCCTCACTTCTAGAATTCACTAGAAGTAAGCCCCTCTAGAATCAATGAGATTTACCTCCAAGAACCAAAACTTTCAGAACATATTATTTTCCTCCCTCATTCCAGAAACAAAAGGGAGACCAGACCCACTGTTCAAAATACTCATTCTGTTGGGTATTTGAAGGCAAGTGTTAGAATGATTTCTCTGTACAAAAAAGAATGCTAAAAAGAGTTTGGCAGTGAAAAAGGCCGCCTTAGGCTACAGTCTCATGGATGTCTCAGTTAATGCTAGTGAATGAACAAACTTAACATCTAGTTATTTATTACTAGATGTTTATTACTAGACATTCATATCCTGATTTCCGTTTTTAAAAAGTGCTCAGGGGACACCGTAATAAAAAGACAAACAAGCATTGTCATTGAAACATAAATGACACCTGTTTAAAACACTTCAGTGAATTAATTAACATCACCTAATGGAAAGGTATGAAATTGTTTACACGCAAGTCCTGTACATGCCAGTCAGAAATAAAACTCACTGAGTTCAGTGGGCTTACTCTCAGATAGGTGATGACAGGGCTGCAGCAGCCTTGAGAGACTTTATAACAACCTTGCAAGTATGCCTGTTTGGCAAACGCTTCAGCTATGGGCTGTTCTTTTGGAATACGAGGGAGAGGGAATAAAATTCCCAGGAAGCCCAGCAGTTACGTCGTTCTGTGGGCAGAGTACATAACCGAAGGGAGAAAGCAAATCAGCGCCCTTCGCCCTCCGTTGTGACAACCCGCCCAGGGCTGGGAACTGGGGACAGTCGTGGAGAGACTGAACCGAAGATGGCCAAAGACTTCCCTGTTTGCCTTGGAGTGCCACCCAGAGGCTCAGCGCGTACCTTTCCCTCAGGCGGATTAAGATTGGCACGTTGCCCGCCAAAAGGCGTGCTTGCACCCTGGAGATGTGGACACAGACGCACACCCCTTAGATAATAATATAAATAATACCGATTCAGAAGGATGGAGAATGCGAAATTGGCCGTTTGTGGAAAACACTGTTCTTTGCTATGGTCCTTCGTCTCGCATCAGAGCATCACAAGAATGTGTTGGGCTTGTAGAGGTTCCCCCCTCGCTCCCTCCCCCGAGCCGGAATCCCTTTCTTCCCGTCGATTCTGGGAGGTATTGCATCAGCAACGACGCTGGGCCACCTTGTGGAACAAAGGCCGTTTTCTCCCCTAAGGTGGGCGATTTTCCGGGTCATTGATAAGTAATTCTATTCAGATCGACCCTGTCTTCCCCCGTGCCCCCCACCCCCTTTGCGAGCTGTGTGGGATCTAATGAATAACCGGGCGTGACTCGCTGACACAGTTTCGAAAGACGACAACGTGGAGAAGGACAGTCTGTGCGGTGTCGGGGACAAGCGCTTTCCGCTACACAGGAGCAAGGGAAGGACGGGGGGGGGGTGACAGAGGTCGAGCTCAGCATTTTCCCAAACCCACCCGAAATTCCTTAAACTTTCGAGGAAAATTGGGGGGGGGGTTCTTGAGGGATACATTATTATTGGAAAAGCAGTGGTGAGGGGCTGGTCGCCTTCACAATAAACAAGCAAAAATTTAGCAGGTTTCAGGCTGTGAGCTCCCTGGTTCCCTCACTTTTCGGGCAAGAGTCCCCGCCTGTTCCTATTCATTACACCTCAGGAGGCAGCCGGGGTGGGGGAAGGGCAAGGAGGGGGCCTCAGAAGAGGAGTCCCGCTTTTCGCGCTTTCCCGCCTTGTCTCGAGAGTCTCCCACAGCCTCCGGGGTTCTCCGCCCCCCCCACCCCGCAGCCGCCCCACCGTCCGATCCTCGGCGGCCTCTTCAAAGCCCCGCCGGCGCCCCCTCCCTCGCGTTTCCCTCCTCCCTCTAGCTCCCTCCCCGCTTTCTCCTTTCCTGTCCCCCCCCTCTCTTTTTGGTGGCGCTGGAGAGATAAGGATGGCTCTTGGGGCGCCTTGAGAGGAAGCCTCCCGGCCCCTCAGGCGAGAGGGAGCGGAGCGGGGCGCCCCGTGGGAAATGATGCAATGCTGACCGAGCCCGCGGGGCGGGTGTTGCCTCAGAGGCTCGCCCTGGCGCGGTGTCTATATTGGAAGTGGCATTAGCCTTATCGATCGCCCTGATAGCCGGAGACCTATAAGAGGCCGCCGAGCGGTTGGCTTCGCGCTTCCTCGCAAGACCTCCCGAGGCGATTCGCTCCCAAAACTCTGAGCCTGTTGCTCTTTCTCTCCATCCCTCTTCCTCCCGGGTGGGACTCGGGTGGGCCTTTCGGAGGGTCGCCTGAGGAAGGAAAGACCCCGCACGATGTGGCCGAAGGGCGGCAAAGCCCGCGCGCCCCTGGCTTTGGTGGCGGCGGCGGCGACGGCGGCGCTCGGCTTGGCGGTGGCGGCCGCCAGGTCTCTGCCTCTCACGGATGCTGGACCGCACGTCAACTACGGCTGGGGGAGCCCATCCGGCTGAGGCACCTCTACACGGCCAGCCGGCACGGGCTCTTCAGCTACTTCCTGCGGATCAACAGCGACGGCCGCGTGGACGGCACCAGCACTCAGAACCTGCACAGTAAGTCGCCCCCCGGCCGACCCCGCCCTTCCTGCACCGGGACACCCCGAGACGCCCCGGATCAGACAAGCTCCCCCCGCCGGCTCCCCGCGCGCTCGCGCCCACCCACCCCAATCCTTCCCTTGCCCCGTTTGCTTTCCTATCCTCGGGGTTTTCTCGCTTTCGCCGAAGTCTGCGGGTGGCGTCGAGAGCAGTTTGGCGCTTTGAAAAGCAACTGCATGTGAAGAAACGGATGGAGATCCACCGGGGCTTAATTAACTGCGGGGAAGAGGGGAATGAGGGCATTGCCCTCCGCAATAAGAAGGCTGTTCCCTTCCCGGGACATATCCTTTCAATCCTTCAATATCTAACTTTGCATTTCCAAAAATTCAGCGGAGCGTTTAGGAACAGAGTGGGAGCATCCAAAGAAAAGGGGGGCAGGCAGAGGGACCAAGAGGATGCGAACACAGCGTACAGGAGAGTTCAAAGTGCGACCGATTTTTCACGTCTCACGCTCTGCAATGCTAGCAAGTTAGGGACTCAAAGAAAAATTCATGGGGAGAGGGGACAGATTTTTTATTGGGGGGGGGGCTATGCCCTCAATGTTTCCCCTTCCGTAGTTACCCTCCCGGTGAGGCAGCAAAGTTCACGTGAAAACAAAATCTCTATAGTGCCACATATTTTTTTTTTCCGTAAAGCAAGTGCGTTGTGTTGTGTGTGTTTGAGGGGGGTGGGGGTTGCTTCCCAAAGGGCAACTCCTTCCCCCTCCCCGCCTGGCGCTCTCTCCTGATGAGCCTCCTCTTTCGCCTCGCAGGTTTGTTGGAGATCCGAGCGGTGTCGGTCCGCGCGGTGGCGATCAAAGGCGTGCACAGCTCCCGGTACCTCTGCATGGAAGAAGAAGGGCGACTCCGCGGCCTCGTAAGTCACACTGCTGGGGGCTCCGCTGGGGCTTTCAAACCCCTGCCCCTTGCACCTGGAACAATGTTCTGAGGGCCTTCCCCTCGGACCACGTGGCTGAAACAAAACAAAAATGCGCTCTCTGACCAGACAAAACACTAGCACTTTGCCGATTTAGTTTTATTCGCACACGCCAAAGCAGTCTAAACACGTTATGCCATGGCCGTATGCATCTTTGAAATGACGTTTTAAAAAAATGGAGGACCAGGGTCCTTAGGATCTCAGATGCTGTGAAATGGCACGACAAGCTTAATACATTGATGGAGGGAGGCAATGGAATCCAACAGCTAGAAACGCTAGTCGTGCTGGTAGTATTGTGTTCAAGAAAGGGGAAATAGTTCACACTGAGTCACTAATTTTTTGCATGCCTAATTTTACAGTGTGACTTAACTCTAAATTAAGGGAATAACAGAATCATTTGATCTTTCTTTGTATTCACTGGGAGTTTCTTTCTTTCTTTCTTTGTTAATATTTTGTTTTGCTCTTAAAATCCGCTGAATAGAGGCAGGACCCACAACATTCTGGAATTTTGACTAGCATGGTTTACTGTTTAGCTTCCTGATCTGTTTCAAGGAACTCCAGGCTGGAGATTTGATCTTTATCTCATTCTGTCCTCAGAGCAACTCTTGGGTAGGTGAGTCTGCAAGATAAGGGCATAACCTTAGGCCACCCAGTTAGCACTCTGACTATACAGGGATTTGAGCCTGGATTCCCCCATGCAATCATTTCGCCTGTGCATCACACAAGGAAGAAGGCTGTACGCTGGTGTCTTTCTTACATAATGCCCCCCTTGCCCAACCCTAATATAATTCTTCTGTTTCTTAGAATTTTTACCCCATTTTAAATTAGAATCACATGCCTGAACGTACAACCCCTTCCAGTGAGTTATGATTGCCTTTTCCCAAAACTAGAAAAAGGATTATTGTTCATTATTAGAGCAGAACATAGCTCAAATAAATTGACTTGTTTCAGTTTAGTGCTCTTAATTTTAATGAAACAGATTAAGAATTGGATTCTCCAGTTTGTATCAGCTCTGATGAATCCAATTCTTAACCTGTGCAATTGCATCCAGTGGGGTGTGAAGTATACCACAAAAGCCTAAGAATGCAGCCCTACATGTGTCTACTTGGAAGTAAGTCCCACTTAGTCCAATGTGGCTTAATCACAGGAAGCTGGCTGTAGGATTATAGCCACATTCAGAGAGGGGTTTTATCTCCCCTTGCCAAGTTTTGAAAGCCCAGAGAATATATGCAGAAACAAAGACATTGCTTTTCATCCTTGTATATCTGGTACATTGGGCTAAATATTAAATATCAGTCTGAAAGCCATAATTTGTGGCATTCTTACTATTTTGTACCATTCATATCCAGTTTACTTCATAATGATCCATTCTACTATAGTGGGCTGCAGTGGCTTTACTACTGTTAAATCAGTATTGGGTATCATCACTATTAACTTGCCTATAGACATCTATGTCAGTAGAGTAGCAAACCCGCTCTAAGTTTCAGTCTGAACTTTGAAGGAGCTGTCCAAAGAGCTGATATGCGCGCGCGCACACACACACATACACACACACACATTTTCAGCATCTGGGATAGATCCTTTAAAGGAAAAGAGATTCACCACTCTGTTGACACAGAAAACACAAACCATGACTGCCTGGCCTTAGTTGAGACTATGCATACATGACTATTACATCCTATTGCAATCAGCAGGATTGAACATAAGGATATGCATTCAGCTGTGTACCTTAAGTATTTTACTATAATCTGTACTGTTCCACATGACAAGTCAGGCTAGGATTTTTGGAAATGTGGTCTACATGCTCTTTGAACAGATGCCTATATAACATTTTCAGAGAAACAGATAGCATACTATCATGACTTCCGTTCACAGTCCCTAAATATTCATACATTATGTACTAATACCCACTTCTGTTCATAAGTCTTTAATACGTTATATGCCAAAGATCTTTTTCAATAGATTTAAACATCAGGTTTTAGATAAGCTCTATTCAAACTGGTGCCTATAGACGGTAACAGTGCAGATATAAAATGGCACTTGATTATAGTTCCCAGAACCCTCCAGTTAACATGGCCAGCAGCCATAACCAGAAAGTAACAGAAAGTCCAGAAAGTAGCTTCTCCTACCTCTTTAAAGGGAAATAGTTAAATAGCTAGCATGGAAGCACTGTTTTATTTGGAGACATTTAACTAATCTAGTCAAACAGCAAAACTTGTTTTCCAGATGCTTAACAGTCCAATCAACACTTTGAAAATATTCAGTCTCAATGAAGGAACTCTGGTCTCAAATGTTCTACATGTGTACAAAGAAAGTGTGGCATAGGTCTGAGAGGTAAAGAGTTCATGCAAGAACAGCATCTCCCTTATCTTAACCCTATACACAATCAACAATACTCTAATGACCAAGAGTTCAGTCACCTCTAATGACTGAACCAGATTAACACCAGCTTTTAAGGAAAACACTGGTATAAAGGACATGGAACACCCTGAAATGGGCATCAAATTCTTTTAAATTAGGAAGCATTATTTGGGAATGCGGGATATAAAATCTGTTAACTGATAGTTCAAACAAGTATTATGTTGTTGTCACTATTGTTATTGTGTGCCTTCAAGTCTTTTCCAACTTATGGTGACCCTAAGGCAAATTTTTCATGGGGTTATCTGGGGCTGAGAGTGCATGATGAGTTCAAAGCCACCCAGTGGATTACCACAGGCAAACTGGAAACTGAACCATGGGCTCCAAGGTCATAGTCCAATACTCAAAGTCAGCGGGAATTTCTCAGTGGATTGCATGTTACACAGAATCCCCACGACCACCATCAATCACTGCCAAAGGCAAGAGTATAATCAGTAAATGCTAACTTTTATGCAAAAGTTACAGTGTTAACCAGTCATTCACTTAGTGTTAAATGTAGGCTTTGATTCAGAACCACATTCAGTCATAATGATAACACTATATTTCAATGTTCATGGTGAAGACAACAGTCAGTAAAGGAAGGAAGACACACCCCTGAGTTTGCAAGTCCTGTTTACAAGCCCAGGGCTGTTCATAACAGGATCATTGGGAGGTCTCCCATTCATAATGTCACCATAAGTTGAAGTTCACTAGACAACATGTAACAACAATGAACGCAGGGCTTCTCAGCTAGAGAACTGTAGGTTGCTATAATGGGATCTGCTTTTTTTTCCCTTAAGGTTTTGCTTTCCAGACAACAAGAATCAGAGAAATCACATTTAACTTGGGTATTTGGTATGCTACTTTTAAAAATAATTCATAAGGCATAAACTTTAGAGCAGGCTGTCCCATGGCAAGTACTATCAGTCTCAGCCACTACAGCCAATTCCAAGGAATAGAGACAGTAGGAGTTCACCAACATCTGAAGAGCCATACTGTTCTCACACCTGCTTTAAAAAGTGCCTCATTAGCACATTACATTCAGTAGATGTTTCTTGTGCAAAAGTAACAATGTTAACCAGTTATTCAGTTAACTTTAAAATAGGCATCTGGCAAGCAACATAATGACTTGTAATGTGTTACTTTTACTGCATAAATGTGTTAAAGTAGAATTCCATTCTTTAATAACATACCAGTGAACCTTCAATCCATACTTGAGTTAAAATGTCTCTTGTGCTGCCTAGTGCTTTTCAATTTACATAGATTCTCTAGTATAGAAGAGTTCCAATTTATCACATTTTTGAATTCAATATTTATCTTATCACTGAATAGGTGGTTTCATAGCCCATGAAATGTTATTACATCATATACCACTTAAGAAACAATATTATTCAAAACATGTCTGTGCTTTTACTTCTTGATGTTCAGCTCAGATATTCTATCGATGACTGTTCCTTTGAAGAAGAGGTGCGCCCAGATGGCTACAACATCTACAGGTCAAAGAAATATGGAATTATGGTCTCTTTAAGCAGTGCCAGACAAAGACAACAATTCAAAGGGAAAGATTTTCTTCCTTTGTCTCATTTCTTGCCTATGATCAACACTGTGCCAGTGGAGTCTACAGATTTTGGAGAATATGGTGATACCGGGCGGCGTTATGAATCTGATATTTTTAGCTCACGTCTTGAAACTGACAGCATGGATCCTTTTGGCCTCACTTCAGAAGTGTCATCAGTGCAAAGTCCTAGCTTTGGGAAATAATGAGGGCTCTGTAGCTATAGTCCACAAAAAAGCATTGCCAGGAAGCTAGCATAGTATTTCTAGCTGTTATATTTAAGACATAGAGCCATGTTAAGACATGATACCATCCTTGTCAAGGAGATGGTAATATTATTTCCAAGGAAGCTGACTTACCAATACATACTATATACACACATGTGGCATGCATGCACACATACACACAATTTAGGAAAGTTCTTCCTAAAAGATGCTATATAATGCCATATATAATGGCAAAAATTCAGATTGCAGGAAATCCTTATGTCTTGGTGCTTGTTTGGATTGATAAGATCATGAATATTTTACAGAGTCATTATTTCTTTCAGTCACTTCATGACAGAGGCAGCAGATGCTGTTTTGTTCAAAGGAAGAACCACTCCTCCTTCTCAATGTGCACCAGTGTTGGATGTAAATCAGGAACAATTAAACAAAATAGTTAAACAAACTTCAGTACATAACACATTTAATTGTGTTTAACTGGTGTCAGCCCTATTTAGAGCAGACACACTGAAATGATTGGGTTGCATGTTAGTCATAACTAACACAAATCCCATTGATTTCAATGACTCTGCCCTAAATGTAACTAGAGCTGGACTTCATTCACTACCATCTCATAAATTTCTACTATTAAAAGATCTTGTCTGTATTTAGGATGCCTGATGCAGATCAGAAGTAATATCAGTCCCCAAAGAATGGGAGAAACTTAAACAGACTGCCTGCTGTCTTTTAAGCAAGCCAATGTCTTCTATTAAAGGAGTATGCAAACTTTCTTCAGGCAAGGCAGCTGGAAACATTTAAAGTGAGAATAGTTTTGGAAAAGCACAAATAATTAGGGTTCAGTTTGGAGTAACCAAAAATAAATGAATAGGTCATCAATTCTATTTTCTCAAAAGGGCAAGAATCTAGCCATCCAGGTGCTGACAAACTATTTGCCCCATCCTTTCCTATTGGCCAGGTAGATAGGAATGATGAGCAATGGAACCCAACAAAATTTGATGGGATGGGTGGGGGGGGCACCGGTTTCCCATCATGCTGTGAAAGGAACAATAATTAGAAGTTCACTTTGCAAGACGAAGAAATTTTGTGCAGCTAAACATGTGCATACTCCTTTAGTAATGTAAATTATTCTTCCTAACAGTAGGAGATGCTTTGTTTTAAATTATTACTGATTTCGGTTCAAGGGGCTTATACAGTACTGTGAGTAAATATTTCATGGAAATTTTGTATATATGTTTTCTAATGTAGGAAAACTAGTGAGTAACTAGTTTGAGGAAACTAGAGAAGACAGACTTTGGCATATCATTCTTTCTTGCAAGATTGCTGTATATAGTAGTAAGGCTCTGTACAGAAAACCAAGGGAAACATTACTATTTTCTTGACCTAGCACTTCATTGTCAACACTGTATTTATAATTAATTTATTAAACATGTGCATCTGTTTATTTTGTTACTGTATTTATACTTAAAATTTCTATTTATGTATTCCAAATATTGTCTTTTTTTAACAGTCTGGAGAAAATGTAGTAAAGTTTTGTAATTTCAGTAACTGTGAATTGAACATGCAACTTAAAATGTGTGTGAAATCTGTAGATTTAGTGTTCTTTATTGTTAATAAAAATAAAAACATAACAGCCGGTTAGTTAGATCACTTTCTCTTTGACTGTTTTCCTTTTTTTTTTACATTTATGATACTTTTAGTCTACCAATAATACAAGTTGTCTGGATGGAGTAGGAGAATAAAAACACAACACACAGTAAATTACATCGAAAAAGAATGAGTACAGATGATAAAAGTGCAATACAAAACACTTTAAAAGGTATTGCAACTCCGTGGGCACACTTAGAACGACCAACTGTGATTTTTAGAATCTAAAATGCTTAGGAGAAGAGGAAAATCTTTGGTGTTGCCAAAAAGACAAGAGTGTGGGCACCAGGCAAGGCTTCTTTGGGAGGGCATCCCATAGATGGGGGACAATGCATGAAAACCAGTACCTGGACTGAACATGAAAAGCCAGATTCTATCACTTTCCTCTATTGTACAAAATAATCAAACATGCAGATATCTGTTTCTTTTGCTTCTTGCAATGGTGGGGGCTGAAAAACTGCAGGACACTGGAATGGTGCAACTGAATGACTCCCATCCTACTGTACTCCCCCTGTACTTGCCTTCTCAGATTTTGCTTTGAAATAGCCTGGATATTTTAAAAGATTGTTGTTGTTGTTGTTGTTGTTGTTATGTGCCTTCAAATCATTTCACACTAATGGTGACCCTAAGGCAAACCTATCATGGTTTTCTGTGGCTGAGAGTGTGTGACATACCCAAGGTCACCAAGTGGGTTTCCATGGCCTAGGGTCTCCAGGGTCAAACCACTACACCATCCTAGCTTTCATATTTTAAAAGATGCAGGGATGTCCCTCTAATAAGAGGCTGAAAATGCCCTGCAGGCACCAGATCCTGTCTGTTCCTGGAAATCAAGTAGAGTTAGACCTGGTTTGGAATTGGATAGGAAACTGCCAAGGAATGCCAGGTGTTGTAAGCTATATTAAGAGGAAGGCAATGGCAAACCACCTCTATGTATTCCTTACCTAAGAAAACTCTTAAGAAATTTATAGCATCACAAATTTCACCATAAATTTCAACAAGTTTCAACAGGTGACATGAATGTACAGATATAGATAAAGCTTTTAATAGTAAAGAAGCTGGTTTCAAGCTAACAAAATCTAAAATTTTAGGATCTTTAAAGTGAGTCAGTTAAACCCTCTCACACACAAACTGCAGCATAAAGAGGAGGGAGAGGGAGGGGGAAAGGAACATAGCAGCACCTTTAAGACTAAACTGGTTTATGTTTTAATATCAGCTTTTATGGATATAAATTCACTTCTTCAGATGTAGTACAGAGTGATATCAAAGCCTCAGGCTGAAAAGAATATTTATACAGTTGTGGGGATGGGATAGAATATAATAGGATCTAGAAAGATGCGAATCATGTTCCTTGCTCTAACTTTTCAATGGGTTGGCTGAGATGACACAAGTCTTTCAGATCAGTGATCAGTTGCTGTGGATGTGTGAAAACAATAAATCTGCTTACCAAAAGTCAGTTCCCCTGGGTTCAAAACTCTCTCTGAGAAGATTCCTTTGGTTATATGTGAAGTAAGGAGGACCCTTGTATTAATATACAATGTACCATAACATGCCACTATAGTGTGCCATGAAGAGAGCCAGGGTAATCTAGTGGTTTGAGTGTTAGACTGACTCTGAAGATGAAGGTTCAAATCCTAGCTCAGTCATGGAAAACCACTTAGTGACCTCCCATTCTCTCAGCTTAAGAGGAAGACAAAGGCACCTCTCCTTGAACAAATCTTGCCATGAAAACTCTGTGATATCATCTTCTTAAGGTCGCCATAGGTTGGAAACAACTTGAAGGCACACAACAAGTACGCCATGAAGCCGAAGCCTTTGTTCATACTTCTGCTAATGGACTGGAATTTGTGAATATATATATAATACAATTCTGTTGTTTCTTTCTAGTCTTTCTTTGTAATTTCCTTGTTCAAAGACCATGAGCTGAAAATCCCTTTTTGTATATCCTGGAAAGTTGAAATGTTCTGCAACTGGCTTTGAGATATTGTGATGTCTAACTGCAAAATACTTATTTCCCCACTGTTATTTCAGCCAGCAACTCAAGAGCAAGTTTCACTGATCCCTTGAATCTCCTTCTGCAGGCAGGTGTATATGGAGGAATGCAACTATAGATTAACATTGGGCTAGAGTCCATGTAAGTCACCATCATGTGATTGCAAACTTCAAAGGAAGGCAGGAGATCCACAGTGGATGACTGCGTGGGTGGGTGGGCAGAAGTTCTTCCTGGTCTTGAGAAATTCCACAACAGAATACTAGCTTTTTCCTGTCCTTGAGCAATGCAGATGAAATACTTAACTTCCTTTGATGTGCCTAGTAGAGGCTACAAAGCAACAGACTACATAGGTTTGTCTGTTCCTGTGCTCTATCGTATATCATCTCAGTTACAGGCTGTTTCCTTTTCTTTCTCAAACAATTTATTGCCTTGAACAGAAAGCTTGGCTTAAAAGAAAAGAAAAGAAAAGAAATGGCCACCCTGTTTTAGAAAAGAAGCTATTATTCTTTTTCACAAAACCACATAAACATTGACTTAAACACAGAGCAGTGAACAAGATTTAGTTGCTGTTTAGCCTGGCAAGGGAAAAGCTAGTATCTAGGTTGCAGCAGCTAAAGCAAGGATAAGACCGGGATCAGTAGCAGCAAAAAAAATGGTTCCACTAACTTGGTGTCAGCTCTCTTGAAAAGAATGTGACTTGTTTTGTGATACCTGTTTCCCAACATACAGTTTAAGTAGTGGGGCCTGCAACACAATGACAAGCTGTATCCATACAGGAGACTGCTATTGCTTACTGTGCCATGTATCCACCCATGCTCTTTCTGAGCATGGCATTGTACTACCACCACCTGGGGTTTTCACTTTTTTTTCTCCTAACACCCAGTATTCTGTGGCTACAGAGCATTTTCAGTCCTCCTTTTTTACATGGTCTGTTAATTTTTTTGTTCTTCAGGCTTCTCAGGAGCTTAAAAATACTTAGTTCCACTTTCTTTTTGTTTCTTTCTAAGATGAGACTTCTTTTGTTCTTGACTTTGGTTTTTTAATTGTTGTGTTCTTTCTCTAGAGACCAGGGTTGGAATCTCTGATCAGCCATGGAAACCCATTGAGTGACTCCAGGCAAATCATACTCTCTCAGCCTCAAGGGAAGGCAAAGGCAAGCCACCTCTGAACAAATCTTGCTAAGAAAATCTTCTGATGGGTTCCCCTCGAGGTTGCCATAAATTGTAAATGACTTGAAGACACAAACAACAACTACATTATCAACAACAACAACAGTGTGATTATGGCCATTTCCGCACTAGCTTGTTATAGCGCTATGATTCCACTTTCAACATCCTATGGAATCCTGGGGTTTGCAGTTTTGGGAGGGGCCAACCCCAGGATTCCATAGGATGTTGAAAGTGGAATCATAGCGCTATAACAAGCTAGTGTGGAAATGACCTCTATTTGGCCTGTCTGATAGAATGTGCTGGATATTTTGTTGCTGATGAGTGCGTGAGTTTTTAATTAGGCATTTTAACATTGTTTTAATTCTGTTTGACTGTTAAATTATGTTTTAACTTTTGTATTCTGTAGGTTCTAACTACATTTTTTTAATTGTTGTAAGCTGCTTTGAGTCCCAACCTGGGGGAAAAGCAGGTTATAAATAAAGATAACAGCAGCAACAACAACCAGCCACCTTGACTCCCATTACTGGGGAGAAGGTGGGATAAAAATGAACAAAATAATAACAATTGTGTGCCTTCAATTTGTTTCCAACTTAGGGCAGGTTTTACTGAGAGGAGGTTTGTCTTCAGCTTAACTCTTAGCCTAGAGTGCTTGTTTTCCCTTGACTGAGCAAGAATTTGAACCCTAGTCTAATTCTCAAACCATTAAGGATTGATGCCAGCTCTTCATACCAAGTTAGCTGTCTTTTAATATTTTTTTAAATGTCACCTTGCGAGTATGAAACATAAATAACACAAAATACTGTTCTGAGTAGAAGTGCAAAATGATCACAATGATCTGAATCCAAGTGTTAGTCCCAATGAGCATAGACTACACTAGTCTGGATTAACATCTGGATTTAGCCCAATAGATTATTAACAAATTGTTGCAAATAACAAAGTATGTGACATAGCAGTTGATGAGTAAAATTTATATTCCCAACACTCAAAAAACGAGTTTCAAAGAATGCTCTTAAATGCCATCTATTTTTCTTATGCAAATATAATCTGTCAATTTAGGTACTATATAAATGTTAAACATTTTCCCATTCACATGTCAGACAAAGAGACAACTATGTTGTATGCAAAGCATGTTTGCCTTGAAGTGGCAAATTGCACCTTGCCCTTTGCTCAGTGACAAATTCTTCTAGTTTTCTGTTCAACAACATCCTTAAGTAACTGAAGTAGCTGTTTACAGAAGGACATTCTGACTGATAAATCTGAAGGGATTGCCCTATTGTTTAAAGGAGGTAAGATTAGATGTGAGTCTGAACAGTGCACTTGAACAGACCTGTCTGAGTCACTCTGTACTTGAAAAAAACAGCTGAAATAAGGACACAGGAAAAATCTGAAGAAGCCAGGGAAATATGGAGTTCATCTATTTGACCTCCCTTCCCAATATTTTGAAGTCTCATACTCCAAATATAATACAAAGCCTGATAAAATATTAACACCAGCTTTTTCCCAGAAGGAAAAGAAAGGAACAAAAAGATAATCAGATTTGTCTTGAAATATTTGAGTTCCTTTCCCAATAGATTTGCTATAGCACTACACATCAGCATTATTGTTATTTAAATAGCAGAATTACTGTGAACTAGCATTTTGAGTCCTGCAAGCTTTTAAAAAGTGTGTGTGTGTGCACACGCATGTGCACACACACACATTATAGACATGACTGCTTAGACAAGCTTGCAACTAGGAACCTGACTTGTCTAATTTTTTTCTAAGATTCTTGAAATTCCTACCCTAAATAAGTCCACTTAGCACAGTACCATTTTTTTACAGCTTGGGTGTTCTCCTAGACTCAACTCTAAGCCTGGATGCCCAGGTTTCAGCAGTGATCAGGAATGCAGTTACTCAGCTGAAACTTGTGCAATGGCTGCACCTCTTCCTTGAGACATCAGATCTGACATGAGACATGACACATGCCTTGATTACATCTCAGTTGGACTACTGTAACACACTCTATATGGGGCTGCCTTTGGAAACTGTTCAGACACTTAAGCAGGATTAAAATGTGGCAACCAGAATGCTGACTTGGGCCAGTCATAGAAAGCACATAACTCCCTTAGCTTCACTGCCTGCATGTTTGCTTTCCAGGCACAATTCAAAGTGCTGGTCGTGATCTATAAAGCCCTATATGGGTGTCAGGTCACTAAACCTCCCTGTCATGGAAAATATTAACCTGTTGAATGTGTATTCTTTGCTAACTGCTACGTAACCATTGCTAAAAGGGATTACCACCTATCTAGGTTTAAGAACTGTTAATTGCTGCTGCATTGTAATCAAAAGACTCCTTGCTGTTCCATTGTGTTTCATGTTAGGGAAGAGCTTGGAACAGGCTGGAAAAATAAAGTTAAGCCTGATGGTTCTAGGATGTTATGAGAGCAAAATGGTGTGGAGATAGGGATCAAGAAATATGCAGGAGGGTCGTCTTGGTCAGGAATGTGTGCATTTGTGGAAGGCAGCAGGCTGGAAAGCAAAAGGTGAGAAAGACACATATAAAGGGATTTATGGCTTTATACACCTGTTTTACATACCTGAATTTATATTGATAAACTATGAAAGATGTATGCTTTATGTACCTGGCAATTTCTGTGGATGTGTGCTGTGCTGCTCATGCTTATCCAGAAAAAATAAAATGCTGTCTACCTCATAGTGAGTTTTGTGGAATATGGCTTAGGTCTAGACTATCTGAAAGACCTTATCTCCCTATACAAACCTCCCAGAGCTTTAAGATCTGCAGAGGAAAGCTTTCTCCTGGCCTCATTATTGTCCCAGGCTCACTTGGAGGTGACACAGGAGAGAGCCTTCCCAGGGGTTGCTCCCACCCTGAACTCTCTTCCACAAGCAGCTAGGCTGGCCCCCCTCCCTGCTTCCTTTTGTCGGCAGGCAGAAACACTTATTCTCAAGCAGGCTTTTAATGTGTGAACAGGGGGGCTTTTTAATTTTTTTAATTAGAGTGTCCTTTTTATTTTTTAAACGTTTCTATGGTTTTATGATTTTATGCTGTTTTATATGGTTGATTTTAATTGTTTAACATTTTATTGTATATAAATACAATAAATACAACAAAATATATAAATATAAATATATAAATACAATAAAATCTTTTTCTTTTCAGCACTGTGAAAAAAAATGCAATGCTTTGCTTAGATCAGTGTTTTATCACTTTCAGTCCTAGAATTTTGTGTCTTGATCATGCTATTTTCTATTGCTATCAATTTTTTAAAATCTCCTAGATGTAAAATTTTGTGTTATTTTACCGATCATATTAGTACAGTTTGTATACTCTTTCTTTGTAACATGCTTGTATTGGTATCATAATTCATTGTAATATTAAATTTTGATAAGCTACCTTATGAACTTCTTGAGAACAAAAAACAAATGCACAGCTTTTATGTTCTTTTATGCTTGTGAAAGACCAGAAAATAAAATAAATCTTCTAGCTACAGTGTGAATATTTCTCTAACAAACAAAGGGGAGGTGAGAAAAGGAGACCACAGTTCATTTGCTGCTTCAGAGATGAAAATCCCAAATTCTTATGTGTCATAGGTGCTGAGATTATGCTAAATGCAAAAATCTTTTAATGGAGTATGCAGTACTTTTAAATGTTTCTAAACTGTTTCACATTACTGCTTTCAATAGATAGTTAATGGTTTTTAAAGCCGCCTTTCACAAATGTGATTGGCTTATAGCTATCCTTTGTTTTAATCTAAGATATGAGACCCTTTGGGTACCATCAGTGTTGCCAGGGTTTTCAAAAAAAGCAGTAAAGTACTAATAAAATTAATGACATCCAGCGTTGGCAATAGAAAAAGTAGCTATTACCAAGTTTGTGTTCTAAGTACGAAATCAAAGTATTGATTTTAGTTAAGTTAGGTATGTGTTTCTCTGCAAAATTAAAACACAGTCCTCATTCATAAATTACAGGATGCACATATTTCTGTTTTTATCAAGGATCCACATGCCAAAAGACAGGATTTTTGGCATGTCATTGGCCATTTCCGCACTAGCGTGTTATAGCGCGATGATTCCACTTTCAACCTCCTCTGGAATCCTGGGGTTTGCAGTTTCGGGAGGGGCCGGCCCTCCAAACCCCAGGATTCCAGAGGAGGTTGAAAGTGGAATCATCGCGCTATAACACGCTAGTGCGGAAATGGTCTCGTGATGAAACGGCCCAAGAAGGTCCGGAGACTCCTGCAAGAGGTACACCCGTCTCGCAATAAGAGGCACGCGTTTAACTGCTGCAGCGTTGACCCCGAACTCACACCGTTTCACACGTGCCAAAGCCAACCCGCAATACCGGGCGCGACTTCCCCACCGCAGGCACGTTGCCCGGGCAACTTTCTTTCGCACAGAAGACGCGCGCCCTCTAGTGGCACAGCTGAGGATCGACAGAGAAAAGGACAACGCGGGGAGAACGAACTCAGCGCACCGCGAATTCCGGCTCTGACGTCACGAAGGAAAGCCGTCGGCTCAGTCTCTTGGGCATGCGTGGAGAGGAGCACGGGATTGACCCCTCCGCCGCGCCGTCGTTCGTCAGATACCCGGTCGGGGTGATGCCTGAGAATTCTAAGGGAGCTCCGGAGTCGGTGCGCGCAGCAGGCATGGAGGGCGGAGGGTGCGAGTCCGACGCTTTCGACGCCATCGTCATGGCAGAGACGCGGTACGTCCCTCCTCCGGGCCTCGGGCCTGCTTTGCCTTAAAAAAGAAAACCGAGCGAACATTCCCAGCGCTGAACTCTCTTTCTCGCTGGCTTCTGGATTGGGAGAGAAGAGCGAAGGCGGATCTCCTGTGTCTTGCCGAGGGGAGTGTGTGGCTCTGGCCCCTTCCGCACTAGACTGCTATAGCGCTATTATTCCACTTTCAACAGCCTATGGAATCCTGGGGTATCGAGGCCCCTCCCTAAGCTGCAAGTTCCAGGATTCCATAGGGTGTTGAAAGTGGAATAATAGCGCTATAACAGGCTAGTGCGGAAATGGCCACAGGGAAGCATCCTGGACTCCTAGGCACTCTAAAGGCACCAGATCCTGTCCCATCTCGGAAGCTAGGCAGAGTCAGTCCTGGTTAGGCCTTGGATGGGAGACCGCCAGCGAATACCAGGTGCTGTGGGCTGTATCTCAGAGGAAGGAACTGGCAGAGCCACCTCTGAGTATTCCTTGCCTTTAAAAACCCTGTGGAATTTATGGGGTCACCGTAAGCCGACAGGCAACTTGAAGGTGCGCACAGAGGTATCCTGACTGTGGTGTAACTTATTTCATCAAAAATTGCCGCTGCTTAACTCATTCCTAGTTACTATATTTATAGATTTTATAAACTGCACCATTGCAGAGATTTACGAAGGTGGAACAAACTTTTGTGGGTTGGAGCCACACTGTGGCTAGAATGGATCAGTTAAGAAACACTGGCCCATGTGCTTCCTGCTTTGGGAACTGGAAGAAACTAGAGAGGTTACTTGGGATTTTTCTTCTTAATGTGATTGTCTCTTAGTTAGGCCATTTCCACACTAGAGTGTTATAGCGCCATGATTCCACTTTCAACATCCTATGGAATCTTGGGGCTTGCCATTTAAGAGGGGCCAGCTGGCCCCTCCCGAAACTGCAAACCCCAGGATTCCATAGGATGCTGAAAGTGGAATTATAGTGCTATTAACAGTGTAGTGTGGAAATGGCCTTAGTGTGGATAATGCCAGCCCGTTTCTTTTGCTAGGAGCAACAAAACAGTTGAATGGCCACTGCTAGTAATGAGTTCGAGCATTGGACTACAACCCTGGAGACCAGGGTTTGATTCCCTTGCTGAGCCCAAGCTGATCTTGGGCATGTCATACACTGTCAGCCCTAGAAAACTCCCTGATAACTTCACTATAGGGTCACCATAAGTTGGAAACAACTTGAAGGCACGCAACAACAGATGCTCTGGAAGCCCCCAGTTGCACTCTTTCTGCTCCAGAGGAAGGCAAAGGCAAACCAAACCCCCTCTGAACAAATCTTGCCACGAAAGCCTTATGATAGGATTTTCTTTGGGTTGCCGTAAGTTGGAAGCAACTTGAAGACATGCAACAACAGCGAAAGTTTGCAGCGTTTCTGCCTCCCTGCCAACCATGTTTGGACATGGAAATGAGCTCTGGTTGGCAAAAGTGTACTCACAACTTCTCAACTTTATTACCATCACAGATCTGTCATAGAAAAGATAAAAGCATAACACAGTAGAGAGTCGGATTGAAAAACAGTTCCTAGGGATAAGAATTCCTATATATATAAATAAATAGCAGTGCGATAATCAGCTAATAAATCAGTACCAAATACCATTAATTAGCATTAGGCCATGATTGGATTTGACCGATTTTTTTCCTAGCTCACATACAAAACTTTGCAACCTTCAACACAGATTCTTTAGAGGAACCTAAAAGAAGGGAGATGTAAAAACTCATCAGATCTGTCAGACTGCTTACCAAAATCAAATCGATAAATTGGGAACAAAAATCCTTACAATAGAACAGTATAACATAACATGATGAAATGTTTCAGCCATGCCAGTTCAACAGGGACAGAACAATTGCATGCTTGTATGTCTTGCTCCTGAAGGAGACTCTAATGATGAGTATATAGTTGTTAACCTTTCCTGGATCCAAATAAATCTTTTGCAAGAGTTGGTTGCAGTTGGGATCAGAGCCTCTTTCCATGAGCAGTTCGACACTACTTGTTGGTACCACTGACCTGGACCTTCTTGAACCCTAGAATTATCTTGTGCACGCTAGACCTTGTATTCATTTTTGTTTTTTTTTAAATGTTTTTATTAAAGATTTAATTGCATAAAACACAGAATGGATATACCCCGTTGAGAGATATATCACACCCTTCCCCCACTTCCATATTTATATTCTCCAGTTGAATCTTCATTGTTTCCATTTACTCAAAAGAATGACTATTACATTTTCCTTTACATTTCCATTTACAGAAGAGAAAAACAGTTACATTATTTCTTTCTTTAGTTTCATGTACATTCATATTTTTATCCAATCCAAAACTCCTCTCCATTCCCTTTCAAAGTTCTGGATAGGTTTGTTTTTCAGTGAAAATGCTAGCTTTTCTGTCTCTATCATATCCAGAACTTTTAATTTCCACTCTTCTAAGTAAATATCTTTCTTTTCTTTCCAATTTTGCGCGTATATCAACCTTGCAGCTGTTATCAAATATAAGAATATCTCTGATGACTTGTTATCTCCTTTTGTTGTCCTAACATATTTAGCAAATAGAATTCCGGTATCATTCCAAAATTCATTTTACAAATGCTTTGAATTTCATCATATACCCCCTTCCAGAACTTTCTTGCCCTTCTGCAAGTCCACCACATATGAAAAAAAGACCCAGTTTTTTCATCACACTTCCAACATTTCGCATTCCCATTTTTAGTTATTTTTTGTAATCTTTCTGGGGTCATATACAATCTATGAAGCATTTTATAAAAAATTTCTCTTAAATTTAAGTTTGATGTAAATTTTATATCACTTTTCCATACTTTCTCCCAAACTTCTAATTCAATCGGATGTCCCACATTCTGAGCTCATCCAACCATTGTATCTTTAACTGCTTCTGATTCCATTTCTCTTTTCAAGAATAGTTTATAAAATTTGGAGATTCTCTTCTTGGAGAAATTTGGAGATTTCCCTTCATCACTAAATTTAATTCATTCTCTTTTCTCTCAAATCTGTACAATTTTTGGTCCATTTTAAATCTTTAATTGTCACCATGGGAACCAATTTAACTCATATCCATCAGCCTTTAATTCTACTGTACACATCCTTGGTTTATCCCCTTCCCATTTCAATATGTCTTGATATGTTAATAAATTTCCTTGTTTTGTTGGAGCAATATTGTACACTTCTTGTGGTGAGGTCCGTGTTGGAAGTTTTGTATAATATTTCTGCTTTATTTGTAGCCAAACCTTTAACAATGTTTTCTGGATGCAATGATTGTTAAACTCTTTATTCACTGCTAATCTATCATAACATAAATATCCATGCCATCCAAATCTGTTATTTATTGCTTCCAAATCTTCCATAGTTGGTCTCTCTAGTTGAATCCTATCTTTAATCCAATCTAGACAGCATGCATAATAGTAGATTTTCAATGATGGAAAATCAAATCCTCCTTTTTCTTTTGCATCCTGAAGCATTTTAAATCTTATCCTTGGCTTTTTGCCTTGCCAGATAAATTTTTGAAGATCTTTTTCCCACTCTTTAAATACTTTCTCTCTTCCTATTATTGGTAAATTCTGAAAGAGGAACATAAGTTTAGATAATAAGGACGAAGGCGAGGGGCGAAGGCGGGGTCCGGAGCAAGCAGGTAAGGGGAACCCCCCCTTCCCGCGGGGCCTCCCCCCAGCAGAGGCCGGGGTCGGATTTGGGGACCCCGCCCTTTCCTGACCCCCCTTCTAGCCCACCTTCTTCCTCGATGAGGACTCGGAGCTTAGCCGCTGCTTGGTGCTCGGTTTCCTGCCTGGATCCTGAACCAGGAGAGAAGGAGGCCCTCACTCCCCGGGGGCGCTTCGGTTTCAGGCAGCACGACCCCTACCCAGAAAGAGAGGGACCCCCAACCCCCACGCTCCCTCCCTCCCTCCACGGATCTGAATGAGTTCCAACACCTGAAGGGCCAGGAGTTGCCTGTCCTGCTTGGCCGGGGCGGCTGGCAGCCTGGGCAGTGTGTTAATGGTGCAACCCCCCACCCCTGAGACTGGGGGAGCCCTGGGTGTCCCCTGGCTGGAGGTCCCCTCCTATAACCCCCCCACCTGAGCCTGCCTGAGAACTGGGAACACCAGAGCTTTGCCTTCCGCTCTTCTCTCCCCAGGAAATCCTGTCCCCCTTCCCATGTGCTGCTGCTTCTGCAGCCCCCCCTCCCCACAGTCGGCCACAGCCAGGAGCTGCTTCTCCCACCGGCGGTGGGGTTGGACCCCAGACCCAGTAGCACCAGCAGCCGCGTGCCCTGGAAACGGGGGCGCTACGGGATCCCTTTGCGTTCCCATCCCAGACTGGCACCCCTGCATCTTCAAGGCCCACAGAGATGAAGTGGGGTCTGCTTTCTAAAAATGAGGGGGAGCCCCAAGATCCTCAGGTGAGGCCCTTCTTTCAGTCCTGCCACCTGGACTGGTTAAAGTTGGTGGGAGCGCAAGAGGCAAGAGGGCCTTTTCGGTGGCTGTCCTGGGCTTTGGAACTCCCTCGCTGGAGGGGCTGGAACGCCCCCCTTGCGCTGTTCTGATGATCTGTTGGGAATGCTTTGATGGGTGTTCCTGCATAGCAGGAGGTTGGACTGGATGGCCCCTGGGGTCTCTTCCAACTCGAGGATTCTATGATTCTGTGATTCCCAGGAGAGATAAATTTAAGTTTTTCCATTTTTCTATATCATTTTTAATCTCTTTCTATATCTTCAAATAATTGTTGTCGAATAATTCTTGATTTCTTTTTGTTAATGTAAATTCCTAAATATCTTGTTTTCTTAGTTAATTGACATCCAGATCAGCTTGCTCTTTTTTTGGTCATATTTAATGTCATCATCATGGTCTTTTCCTTATTTATCTTATATCATACTACTTGTCCATATCTTTGCAAATTTTCCATCAACGCCTGAATTGATTCTTGTGGTTCCTCCAAAAATATAATTACGTCATCTGCAAAAGCTTTTGATTTCAATTCTTTTTTCCTTATTTTCAGGCCTCTTATCTGTGAATCCTCGTTTAATATATTCATTAATACTTCCAAAACAGCTATAAACACTAATGGTGATAACGGGTACCCTTGCCGTACCCGTTTGTTTATTACAATGCTTGTCGAAATGTCTCCATTAATTATTAATCTTGCAGATTGTTCTTGATAAATCATCTCAATCCGTTTGCAAAAAATCTTCTCCCATGTCATATTCTCTCAGTACCTGGTGTATAAAAGCCCAGGAAACATTATCAAATGCCTTTTCTGCATCCAAAAAGATAAGTGCTGCTTTCTTCCCTGGGTTTTTGTCATAGTATCTAATTACATTTAAGATTATCCTTATATTACTTCTCATGTATCTACCTGGGAGAAAACCTGTTTGACCCTCTTGGATCTTATCCTGTAATATCTGTCTCAATCGTTTTGCCAACACTGCCGCAAAAATTTTGTAATCTACATTCAACAAGGAGATTGGCCTAGACCTTGTATTCATTTTTGTTCTGCACAGCGATTATGCCTCTTGTTAGCTATTGCTTTGTTTGACCTTTGACTAATTTGAGTGCTTTGTTAGTCACATTTTACAATATGGGCAAAACCATTACAATATTTTATATTCAAGCAAATTACAAACCAAGAAAATGATAATACAAATATTCTGGCCTGTATCAGCCAACCGGAAATGTTAAATTAATGAATGAACCAACCCTGCATCCTGTTAAGTATAAATAACAGCTTTCTTCCAGGATTTTAATACTGCAATAGCATTTAGAACACTGTATGGTCAAACATCAACCACTTTTTGTGCTGTGTAGGCATGTTCTTTAAAATCACAGGAAGTCTCACCCCTTCATAGATTTGAAAGCAAGTGAGATAATTTCTTTAGCATGAAGCAGGTTTTTCAGTTCCATTGTGATTTGCTTCAAAGATGAAATTCACAGAGAAGCTGTAAAACTGTGACTTACACCTGGATATTCTTGAAGCTCTCTGGCTATACAGTGAGTTTCAAGCCATTATGAATGCAACAAATTATAAGTACTTTTCCAGTAGAATTCTCAGGAGGGTTAGCAGCACAGTGCTACGGATGTCTCTTTAGAATTGTTTCACTGAGTTCAATTGGACATGCTCTCAGGTGAATGGAGATAGCATAACAGCGTAAATATATGTTAAAGCAGCCCTTTTTTTTTAACTAATTGATGCAGAAAGCACATAGTGATGTGAAATAATTTTTACATAATGATTTTACTTTGTTAAAACCAATCAGTTTGCATATCTCTGTGAAGCTGGTTGAAAGTCAGTGGGATTTTCTTTGAAACTAATATGTATCAGGTTAGACTATTAGCCTCTAAGAACCTTGGCGACAACTGTTTAAATGTAATCTAACAATTCTTAATCTGCCTTTTTACAGATTTCATGGCGAAGGCTATCAGGAAGGCTATGCTGAAGGAATTCATGCTGGTGTTACTGAAGGAAGGCAATATGGAGTGCAGCAGGGTGCTAACATTGGATTAGAAGTATGTGCTGATCTAAAATTAGTGTTTCAACCAAGAGATTTATATAACAATTTGTTTATGTTGTGGTTTAAATGTATATTAATTGACTAATTAAAGTTCACATCTTCAGTTCTACAGTGGATCATATTGAAGTTCTGTGGAAAATTTTTATGGCAATAAGAATATCCATATTGAAACGCATTCATTTAGACTGAGTTAAATATTTGAAACTGTGTGTAAATTTTTCTTTAGGCATTCTTTTAAATTCATAACTGATGTTAGGTAAGAGGAGATAGTATAATACCTCTTTTTCAAATTTATAGATTGGGTCTTATCTTGGTTTTGCACTGACGTGGAAGAAGTTGCTTCATACAGGCTCAGATGAAAAACACAGGTAGGGTTTTATTTACATACACATACACACACACAGAGTCACACACACATTTACATAATGGGTCAAATACAGATTTGTTAAACTGTGGATGAAGATTCTTTTCTAGGAGATGAGCCCCTAGAAAAGATGATTTGTGTAGATTCCCCACTCTTTTTCCTTATAGCCTCCTGTACTTACAGAAAACTTGCTTTGGAAGGCTGGGGGGCATTTTGTAACAGTAAAGAAAGTAGGGCTAGAAACTACAGAGGCAGTGAAAATTGTAAATGGGAAAATATTGTTTCCTTTGCTTATGTTTCAGATCCCTATTGCCTTACTTTTCATGGGTTTATTTCTCAGATTAATGATTTTCCTTTGAATTAAGAAAAAAATGCTTGTAAAAGGAGGCAGAGAATATCAGAAGAGAAGATAAGGATGAAGATAGTGACAGTTACAGAGCTATAGTAACTATGAGGGTAAAGATGGATGGAAGAGGGCAACAGTGTTTACACAGTCTTCCTTACCTTGCCCAGAATTTAAGGCCTAAAGATGATTGCATTGGCTGCGGTGCCAGCTCAGTATTACAAATCGTGTCATTTTGGTGGTGGTTCAGCCACACTATTAAAGCTAGGCTTTTGGAGATGCGTTATAGAAAACTTCACTTCCTAAATGTTTAGGAGAAGCTCAGTAGTGGTATTCAGTTCAGTCTCAATTATCAGTGTAGGCAGTCTTGGCTTGAACTGGTATCGTTATCACTGTAGATGGTTCTGATTTTATTTGAACAAGAGGATTTAAGTTAAGTTACCTCTCCCCTGCCTCCAGCTAATACTTTGAGGTGGGCAGGGTGGTTTGCCTGAACTACTAGAGCATACTTTGGGTGCTTTGGAGATAACTGCCAATAATAGCACGTGGATGCAGCTTTCATTTCTCCTTCAGATACAGAGGTGATTCTTAATTGGCTGAATTCCACTGGTAGACATTGAGAGATGAGGTCATGTGTGGAAGAATATTGGTGCTTTTCATAGACAAGTATTTCTGGGCTTGCTGCCTGGCAGATGGATACCTCTCTGTTCTAGCTGGTGCCAGATTGCTAAATAGGGGTATTTATTTGCACGTTGCAATTGAAGAGCCTCCTCTAGCAAGCTGTGCTTTGAAAACTTAATGAAATCATATTTCCGTCCTCTTGCACAGACACAGGAATAGAAATGTAAAGCATATGATCTGGAGAGGAATACGGAGCCTTTGGTCCTCCCAAAATTGTGACCTAAAACTCTCACCAGTTCCAGTTGGCATGACTTGAAGCAAGCGATTTTGAAAGTTGTGGCCCAAAACATCTAAAGGGTCAAAGGATCCATACCCATGATCTTAAGTTATGGCAGTAGCCTCTGTCTGTTGCCTGCCTTCGTGGCATATTTGTGGCAGAAAGTCAAGGTATAAATTTAAAAATTTAGTTGCTTTTCTTGTAAATTAACAGCTATACCTATGAGTCATGCATTTATAGAATAAGCTGGGTGTGCTGAACCTAATGATACACTGTCCACATGTTAAAACTTTTGTGGCAAACATTTAGTGAGAATCTGATGCTGAAAACCTTTGTTTATGTGATTCAATTTAATTTATTTTTCTGAAAATGTAGTTTCACATTCAGGTAGAGGATGTGAACCTGCTGCATAATTGTTCAGAGTTTGTTTGTTCTTGGAGTTTCTCAAAAATCTTAAATTGTATAAGAAACAGTTTGTCTAAGTTTGTTCCCTTTTATACAACAAGAAATGTCTGTGGATATTTTAGCTGAGTACTGTCAGAGGTTTAATTAGAGGATTAGTTAATCGGTTGATTAAGTGCTGTGCATGCATATGCTTAGATAGGATCCAGAATGCCCTTTTGCACATGGGCAGTCTCTTCTATATCCAAGAAGGCTGTATCTGAAACCTAAGATCCTTGGGCAAACAAAAGATGCACATCCCCAGTTGTACAAGGTGTAGCTTAATCTATCACACAAGGTATTGCAAAAGATCTCAAGCACTTGCTGCCACAGGGCATTACACACTCATTTGCATAGTATTATATAGTGTCTTTGTGAGCATAACAGTTCACAGAGGAATGTACTGCCTGCAGTTCTTCTGTGTGCGCATCTATAGGTCCAGATTTTTATGTATAAACCAAGACTTGTGCCAATCTAATAATGAGGAGGAAGATGCATAAAGTAACTCAGTAATGAGTAGCCAAATGCTTTGGCCAAACCCACTTGTTTCCTTCCATTCTCTATCACTGTACAAGTGCCTGTTTGATCAATCCAAGACATGCACACACATGTACACACAGATGTACACACTTACACATAGAAGGAGAGCTAGTGTGCTGGGGCAATTTGAGCGTTGGATTACAACTCTGAAGACCATAGTCTGAATTTCCACTTGGCCATTGGTTGACCTTGGGCAAATCACGTTCTCTCAGCTTCAAAAGAAAGCAACAGCAACCCCCTCTGAGCAAATCTTGTCAAGAAGACCCTGTGATAGGGTCACCATAAGTCAGAAATGAATGACTCAAAGCCACACAACAATAAGCATGCCCACATGCACGTGTTGGCCTTTTTCAGCATTAATGACAGTGCAAATACAGTCACCTTCAAAGTTAGTTGCCTCTTTTCAAACTAGCCTTTCTCCACAGACCCACAAGAGTTGTTCCTTCTGTCCATATGTGGACATTTTCAGTCCCTCCCCAATCTAGCCTAGCCATCTCTGTCAAACCATGGCTTTGTTACTTGAGCAGAAGAGTGACTGAAAACTGCCTGCGTGCAGTAATTATGAGCAGTTGGTTCAGTAATATTCCAAACCTGTTGAGGTAATCTAGCCAGAAGAACTAGGAGCACTCCCCCTCACATCTAAAGAAACTATAACCCATGAGAAGGATTAAAAAAAAAAAGGATATGATTGAATATTACTATTTATCTGAAACTACAAATTGATTATAATTACAAGGGATTGGCATCAGAATATGTCCTTTACAATATACATTCCAAATGTAATAGCAATAGCAATAGCATTTATTTCTATACCGCTTATCAACTGAGTGTTATCTAAGCAGTTTACAATGTATTTTAGCTAATTACCCCCAACAAGCTGGGTACTCATTTTACCGACCTGTGGAAGGATGGAAGGCTGAGTCAACCTTGGAGCCTGGCAGGATCGAACTCACAACCTTGTGGTTGCAGTACTAGCATTTAACCACTGCGCCACCAGGGCTCTGGTAACTGTAACTGAATATTATAAGTATTTTAAACTTTTATCCAATCTTACAATATATTCTTGACAACTACATGTCAAACGTAACATCCACTTACATGTACAAAAAGAACCCATATATAAGGCTCTGAGACCACAATATTATACAAAAAGCTGTTAATGGCAATAAGCAATCAATGGACAATGTTGTACAAAAAAACTATTTACATATAATGATGGTAATAAATTGATGGTATGAATGTTGCTGGGATCTTTAAGTGAGAAATTTCAACTGGATTCGTCTTTGTCAGCCTGTGTTTTAACTTGGATGCATGTGTTATAGATCCCCCTTTCTTATTCAGTCCCAAGGACTGTTTGTAGTGGTAGTAACTGGTATCTGTGCTAATGGATATAGGCTATACAATGAATGTATATTTTACAGTAAAAACTGATTATCACTCACACTGGTTACTTACAATTTCAACACTTCTCTTGAGTAAAACAGAATTTATTAAGTGTGTGTGTGTGTGTGCATATGTATGCCTGCCTTCAGGTCCCCTGTTAATTTGTAGCTACCTCATGATTTGTTCACACATTTTTTTAGGCAAGGAATACTCAGGGGTGGTTTTGCCAGTTCCATCCTCTAAAGCATAGCCTACAATGGGCGTGATGTCTTCATGTTTTTCAGTAGAAAGACAAAAGTCCTAGAGTCCTTAATAGAGATGATTGAGAAGTTTCCCTGTGAGGATCCAGTCTATGAGAGACTTCAAGAAGACCTAGAGAAAATTAGAGGACGATTTAAACAGGTTGGTAACCAGTTTTAACATTGGAACAAAATATGTATCAGTAGAGTTGTTTTTAAGAGTATGTATCTGTACCTGGAATAATTGTCTCTGGAGGGTTGAGCGCCTTGCAGAACAACTTGAGGAGGTGAGAGGTGCAGGGGGAAATAGAGAAAGAGGAAATACCATTGAATGGGATGGACTTTTCATGTCACCGATTCTGTACTGTTGAAGTGAAATAACTTTGTAATTATAAAATATAGCTGAGGGACAGAAGAAGAAGATGTATAATAGAAGTGTAATTTTAAAAATCTACCCTAGTGGTTTCTCTTTTTCATTATAGGCTTGTTCACTGTTGCATATTCCATCTGATGCTCGACTTGGTTCTGGAGGATCTGCTCTTACATTCTGAAAGACAAATGAGCAGAGCAGAGAAGAAAAGCTTTGTTCATTTAAACAAATTAAGCACAAAGAACTTCTTTTTCACACATAGAGAAGAAAGCTAATATTTCTACAGCAATAAAGCCTATCCATATCTTATGCAGTCTCAGTTCAGTTTGGATGCTCCAGTTTAAGAAGGTAATGACTCTGTGGTGAGCCTATCAAGAACTGATTAGAAATTAATGTTGGACATTTTCCTAAAACATAATGTTTACAAAACATTGCCAATCTAGTAGTACTACTTATGTTAAGTAAGTGTATTTAAGAAAAAAATATGTTTTCTAAACATGCTTTCATTCATAAAATTGACACTCTTCTGGAAATACATCTAAAGACATATTTCACTATATTAGTACAAGAAACACAATAAACTGATCTGTGTAACAGATGTTATGTATTTGCATTTTCCCAAATACAGTGTCATCTGGGATGATGCAGCATTATAGTGATGTATGCTTTATCTATAAGCTGTTTTGAAATAAAAATATCTGACCTGTAGGCAGTCAAAACGTGCTTAAATCCAGGTGAGCATCTTTCCTTCTAACAACCATCACCATATGTTACCAGTAAGGTAGGGAGATGACTTAACTGTAATAAATATCTGTGAATATAGTATACTTGAAATGAAACAAGTGGCGATATCTACAGAAATTTCACAGGTAACAGAGTGACCTCCAGTTCTTTAAGTGTCTCTGGGGAAGAAATTGGACTGGACTTGGAGGAATATTTGCATCAGTACTCAAAATAGTGATCCATGGACTAGTGCTAGTCTACAAGCCTTTGGTTCTCAGTACCTGGGATAAGTACCAGATAAGAAAGAGAACAGTTGTAGCCGGCAGGCACAAGTGTGGTACCGGTCCCTGCTGTGTTAGGGGGAAAAATTGCTTCCTCTTAGGAGGCACTGATTTTGCATGCACTCCTATCATGAGTCTTTAAGTTTCCTTGCCCTTTGGCGTGACTTAAGAGGAGATCATAGCAAACCTGCCTCTCTCCTAGGACAAGCAAGGCCTGTGTCTGCCTGCTACTCTTTCTGAGCACAATGAGGTTACATGAAGGCCACATACATGAGTGGTACGGAGAAGGTCTGAAGCATTGTTTTCAGAACTCAGTGTTTTCCTGTATATCTGCTGGTCATGATGGAGCGTTTCTGATAGTTGAGTCCATTCCTTGCCAATAACTTTTTTCTTGCTTCAGTTTTGTCTGGATTCACCTTACTGACTTCTACAATAAAAGGAATCAAACATATTCTAAATCCTTATTTAGTTTTTTCTAGTATGTGAATACCATTACGTAATAATTAGTTCATATCAGCTTGGACATGTTCCTACACCCTGCTCTAGAGTTCACACAGTTTGCTCAGCTGGAGTGGAAAGGCTGGCTAGGAACGTGTAGGGAGAAAGCAGCAGTGATAAGCTCTCATGTGAGGATGGAGAATGTATGGTCTTCCAGGTACTGCTGGATTATAGTTCCCATCATTTTAGGTTTGAAGAACAGGTTTGATGAGAGCAATAGTCCAACATCATCTGGAGAGTCACAACTGATGGGCATTGCAATCCAGCATGATCTGGAAAGCCACTCATTTCCCACTCCAGCCCTGCAGGCCCCTCACTATACAGGTGCTGTCCCCAAAGGAAGCTTGTGTTCTGTTCTTAACTGTTGAGCAGACCCACCTAAGAAAACACTGGTGTAGGGCCACCTAGTGGGAAAAATAATTATATCAGCCAGAAAAGCCTGCTTTTGTGTTTTGTGGGCAGTTACAAAGGGGGTTTTATTTACTCATGTTTGAGATAATTATAATGTAGCTAACTTTATTTATAGCAAAATTGGAACTCAAGGCAGATTACAAATTAAAACAGGACATTACAGTTAGAACATACAAAACAAAGCAGTTTCCCTTGAAATGAATTCTTACAGTGTTCCATTTTATGTTGTGTAACTTTAGTTGACATAGTTTATATTGCAAAAATTGGATGCAGTGGAGTAACTTCCATATTTTCCTTTAATTTTAGTGACAAGTATTTTGGGTTGCACATGTAATAATATACCCCTATTTCATATATTTGTTTTGGGTGTTTAATAGTTTTCATTCTTGTTTCCTAAATTCCCTTGTATATTGTTTAGTGGTAAGTATTACTAAACCTTCATACATAACTGTTCCTATGTGTCATGTCTCTATAAGTTGTTACAGAATTTAAGTGTACAGCTATATCAGATGGCTGCATCCACAGCCCACTACATATCATGTGCCTTTTCTATTGATGTAGGTGTCATTTCTGGACATGCTGTTCTGTGTTCTGGGTATGCTGTTCTATGTACAATATATATTGTTCTTATTCAAACTGACCTCCATGGCAATCCACTGTGATATCTAAACAGCAGACATGAAAATTGCATAAATATAATCCAAAAGAAATTAGCTCAAATATGGGGCAACAATTAAGAGAATTTTTTTTTTTTTCTGTTGAGTGAAGACCTTCACAAGTAGTGTTGCAATCTGCAAAATAAATGCTTGGAGCTGGACTTGTACAAGTGGAACTGCAGCTCTTAATGCTCCATCTTGGTCTCTCTGAACCTTCTCCTGACCTACCAGAGAGCCTTTGTGGAACTTTCAGGAAGCTGCAGTGAGGAAGAGATGGAAAACTCTGAGGAAGTGGCCTTCTGCTCTGGAATGTTTGGATGTCAGCCTACTAAGCCAAGTATGCCCTGTGGCCCAATTTTGAGTTTTACACAATGTAAAATATAATTTCTCATCCATTGGCCAAGAGAACAACAGCAGTCATTGGGAGGGTGCACCCTTTCCCTCCGAGGAGGGCAAAAGATAGGGGAAGACCAACCTGCTCTGTGTAGGAGCAGCTGCAGTGAGGTGGCTTCAGTATACCTTAGATCCTCCCTTTTAAAGACTATGAAGTCAGACCAAATTGCCCCATTCATTGGCCAGAGAAGGAACAGGTGTTATTCTGTGACTTTTACAGCAGGGACTGTCTTAAAGTTAAATATCTTGTATAGCACTTAGAACAATATTGGGTGCTTTATAAGAGTTAAATAGTTTTTAAATTCATGGTTTAAATATCTTGAGTTCTTCAAAACACAACAGAAAGACAGGTTCCTGCTTGGTATCATGAAAACTTAAAATAGAACTATTCTTTTACAGCAGTGTTCCCTAATCTCATGGTTTAGCGGTTTGAGTCTTGGACTATGATCCTGGAGACCAGGGTTTGATTCTCTGATCACCCATAGAAAGCCACTTGGTGACCTTGGGTATGTCACATACTCTTAGCCCCTAGAGGACCCCTTAGGTTCAGCATGAGTCGGAAAGGACTTGAAGGCACACAACAACAACACTGGAAATTGCCAGGTTAGGATGTGCTACTTTATAGCATTGTGGATAACCAGGTGTTTGATTTTAATTCACTCCACCCCTTGTCCAAATTCAGATTCTGCAGGAACTTGTTTGCCTACTTGAACAAATTTCTTTGACAGAAAAAGAAAGACAGTAGGACTGAACTCCAAAGTGGCAGAGCTTGGAAGCTATTGGAGGCTCACCCTTGGGATTTTCCTTGGAGGTATACCTTACTTTGTGAGGACTATTATACTAGAAGTAGAAGAAATACAAGCATTAGCTCAGTAACTGGTATTGTATTAGAGTAGGACATTTTAATTTCACAGAATCATGTTCTGTTGCAGATTCCTCATAAAATGTGGCCTGTATTGTAGACATTTGGTGACACTGGTATCTGCACAGTTGTAAACACCACCCCAAATCTCAGGAATTTGTCGCACCTTTTTTTAAAACTAAAAAGCGTCCCAACAAATTCATTGATTTTTGTCACTGGGTGTCTGTTTCATGCCTGCTAAACTCAACATATTAGACAAAAAGGGTCTTGTGTTGCCTTTTGGCAAATAATGATGCAGCACAGTGGATGTGATGTGTGCAGCATATCAGTAGTCTGGCCTCATTTGAGAAAACTCAAAATTTCTTCCAGTGGTGAGTGTGGAGAGGGGCACTGGAATTCACAAAGGGATCCAGTAATATCCCTACCTTGTGTTTTGTGTCTGGGTGTTTAGACGGAACATAGTTCATTCTGGATACACAAACACTCCTTTTGAACATAAGACATTTGTATACCCCTGTAATGCATTGGAGAGAGCCAGTGTGGTTTGGTGGTTTGAGCATTGGACTATAGTGCTGGAGAGCAGGGTTCAATTTCCCACTCAGCCATGGAAACTCACTGGGTGATCTTGGGTGCATCACACACACTCAGCCCCTAGAAGACCCTATGATAGGTTGCCATAAGTCAGAAATGACTTAAAGCACACAACAACAACAATACGTTGGCATTCTCATTGGAATTGAAAAGTACTCTTCAAGTCACGTAGTTTTTGTGATTCAGCCTAGTGCTTGATCTGACTATCTTTTTCTTTTTATTTTTTTTGGATGTTTTTAGGATTGATAAATGTGCATGTAGGTTTGTACCCAAAACATTCCTCCTTGGTTTGGAAGCCCTCTGAAGCCAACTGAGAGGACATGTAGAGAGAAAAAGGAAATCAGAAGTAGACCATTCATTTTGGAGATGCTCTTTTCCCAAATACAGTGTCATCTGGGATGATGCAGCATTATAGTGATGTATGCTTTATCTATAAGCTGTTTTGAAATAAAAATATCTGACCTGTAGGCAGTCAAAACGTGCTTAAATCCAGGTGAGCATCTTTCCTTCTAACAACCATCACCATATGTTACCAGTAAGGTAGGGAGATGACTTAACTGTAATAAATATCTGTGAATATAGTATACTTGAAATGAAACAAGTGGCGATATCTACAGAAATTTCACAGGTAACAGAGTGACCTCCAGTTCTTTAAGTGTCTCTGGGGAAGAAATTGGACTGGACTTGGAGGAATATTTGCATCAGTACTCAAAATAGTGATCCATGGACTAGTGCTAGTCTACAAGCCTTTGGTTCTCAGTACCTGGGATAAGTACCAGATAAGAAAGAGAACAGTTGTAGCCGGCAGGCACAAGTGTGGTACCGGTCCCTGCTGTGTTAGGGGGAAAAATTGCTTCCTCTTAGGAGGCACTGATTTTGCATGCACTCCTATCATGAGTCTTTAAGTTTCCTTGCCCTTTGGCGTGACTTAAGAGGAGATCATAGCAAACCTGCCTCTCTCCTAGGACAAGCAAGGCCTGTGTCTGCCTGCTACTCTTTCTGAGCACAATGAGGTTACATGAAGGCCACATACATGAGTGGTACGGAGAAGGTCTGAAGCATTGTTTTCAGAACTCAGTGTTTTCCTGTATATCTGCTGGTCATGATGGAGCGTTTCTGATAGTTGAGTCCATTCCTTGCCAATAACTTTTTTCTTGCTTCAGTTTTGTCTGGATTCACCTTACTGACTTCTACAATAAAAGGAATCAAACATATTCTAAATCCTTATTTAGTTTTTTCTAGTATGTGAATACCATTACGTAATAATTAGTTCATATCAGCTTGGACATGTTCCTACACCCTGCTCTAGAGTTCACACAGTTTGCTCAGCTGGAGTGGAAAGGCTGGCTAGGAACGTGTAGGGAGAAAGCAGCAGTGATAAGCTCTCATGTGAGGATGGAGAATGTATGGTCTTCCAGGTACTGCTGGATTATAGTTCCCTTCATTTTAGGTTTGAAGAACAGGTTTGATGAGAGCAATAGTCCAACATCATCTGGAGAGTCACAACTGATGGGCATTGCAATCCAGCATGATCTGGAAAGCCACTCATTTCCCACTCCAGCCCTGCAGGCCCCTCACTATACAGGTGCTGTCCCCAAAGGAAGCTTGTGTTCTGTTCTTAACTGTTGAGCAGACCCACCTAAGAAAACACTGGTGTAGGGCCACCTAGTGGGAAAAATAATTATATCAGCCAGAAAAGCCTGCTTTTGTGTTTTGTGGGCAGTTACAAAGGGGGTTTTATTTACTCATGTTTGAGATAATTATAATGTAGCTAACTTTATTTATAGCAAAATTGGAACTCAAGGCAGATTACAAATTAAAACAGGACATTACAGTTAGAACATACAAAACAAAGCAGTTTCCCTTGAAATGAATTCTTACAGTGTTCCATTTTATGTTGTGTAACTTTAGTTGACATAGTTTATATTGCAAAAATTGGATGCAGTGGAGTAACTTCCATATTTTCCTTTAATTTTAGTGACAAGTATTTTGGGTTGCACATGTAATAATATACCCCTATTTCATATATTTGTTTTGGGTGTTTAATAGTTTTCATTCTTGTTTCCTAAATTCCCTTGTATATTGTTTAGTGGTAAGTATTACTAAACCTTCATACATAACTGTTCCTATGTGTCATGTCTCTATAAGTTGTTACAGAATTTAAGTGTACAGCTATATCAGATGGCTGCATCCACAGCCCACTACATATCATGTGCCTTTTCTATTGATGTAGGTGTCATTTCTGGACATGCTGTTCTGTGTTCTGGGTATGCTGTTCTATGTACAATATATATTGTTCTTATTCAAACTGACCTCCATGGCAATCCACTGTGATATCTAAACAGCAGACATGAAAATTGCATAAATATAATCCAAAAGAAATTAGCTCAAATATGGGGCAACAATTAAGAGAATTTTTTTTTTTTCTGTTGAGTGAAGACCTTCACAAGTAGTGTTGCAATCTGCAAAATAAATGCTTGGAGCTGGACTTGTACAAGTGGAACTGCAGCTCTTAATGCTCCATCTTGGTCTCTCTGAACCTTCTCCTGACCTACCAGAGAGCCTTTGTGGAACTTTCAGGAAGCTGCAGTGAGGAAGAGATGGAAAACTCTGAGGAAGTGGCCTTCTGCTCTGGAATGTTTGGATGTCAGCCTACTAAGCCAAGTATGCCCTGTGGCCCAATTTTGAGTTTTACACAATGTAAAATATAATTTCTCATCCATTGGCCAAGAGAACAACAGCAGTCATTGGGAGGGTGCACCCTTTCCCTCCGAGGAGGGCAAAAGATAGGGGAAGACCAACCTGCTCTGTGTAGGAGCAGCTGCAGTGAGGTGGCTTCAGTATACCTTAGATCCTCCCTTTTAAAGACTATGAAGTCAGACCAAATTGCCCCATTCATTGGCCAGAGAAGGAACAGGTGTTATTCTGTGACTTTTACAGCAGGGACTGTCTTAAAGTTAAATATCTTGTATAGCACTTAGAACAATATTGGGTGCTTTATAAGAGTTAAATAGTTTTTAAATTCATGGTTTAAATATCTTGAGTTCTTCAAAACACAACAGAAAGACAGGTTCCTGCTTGGTATCATGAAAACTTAAAATAGAACTATTCTTTTACAGCAGTGTTCCCTAATCTCATGGTTTAGCGGTTTGAGTCTTGGACTATGATCCTGGAGACCAGGGTTTGATTCTCTGATCACCCATAGAAAGCCACTTGGTGACCTTGGGTATGTCACATACTCTTAGCCCCTAGAGGACCCCTTAGGTTCAGCATGAGTCGGAAAGGACTTGAAGGCACACAACAACAACACTGGAAATTGCCAGGTTAGGATGTGCTACTTTATAGCATTGTGGATAACCAGGTGTTTGATTTTAATTCACTCCACCCCTTGTCCAAATTCAGATTCTGCAGGAACTTGTTTGCCTACTTGAACAAATTTCTTTGACAGAAAAAGAAAGACAGTAGGACTGAACTCCAAAGTGGCAGAGCTTGGAAGCTATTGGAGGCTCACCCTTGGGATTTTCCTTGGAGGTATACCTTACTTTGTGAGGACTATTATACTAGAAGTAGAAGAAATACAAGCATTAGCTCAGTAACTGGTATTGTATTAGAGTAGGACATTTTAATTTCACAGAATCATGTTCTGTTGCAGATTCCTCATAAAATGTGGCCTGTATTGTAGACATTTGGTGACACTGGTATCTGCACAGTTGTAAACACCACCCCAAATCTCAGGAATTTGTCGCACCTTTTTTAAAACTAAAAAGCGTCCCAACAAATTCATTGATTTTTGTCACTGGGTGTCTGTTTCATGCCTGCTAAACTCAACATATTAGACAAAAAGGGTCTTGTGTTGCCTTTTGGCAAATAATGATGCAGCACAGTGGATGTGATGTGTGCAGCATATCAGTAGTCTGGCCTCATTTGAGAAAACTCAAAATTTCTTCCAGTGGTGAGTGTGGAGAGGGGCACTGGAATTCACAAAGGGATCCAGTAATATCCCTACCTTGTGTTTTGTGTCTGGGTGTTTAGACGGAACATAGTTCATTCTGGATACACAAACACTCCTTTTGAACATAAGACATTTGTATACCCCTGTAATGCATTGGAGAGAGCCAGTGTGGTTTGGTGGTTTGAGCATTGGACTATAGTGCTGGAGAGCAGGGTTCAATTTCCCACTCAGCCATGGAAACTCACTGGGTGATCTTGGGTGCATCACACACACTCAGCCCCTAGAAGACCCTATGATAGGTTGCCATAAGTCAGAAATGACTTAAAGCACACAACAACAACAATACGTTGGCATTCTCATTGGAATTGAAAAGTACTCTTCAAGTCACGTAGTTTTTGTGATTCAGCCTAGTGCTTGATCTGACTATCTTTTTCTTTTTATTTTTTTTGGATGTTTTTAGGATTGATAAATGTGCATGTAGGTTTGTACCCAAAACATTCCTCCTTGGTTTGGAAGCCCTCTGAAGCCAACTGAGAGGACATGTAGAGAGAAAAAGGAAATCAGAAGTAGACCATTCATTTTGGAGATGCTCTTTAAGAGTTTGTTTGCATGTATGCCTGCTTCTATAACTAGTTGGGTTGCACAAGATCTCCAAACTGTATTCTGAAAGTTTACTGTCAAGATTTTTACATTAGATTATTCATTGTTAGGGACTAATGCTTCTTTGTGGGTTTTTTTTAAACTTTACAGTAGTTTTTTCAACTTTACAGTCCCAACATTTGAACGTTTGGACTTAAGTTAGCAGCCTATCTCCCTATACCCTGACATTACAGTCTAAGTTAGAAAAGGCATTGATTCCTTTATACAGGATTTGATTTACCTAGAAGAAATTAGATTAATCTCAATTTGCAAGGTTTTTGAAACCTAAGATCCATAAACTCTTTTATGTCTACACCTATTGTTCTCTGTGCTACCAAATTAAATATGCAGCATGCCAAGTGTGGAATGCCTTTTTTTTAACAGGCGGCAGCTTTTAAGGCAAAGATTTAATTATAGCAAAGACTCTACACTTAGGAGTAACACAACCCAGACCATTAAAATGGGTAAGAAAATGTCTCCCTTGTACAAAATCATACCCTGATGTTTGACATGGACAATAATGACCCATTTGCTTTGATCCTAGCCAGCTTGCTCCCTTTTATGTTTCCAGGTCTATGATCCACTCCACCTAGGGCTGGTCCAAGACCTTTTGCTGCAGGAGGCAAGCAGCACCCCCTCCCATCCAAGTTCAAGGTGTATAATTCCTAAAGCCAGCCAAATTATTTGGGCATGGGAGGCAGAAAATCCCTTAAGCACCTTTCACCATCTCCAGTAGTAAAAACATGATCATAAGAAATTAAAGGGCTAACCCTTTACTGCCTTTTCATGACCACCGAGAGCTGCAGCCTGAGGTGCTTGCTTTAGCCTGATTTAGCTAAATCAGGTATTTTGGTAATTATGAAAGTGTTAGTGCAGAATTTCTCGGGGTTTGGAATACTTAAAAAAAATATGGTAGTTAATGACCCAAAGCTAGATTGCTGGTGGAGAAAGGGAGCTGTAGACTGCATGTAGGCCATAACCTTCTTTTTCCACAACTTCTTCCAAGACCCTCATGCCCCCAACCACTCAAAATGCTGCAAATCTTCACCAATGCAGTGGCTGTGGTGGGTATACACCTTCAACTTATGGTGACCCTCTCTGTGGGTTTTCTTGGCAAGATATTTTAAGAGGAGATTTGCCCTTGCCTTCCTCTGTGGCAGAGAGTATAACTTGTCCAAAATCTCCTGGTGGGTTTCCATGGCCAAGCAGGGATCTGAACCCCAGTCTCCCACTCTGGGACAACATTCAAACCATTTCATCACACTGGCTCCCTTGAATATGTTAATTTACCTGTATAATGCCCTACAGATTGTGAAGAAAACAACTGAAAATCAACCTAGAAAGGTAGGGAACAGTTTTAGTCCGTTTTAGCCAAAAATGTGCCAGTTCAGCCTGCTTGTGGGAGAAGCCTCCAGCACAGTTGCTGACTCCTGATGAAGCTTGATATTGTCAGCAAATATCAGAAGAATCTCCATAAATGAGAATGCAGGTGTGTGAAACAACATTAAATGTTCAAGCACAAGTAACATGGATATATTTAGAGTGAAATGACAATAGGTTAGGTATCGAAATAATTTTCCTGAACTGTATAGTTAGATGAAACCCCTAAAAAGTATGATTTATTTATTTTCATCTTTGTTTGCTTGCTTGGTTGGTTGGTTGGTTGGCTTGGCTTTCAACCAAAGGGCTGCAGATATGCCAAAGCAATACCTCCCCAACACACACACACGTACACACAGAATTTCTAACCTCCACTCTTAAACCTGCTACTTCTGTTTTCCTTCCCTCCTATTACATTTAATTTTCTAGCTTCTTTACCCTTCTTAGGGCTCGATAGAACACATAGGGTAGTCTGCAGCATTGAAATAAAATCAAATTTCCTTTAACAACCGAAAAAGTGGATGAAATCCCCAACTCTTACTCTTAGTTAAATAACAATAAAGTATGGAAAAAAGAATGGACACGGAGCCAAATCTGTGGAATGCAATGATTTCTGAACTTATTTATTTGTGCTTCAGTGCAAATACCTAACCCATTTTTACACACATAGATGAGTTGAAATGGTTACAAACAGTACACTATCTACGGTAGCTGTTTACTAACTGTGTAAGCCTACTCATTTATTTAGTTATACTAGATCCAGTAGGGCTTACTCCCAGGAAGTTCTACAAAACATTGTGCTATTGGTAGATAATCAGATACATTCTTCTATACCAGAGCTGGTAATCATGGCAGTATCAAATATGGCTGGACTACAGCTTCCAGCATTCCCCAGCATAGGCTATACTGCTAGGCTGCTGGGATTTGCAGTCCAAGAACATCTAGAGGCTCCACAGTTTCCATCAGTCTTCAAAGGCTTGCACTCTGTGCTCAAACATGGGTTTTCTAGGCAGGCAACAAGAAGGAAATTTGGATAGTTTCTCTTTTTATTTTATTTTGTTCACAGCACAAAGTACAAATAAGGATGATCAACTTTAATGTGAGAGTAAGTAACTGGTAATTTAGAAGGTAGCACACTAGTTGCTCTAGAACTCATAGCTATTTATTTAAGTTTCCTTAAATAGGAAGGAGAAACAGTGGAGTTATAGTGGTTTGAGTGTTGGACTAGGATTCCAGAACATCAGGGTTCAGATAATCCACTGGGCAGATCACACTCTTTCAGCCTAAAAGGAAGGCAATGGCAAATCCTCACTGAAGAAATCTTGCAAAGAAAAATTTACGCCATAAGTTGAAGGCACATAACAGTAACAGCAGCAATAACAACAACAACAGATGGGAAGGAAAGAGACTCTTCAGTGGCATGGGGAAACCAGGGTTTCACACAAAAATGCTATGAGTTATTTGCAAGGGTTTTATTTTTTAAGTTGAAAGGAAGAGAAAGGGAACCTTTGGCTACTTAGTTTTGTGTGACACTCTAGCAACTTTAAAAAATAGAAAAACTATTTCATGTCAGGCTGATTCATGATTCATTTAATGTTTTTAATGTATCTGATATACTGATGTAATGCCGCCTCGATCCATTGGGAGAGGCGGGATATAAATAAATATTATTATTATTATTATTTTTATTATTATTATTATTATTATTATTATTATTATTTTTAAATTATTATTATTATTATTATTATTATTATTTAAGTAGGGGAATCCTGACAGGCTGTGTCTGAGAACCTGAGGGATGTCCTCTAGGTGTTTCTCACTTCAACTCCCATACACTCCATCCATCATGGTTATGGGAGGTATTGTCCAAAAACATCCAGAGGACACCAACTTGCTTGGTCCTTGACCATGTAAACACAACATTGGAAGTAAAAAATGAGAAGGAATTGGATAGCGTCAGTCCAAATGGAAATGGTAATAGGCAAGCCTTTGAACACTTATTTAGAAAAAGTGGTGATCACATGTGAGAGAAGTTTTAAAGGGATGGTAGAGGAAGAAAAAAGTGAGAAGGTCAGGCAAAGTGGCTTGATCAATTGAAGAACAACTGAGAACTGCTTAAGATTTTCCAACGAAATCCTGAATCACTATGTTTCACCTTAAATATAAAAGCTGCCTATTTGAGGAACCACACCTAGGAACTTGTCTTGAGAAAGTAAAAAATTCATTTTCACTTGAGTTGAATTTGAAGTGGTTCATACCAGGAATCAATAATTTAATAGTAAGTTCAGCAATTATTATTTCAAATGTTCTGGATTTTAGGGGCGTTATTTAGGCAAAGCTTATATGATGCCTGAGCGAACACCTCATCTAACATTTCTGTGAAACAGAGAATGAGCACATTTGTTTGTCATTTTTCTCATTTGGTTTAGGAGCGTAAGAGCACGCTTTCTTTAAATACTTGGGTATAATTGAAGTTTATAATCTTCAAGCCCCTTCAGAATCCAGGGACTAATCAATATTGCATGGAATCTTTCTTGAATGTAGGAACTGTGAGTCAGCAGCTCTTTAATTTTTTTAGTTGGTGCTATTGTTCCAACAGCAAGCTTTGCTGCTATTGTCCAGTGTTTGTCCAGTTCACGTTTACTGGACTGTGGGAACGGATTAGGGTTTCATGGCTTTTTTCCCCTTCTTGCATAAACTCTTGATCAAAGACATTCCTTGGATGACAAAACACTGTATACTGTGTCACACAGTCCTGACCAGACTGCACGAACAGTAGTTTAAAAACACATGCCTACATTGTTCTCTAACTGGCTTTAAAAAAAAAAAAATTAGGTAAAGACACACTTTTTTTTAAAAAAATCCTCAATTTACAATTTTTATTTGCAGATGCAGACACATATACATTTCAATAACAGAAAACAGTCTTCACTCTGAGATTAACAGTTTAACAAGGCTGTGTGTTTCTTCCTACATTGCAGTGAAAATTTTTTAGAATTCTTACAAAATACAAAATGTATAAAATAGCTAAATTTGCTTTTGAATCTCCAGTATATTTTTTACCTGTAAGAGCTAATTTTTATCTGTAAAAGTTCAATACGCAAGATTTCAGAAAGGGGACAAAATTTGATAACTTTGCATGAATTATTTTAGAAGGGAATTTTTAATACATGATATTTTTCCTTCTCATTCTTTCATGATTATTTGGCTCCATAAATGCAACTGTACATGGTAAACCAGGATATAAATGTATACAACTTATTAACTTGTTATTTTGTGGCTTATTTTTGTAGTTCAGTATTTTTCAAGAAGTATACATTAAGCAGCACCTTGGTTGTAATGCTCTCCAAGGCAGCTTATAATGAATTGTTAATAGTTCAATGCAAAACAATTAATCCATCCCTTGTAGTTCACTTTAGCCAAGATAGATACTGGGGTGGCAGATGGAGAGACCTGTGTGACATTAAAGTCTCTCGCCAGTTCTTTGGTGGTAAGACAAGCGCAGGGAATGGTGAATTATTGGGCCTCACCTCATTCCAATTCAAACCTTGAACAAGGGATCACTATATGCCAAATGAGTAACCTATTTTGGGTCTTAGTGATTAGAATGGTGTTGTCAATTCAACAGACATAGCTTAGATTTTATTATTAGTCTTACCTAGAGTAGTCTCACTGAATAATGGAATTTATCTAAATGTTAACTCACTCAAATTGGGACTAGCCAGTGGGATTCAGGCCTTACTACTCCTACCATCACTCATGATTAGTTATATTAGCTAGGAACAACAACAACAACATGTTCCCCATCCTTGTTTGGGAGTGTAGGTTACTATTTAGTTGAGCTACAAGGAATCTAACTCTTGTGTTTTCTCTGTGAAAGTAACAAATATTTGTTGTATGATTATCAGTTCTGGGTTGCTTTTTGCTTTGCTTTTTGCTTTTTAAAAATTTAACTGTGAAAGAAGGAGAATTCATATCAGGACCATGGCAGATGGGACAGGATGTTCTCCAAACTGTCCTTCAAATTGGATTGCCATACTATCAGTTTGGCTAGGTGTTATCCAGATTCTAAGTATTCTACTTGGTACCTATTTGGGTCATAATATGACCTAAGTTCTAACCTTCATTTTTTGAGAAAAAGCAGGTCTCTAGTCCTGGTAGAATTGGACTTATGGGGTAAAATATAGAGCCATTCTTCTGATGAGAAACAGGCCCACCCTTGCTTTTGAGTCCAGTCAATGAGTGAAGTCTCACATCTAAGGCTGGCAATAGGGCTGTAGAATTTAACTGCTTGTGCTGTTATTGTTAACTGCCATCAAACTGACCTCCAACTTATTTATTACATTCATATATTGTTAATTGCTGTCAAGTTGACTTCAACATATGGCAATTCTATGAATGAGAGCCTACCAATGACATCGCTTTTCAGGGTGGTGGGATAGCATGCTTCTGTGAGGCAAGAGGCTATGCTAATGGCAGCAGTGCTGCTGGTAGGATCTCCCATGTCAGAAAGGCTTTTGCCAGACTATGTGCCAAAAAAAAAAAAAAAAAACACCTACTGGGTAGCAGCACCAGTAGTGAGAGGTGACACTGGCAGAGGATCTTTCAGAGAGAATGGCAGTGGTGCCATAGCTAATATGTGTTAGTACTGCACAGAAGGAGGCATGATAAACTGCTTTTGAATGTCTTTTACCATGAAAGCCTTATGATGAGATAATCCAAAATGAAAGAAGAGTTAGTGCCAGAAGATGAGATTCCTGGGTTTGATGGCACTCAACAAGCTACTGAGGATGAGTAGAAGACAGTTATGAGTAGCCCTGTGGCTGACACAACAGGACTCAAGCTGAAAGGACATTCAGCTGTTGACATGCCCAAAAGCAAAAGGAAAGTCTGAAGCTGCATGAATCCTGAATCATGGGAGGTTACACAGAATAAATGGAACATGTAAACAATGGAACATGTAAAAATTGCAGTACTTGGGATGAGTGAGCTAAAGTGGATAGAAATAGGACATTTTGAGTCAGATAGTTACAGAGTGTTTTACTTAGGAAATGAAAAACTAAGAAGAAAAGGGGTGACATTAATAGTGAGGAGAGATATAGCAAAACCAGTCAAAGGATGCAATATGAAGTCTTGACCAAATCATGTCAATAAAACTTCAGGGAAAACCCATCAATGTAACCATAATCCAAGTTTATACTCCAATTACAGGGGCAGAAAAAGAAGAAATTCTGTGTAGGAGTCCAAGAGGAAACTGATCACACTCCAAAAGAGGACTTCTTCTAATCACAGGTGATAGGAATACAAAAGAAGATAACAGGGCAGAATCAAAGACTGTAGGAAAATTTGACTTAGGATCAGAAAATGAAACAAGAGAGTGACTGATTGAATTTTGCAGAGCAAATCCTAGGATCTCATGGGATGGAACCATGACAGTGTAAAATGGAATTGTATTGCTAACTGTGTAGTATAAAAAGGTCTTGGCGATCTTCTCTCTCTGTACACATTTAGACATCAGAAGCGTGGAAGACAAAAAGAACTGAGGGCAGAGGTAGTTAACTGTCATGGGTCCAAGGGCCTTTTTTCTGCCTCTGGGCTCCTCTGGGATTGGACCCACTTCCCCAAATGCCAAGAACAAAAAAATAAAAAATAAAAGTCTCTAGTAGGTTTGCCAGAGTGAGAACTGGAGACAGCTCTGTACCATTAATGGTTGTGTAGAAGAAGAAATTTCAGCACATTCTACTTGTCACACAACCAGGCAACAAGCAACACCTGCTGAAATTCCCTCTTCTACACAAACATTAATGTCATGTCCAGTTTTTATTCTTGCAACCCTAGTCACTAGTAATCCACATCTAATGCTGAAAATTGAGTTTCTTTTCTGTTAAGCAATGCAGCCGCCACCAGGCAACCTGATTAAAAGGTGAATTGCTACTCCTGGCAGCTTTGGGAGAGAGCAGAGAAAAGGCAGTCTGTGGAGTCTGGAGGGGTTAAGAGCTGAAGAAACATCTTTGTACCCCAGGACCACATTTCACCTACCCCTGATTTAGGGACATGCAACACTTATACACTGGAGAAGTGGTGATAGCACCTGGGCACGACAGAGGAGATTATGGAACTGGCAGGAAAGCTTGCCTGTCTGCCCATGTGAGCCTAGAGCTGTGATGCCATAAGACAGCTTGGAATCCATTTAAGTGATGGGGAGGGCAATTTTAGAGTTAGCAGCCTTAGTGCACTTATCCTCACTAATGGTTAATTTGCATGTTGTACTCTAGGAGTTTGCATGTTGCCCCCTAGGATTTTAGACACAGCATATATTTATAGTAACTTCCAGCTTGTTAGGGTTTATTCCCCACAACCTTTCTCTTCCTATGTCACTCTAACTTGTACCCATTTGTTCTTTTTTTCTTTCTATTTAACTATGAAGCTGCTTTACTTCTGTTTCTATTTAACTATGAAACTACTTTATAGACAAGATCAAGCTTGTTTCTTTCTCCACAAGACCCTGTGTGTGTGTGTGTGTGTGTGTGTGTGTGTGTATTCACATGCATCACACACATACATCCATGCATGCGTGTGTGGGAGTTGGCTACTGTTCAATTTCTCCCTTGCCAGTGTGACTACAGGCATATTTCAGTTAACAAAATTAATAAAGACTCTGACGAAGAACCTCCTTTTTCCAAAGTCTTTTTCTATGCTCCCAGACCTTCCTTTCCTCTTCATCCTCAGTTAAGGTGGGAGGTTTGTTTTAGCATCAGCAGGTTTGGGAAAATGGTGAAGAATGGCTGGAGAAACACAGACTTCTAGTGTTGGGTTTCAGGAGTATCTGAAATAAACAATGTAACAAACAGAGATTGAGATGGGAAACAGCAGGATTTTGCTCCTGCTTATTCAACCCTATCTGAGTGTGCCTGTCTACAACAGACAAGGTAAACAGCAGCTGCCTCCAGAGTCCCTTAACTGAGCAGGCATGAACAGCAAAACAAGCAGAGAGTCCTGCCTCATCCGCTTACTCAGAATTTATTTAAAATAAGCACAAATCTATCTAAGTCTGGCCAGCAAAATGATAATGACAAGAAAAGTGAAGGCTGATGAAAGAGTAGAAAGAATAGGGAACCAAGGGAACCAAGGGAACTGGGATCTTTTCCCAGAGGGACTGTTGGTAGGCCCCCATACAAGCCTGATCATTTGCTATATATAGAGAGAGAACTGCTGTGGAATATGTCTTGTAGGCCATAGCATCAGTCTGACATCTTTCCTTGTCAGTTGGAGAAGTAGGGGCCTCCTTGGAAGATCTGGTTTGAGTTTCTTTGGCAATAATTGACTTTGACTGAGGGTGCTTAAAAAGCACAGCACAGTCTTTTTTTCCCCTTCAGTTCTCCTCAAAGTGGAAAGAACTGAGGCCAGAATCTGTCTCGACTAGCACACTATCTTCCAAGGCACCAGAAGCATAGGTATAGTTGCCAGAGGAATATTTTGAAGCTCAATTCTCTTAAAGACCAGGTCTTCAAGAGGAGGCTCCACTTCTTAATTTGAAGATCTAAGACTCTAGCCTTCTGGAAGCCTGCTCTGCAAAAGGTGCTGATGTCATCTGAAGGGGAAATGGGATTTTGGTCTCTCACCAGTGGACTGAGGGAGGAGGCAGAGGGATCCTCTAGACACAAGCAACTGAATTCTTCCTCCAAGAATAACTCAGCAGAGCAATCCCTATTGATCTCTGTGGGAGGTTAAGAGTATCATGCCTTGCTTCCAGAACATGGACTATGACTCAGAGTCTGAAACAGGGGGCATGCCAGGGCCTGCTGTGCAAGAAGAGGTTACAGTGCCACAAACAACAGCGGGCAATGCTAGCTCCTGCAGAGTCTTGCCTCTTCAGACACAGAAGAGTACTTACCTGTACCCAGCTTTGCAGAGCGCAGACAGCAAAGACAGACCCAATGTCGCTCTCTCAGAATTTATAACTGGCAACAATTGATCAAGCCACAGCTGCGCTAGGCTTCAGACTTACATAGCTGAAGTCCTTCCCCTCCAGGAGTTGTCAGAGCTTATCTGACTTTCTACCCTGCCAGAAACCTTGCTGAATACTCTTAACTGACCTTGGACACGACCTTGCCTTGGAACCCTGTTGGACTATTTATGATTCTGTGCTTACTGTCTGGAAGTAAGTAACAAGCTGAGAGCTATTCAGTTTGTTTTGTTTGTTATCATCTGTGCCATCAGCACTGAGATAGGACAGAGATGGAGGTATAGTAGGCTGTTTAGTAGAAGTGAGCTCGTATTGATGTTGAGATGAGGAAGACTGTGATAGGGTTGGAATGATAGAGATGGGCTGCACTGGAGACTTGGTGGCAGGCTCCCCAGCTGGTAGAGAGGATCGTAGTAGAGCTCTTGGCAGCAATGGAGGTCTAGAAGTCATGGCTGTTGGATATCTCAGCTTGAGGTATGGGAGAGAGCTGTAGACTGAAGTGAGAAGTGATGGCCTTTGCAGTGGTCCTTGATAGTTAACTAATAATCACAACATGGGTCTGTGCTAATGGGGTTTCCGCAGTAGAATTAAGAGATTTTGGGGAAATTCCTAGCTCCTGTTCAAGGCAGAAGGAAGCACTGAGTGGGAGGGGGGGTCCCTTATTTTCCCCCTTTAAATCTCCACAGGGCCCCAACCACAGTGAAGGAAGTGATGCAAAAAAAAATGGATACTTGTCCAAATAATGTGGAGAATACAAATGATCCCCATGACAGTGACAGAGTCACAGAGACCATGAAGAAGTGTAGTGTCTATATTGTTCCTGTCTCAAGAACTAGATCCTGTCTTAAAAGAGGAAGGGTATTGTTGATCTCCAAATAAGCAGATGGGAGGAAATAAAATGAAATTAATTTAGTGAATAAATTTTTTTTATTTGTTGTGTGGACACACTAAGGCTATTTCCACACTACACTGTTGCAGTGCTATTATTCCACTTTCAACATCCCATGGAATACTGGGGTCTGCAGTTTAGGGAAGGGCATTTAGAATTTTCGGGCAGAGAGCTTTCTGGTCTCACTAGCATGGAGATAGCCTGAGTAAGCAGAGAACAAAGTCGGTGGAAGAGAGAGAAACTGGAACATTTTAAAAGCAGCTGGAAAAAAAATGGGACCCCAAAGGATTAATTGGGATTCTCTCTGTCAAACTGGGACAGTTGGAGGGCATGCTATTGTGTAATGACGTCACCTCATTCATGGATTTGGGAAGAGAGGGATTATGTTGCGACACAAATGTAAATGCATGCTTCAAATTAGTTTCAAGTTCCATTGATTTTAATGAACGTTAAACACACACTGCAATCAGCTCCAGTGAAATTAAAGGGACTTGGAAAGGTTTTGGTTGGACCCAAGTTGTAGGGAAGAATGCTCTCTGCATAAGTCTTGATGCACGGTTTCAAGGTGACACCTGTAGAAATGAAAATGGTAACTCAATCGGCAATTTCAGTTACAAGAGTCCCTTTTCATTTCCATGCTTATAGCCACTTAACAGTTTGCATGCTGGCAATGTCAGCATTAGCCTTGAGGCACGTGCTGAGGACCCTTTGGGGGTCCAACTGTTTCATTTCCTGAAACTTCTTCGTCACAGTTCCATTTTGTCGGCCCACCGCAACAAACTTAGGATGTGACAGTCAGCTGCATATATTGGGCCCAGAAAAAAAGGCAAGTGACCAGGCAGTGTAACTAGTTGGGTGGGAAGGTGAGGGAGGAAGCAGGTACCCTCAGAGGGGGCTTTATTGGGGCATTTTAATAGATCTTGTAAAAGTCAATTTCCCAACAACTCTTCTCAGAATCCCAGTCCAAGGAAATCATTTTCCCAAAGTTCTGGCAACTTGCTCAAAGGCCCATCAAACCTGGAACCAGTACTGGTAAACACAGTGGCAAGAGATACGTCAGCTCTCTAAACCAGGTACGCATAAAAAACTGAAGTTTAACTGTAATTTGGAAGGCTAGTACGTAGGAACAGGCAGCCCCACTGGCTCACATTCTTTGCTCTTGATGGTCATAGAAATTAAGATGAAAGCATATGGAGCTGAGGACATAGTGGGGGAAGCTCTAACTCCATATTCTAATATCCCAGTTCCTTTCTATCATTTCACTCACTCACTCATGCATTCGTTCACTCCATTTATATGCTGCCTTTCTCTTGCCAAGGAACTTAAGACAGCTTACAAAAATTAAAATGAAACTTTATGACCTATCTGTGGTTCACCAACCAGTTTTAAAATTTGAACAGAAACAACAGAACACAAGCATTGGGTTTTACAAATTTATTTCTAGACTTTTAGGGGAGTTTTTTTTTCTTTTGCTGGAAACTTATCTGTTACAGGTCTGTTTGTGACAATGTGCATTTCAGACCAGTGATGCCAGTAAGTACAATATATATATAAAAAAGTACAAATCTGAATTGTTTTGCTTTCTATAGATCGTTATAACAATGTGACAAATAAAGCATCTCTGTTGGCACGTGAACCTGCTTATCAGCATTTGGCCTTTTTTCATACGTACAAACGTAAAATTTGCAGTACACACTGCTGTTTCTTACTGAAACACCTAATATAACCAACAACCACTAACTCAACAATCTTGTTTGGTTCAGAGACACAGAGATGCCACAAACAGAAATGTCTATGAGGTAAGCAGTAAGAAATGTTCCTGAAATTTGGACAGAATGTATCCAGTCCTCCTGGGTCCTGCGACTGCTATAGTAGCATTACAAGGCTGTTGTCTTTTCATCTGAATAAGCTTTAGGTAGGATCTTAACTGCATTTGCCCTCAAAATGAAGTTCTAATTCTGTTTTGGTTTAGCAGCATACAGGCAACTAGATTATTCTTCACCGTACAACTCAGTTAGCTGGCTTATGAGATTTACACGTCGCTTTTTTAAATTAGCATTATGCTATAATTAACATCATCAACAAAAAAACCCTAATATATCATAACAGATTAAACACACAAAATACTTATTTTCCAGAAGATAACCTATCATACCGCATGATGGTTCCCAGTTGATGGAAAACATCAAAGGGCATATAAGAGTTATATTATAATGCACCTTTCATATATCAAATGTGGCTAATAACAGAGCTTAAAACTACTATGATAATAAACCCCAGATCAGAAAAAGAATCCACTTTATAAAAACACATAACAAAAGAACCTGACATTACTTAATCTTCTGAAATGTCTGCTGTTTTTTAAAATTAGCACAAACTAGTTGCAAATCGCGAGACCCATTCAGAATAACGTTCAATGCATTTCAGCTTGCAGTAGAACTATGAGGCACTGTGAACATTAAAACCTGATCTAGACATGGTTAACTGAAGTATGAGGTATTGTGGAACAGGAACCTTTTTTTGGAATAGAGCAGTAATCACATTAAGTAAAATTGATCACATAAAAAAAATCTACCAAAAAAAAGATGTCAATAATATAATTTTCTATGAGAAAATTTAAACCTATAACATGGCAGTATATGACATTGTATAAACAAAAAATGACCACAAAATAGCAGCAAAACACAATGACAAAGATACAGAAAAGCAATGTTAATTTTTTAAAAAAATTCATGCTGGGAATTTATCCATAGCAGCTTGATAAAAAAAAAAAAGGGAGTCTCCACTCCTTTAACTTTCCTTTTTAAAACTTTTTTTTGTTTTTTTGTTTTTTGTATTTTTACTTTTTTTTACAATCAACACCTTAGCGGCAGTTTCTCACATACATTTTGCCATCACATTCTCCTCAAGCATCAACTTCAACAGCTAGGTCCACGTCCCTTCAGCTACTTTCTACAATAATAAAAAAGATACAGAGCCAAGATGTGCAAATTTTCTATTTGTAGCTAAATTAAAAAAGAGGGAAATACACTGGATTAAGAACTTTTTTTTTCAAGTACACCAATTCTACACTTTTAACTATGGCGCTTTCTCATTTTTTATGTTATGTTGGAAACATATCTGGGGCAAATGTACTATCTTGACATGTTCTTGCTTCTTAAGTAAGATGAGTTAAAACTGCAACATCAAGGGCAGAAAGATCTTTTTTGTTTTCTCAGAATCAAGGGGGCGATTTATTTTACAAATTATACTGGCCTTCTGAAATCCTCTGCAATAAATATTCTTTTTAGCCTTAACTATAAATTATATATTTTAGTGTTTAAAAGCCTTCAGTTGTACAACATCTAGAGACAATTCTCAAAATGTGTGTCCTATAGGTAAACCTTTCAGGCCCCTAGATTTCTATTTAAAAATATGAATTGGCACCAAAAGATTTCTACACATCTTTTCTACTGAAAAGGTAAGGAAGATATCCTGGCAGCTTTGTGAATGCAATTTCTCTGACTGAAACACAACCTTCAGGAAAAAAAACGAAACACGCCTTTCCTCAACACCATAGTTAAATGCACTTGCTTTGCAATTCCGAGGTTTGCACACAAGCACTTTATATATATATTTATATATTTATATATATAATTTCCAAACCATTCCATTTGAAGAAAAAAAATTCCCACACACAAAAAAGGAAGTATTTCCTATACCTAATGAACTGAAAGTGCTTTGAAATGGAATGGTTTTAAAACAATTTTTTTTAAAAAAAGATAAGCTGTGGATTGAACCTGGACATAATTAGGTGGTATATGTTTTGGGTAAAAACTAGCATGTTTTTGTATACACAGGTAACTAGAAAAATAGGAAGGTTACACAAATATATTATGTCACTATTGCAATTTCTCTTTACCATTGGAACTGTATGTTGGAGCTTTTCTTTGCCACATGATGGTGGAACCTTAGAAGCCCTATGCACAGGCAATCCACAGGCCAGGAGATTAACATATAATAATGCTGTAGACTAACATATACTAATGTAAAGGTTACATTAACCATTTATAAGGTGAAGAGGATAACAACCTAAAGGGGATAAAATAAACATTTACAGATGACTTATAAAGTGACTAAATGCATAAGCAAGCAAGATACAGAAAAGCCTAGAACTGCATTAAAGCTATGCTTTTAAAAGGAAAAACACACACACACCCAAAAACACATATAATCTATCTAAAAAAACAAAAACAAACCCCTCTTCTACTTTAAAAATGGTTGACTTTTTTTTTTAATATGCAAGAACCAAATCTAATACCTCCCTGGAGAGATTTTGTGTGTGTGTATGCGTGTAGGTGTGTTACATGTGTGCCTATTCTTACAACATACAGACAAAACACTTTTAATATAAAAAAACCCCAAAATTCTAGCTGATTATTCTTGTACAGAGTCTTCTATTTTTGTAGCGCAAACCCCTGGAAATCATGCAAATACTATTTTTTTTCTTTTTTAAGACAGTTGGGGGAAGGGGTGGGGGTTGCCTTGTTAAAGTCACAAAGGGAAGGAAGGAATAGCGAAGAAAAGAATGAATGACATTTTCCCTTCTGGTACAAAAAGTCCTGGAGAAAAAGTTTCTTGGGGGAGAGAAGATTCTGATTCCAATTCCTTCTCAGATGCCCTTTCACTGTTTGCTGGTGCTGCCAAGCAAACCCAAATGCTAAAGTCCTCCTTAAATATTCACATCTCTAACATCAGTGGGTGTGCAGGAAAGATCAGCTTCATCTTCCACAGTCTTTGTTTCTGAAGATATGTTGTGTTGTTGTGCTTGGCGTAGACTAGATTCAAGGAGGGACTCAATCTGTTCTTGGCAGGCTCGTAAACAATCCTGAGGAAATATAAGAGAATGAGAAAATCTCTTTAGAAAATACAGAGCAAGTTGTATAGTCAACTAGAAAGACTTCATAAAATAATTACTTTAGGTTAAGTCATGTGATTTGTGGCCACCACTGTGTTCTCAAACTCAGAAGCCCAATGCAAGTGATACATGAACAAGTCTAAATACCATGCCACACCAGCAGACATCTGCTCCCATGGCTGGATTTACTCCCCACTCCTCTACAGACCTCTGAATTATTCTAATGTACCTCAAAGGAGCTCTCAACCCTCTACAGCTGGTCCTGGGAGCAAGCAAGAGACAGCAGGTAGATCTGCCCAGTTTTTTTAAAAAAATCACAACAGATTCTGGCCAAGGATATGAATTACTGGGGGGAGCAAGTCACACTGATGGACCTGTCCCTGATCTCATTTTATTGAAAGCTTTGAGCGACAGCCATCGGGCATCTTCCATCAAGCCTTCCCAAGTACTGAGATAATTGTTTGAGCTTTTATTATAATTTGCTGCTTTAATTTCTGGTTTTATGTTTGGACTGTTAAAATTAGGGAGTTTTTTTTAAATTTCTGCATTAGCTGATGTTTTATAAATGTATGAATTCAGGGGTGGTCAACTTCTACGCTTCAGCTTTCCTAAATCTGACTTGCCTAGTAAACAAATCCCTAATTTCAAATGTGAAAAAAGTACACTGGGAGCATGTGTCTTGATTTAAAGGTGAAAAAAGAGATTCCTTTGTCCCGTTGTCTCTGGTACGGAAAATTCAGTGGCAGGAATCTTAGGGGCAGGGGACTGTATTTGTCTGTGCCTTCAAGTTACCTATTGACTTATAGCGACCCCATGAATTTTTCGTAAGTTTTGTCAGACAAATTTCTTAGGCAAGTTCCTTCTTCTGAAATACAGCCTATGGCAACTGGTATTCACTGGTGGTCTCCCATCCAAACATTAACCAGAGCTGACCCTGCTTAGCTTCTAAGATCAGACGGGAACTGGTGCCTTTACGGTATTTAGACCTTATAGGTAATGTCATAGTTGCCTCTAATAAACACACAAATACCTTATATAAAAATATACATACATACTGTTGTTCATTTCTTCTAGATCTTTGCTTAGCTATCACAAGACCAAAGATGTAAATGCCCACTTCAATGAAATGACATTACAGAGAACGTTCTTCTGCAAACTTGAAACTATCTCGCATTTGAGAGGATGAAGAAACTCATTTACGTGTATCCTTTCTATGCAAGTCAGGACACCTTAGAACAAATGTGAACACAGGAAGAACACTGCTCAATCAGATCAAAGGCTTCTTTAGTTCAGCATCCAAGTTTGCACACTGGCCAGTCAGTGGCCTACTGGAAGCCCACCAACAGAAGATGAGATTAACTTTATTATCTATCTTGTCCTCTCGAGACACTGATATACAGAGCATACTGCACCCCATGACCCATGCACAGGGATGACCTCTGCATACAAGGGCAAATCCACATCAGAATTCCTATGATTAGCCTAGCTTAAGAGGAGAGCGAAAATTCTTTGTTGCTATTGCTAAAAAGTCTAGAGTCAGAAATCCTTGCTGATACACTGCAAGTCACCCAGTGAGCTGATAGTAAATCCGAATTTACCTTCTGCCCACCCTTGCAGTTGCCAGGCAATAAGAATGCTACTGAAAATGAAAATGAGGAACGAAACATCTAATTGCAATTTACATCTGTCCTATGAATATAAAGTGGCTCATACAGGATAAACCAAGTGAAACAGTCCTGACCTAAAAACTGAATATACTGGCACTGAACATACTGAAGTCTTCTCCATGTATCTCAGCATATCGCTCCCCCAAAAATTTTTTAGCTATTACATAGTACATTTCATATGTAGAGATTTTGTATAATTATTACCAAAAACCAAGAATTCTTATTAAATGCCAAGTTATTATTATACAATGCAGAACAACCAACTGACTTCTAACTAATGGAACACCTAGAAAACACATAAACCAAGCAGTTCAAAGCTGACAAACCAAGCTATTTTGCAGAATGCGTTGTCTCAAATACAGCTATTAATTTTATTCTGAAAATACAGTAGACTCCCCTAGTACTGAAAATGCCACAGAGTCCATCACAGTTTATATTACACTGCAATAACTTAAAAGAACATCTAGCTAGTCTGCTGGAAAAATCCCTTGTGGTTTCATACATCAGAATCTTTGAAAATCCTCTAAGTTTAAACAGTAGGGGAGGAAAAAGGAAGCAGTCTGGAATCTCAGAGAGTGGTCTGAACTTTGGGTACTTTTTCTTTCTGTGGCAGACTACCATGGCTACTCTTCTGGAATTTGCTCTGATAGGAACAGGCATACCAACTATGAATTAAAAATGGAAACAGACCTGGGAGATCACTGACACATGTATTCATGTATATCAGTACAACACCTTCTCCAGTGCCAAGTGTGCAATGTTGTTTTCATATGACAAAACAAACACTCCCACAGTTGTTTGATGAAATTCTTCTGGCTCACTGTTTACCTCCTGTCTTTCTAACAAACATTGTAAAAGCTTTTCTCAACATGTTTAACTCTGTGCATTAAGGAACTTTGAAGTTTCCTTTTGGGATTGCCTTTTCTGATTTAACCTATGACATGTGCTAGCCCTTGCGGTGAACCCAGTCTTCCATGATAAATTGCCATCAAAAGTGTTAGGATGTGCATGACTGAGAATGAATGTGGTTTTCCTGAGATGGTGACCTGCCTGCTGTTTTCTTTATTTTCCTGTTTCAATTCTGCCTTCATTCAGAGGCTTCTTGTGTGATCTACCAGCTTTTCAACTGATTCCACTGCCACAAGAACCTTCTCTACCACATGGCATTGGGGGTAAAATAAGATTAAAAACCCAAGTAAGCAATTCTCTGCAAGTCTTTTCTGAGGGAGAGGGAGGTTAATCCTACCTCTAAGCAGATCAGGCCATCAGTTACAGCTCACTGAAAACAAATAACCTTTGACCTTTACTGGTTTAAACTCTAGTGTAATATTTCCTCTTGACAGAGACACAGTATTTTAAACAGCAAAAAGAAACATCCTACACCCTCAAGTCACTATGCTGTAGGCAGCCTACGTACCCCTTGCCTTGCCCAATAAGTAACATGGTGCCTGCATGGCACAAAATACCTTCTTCTCAGTTTGTCTTTAAATTCCCAGAAAGGACTCAGGCCAAAATGAAATGTAAAAACTCTCTCTTTGTGTCTGTACATCTGTTTGAAACAGTTCCAATCATAACTATATGGTATATTCAGCAATTCCATACTAAAAGAAAGCACTTCATATTTTTTCTTGTGGTTCAGTTCCCATCTATTCATGTGTGAAACATTATCACTTAAATCCTCCGCTCCAATAACTCCATAGCCTGAAAAGTAACTTTTTAAAGATGCTATACCCTGGTACCTTTAATGGCCATGGCATGCTGCCTAGGAAATTCTGGGAGTTTTAAGTTCAAGAGAAGTAATTTTTCCAAGTTCTCATTAAGTCAGAACTATGTAGCTCCACATATAAGACTTGAGATGAATATATATGAAGATACTTCAAAATTAATGTATTTTCAATCATAAAGTCAGGATTATAACCCAAATAAAACAACAGTTGCCAAAGTCCACAGTGTTTAGCTGCTCAACATTTTACCTTAAGAGTTCATGCTGTGTTCCAAAACACAGTATAATGCCAGGGACAACCTAGCGCTGATTTACAACTGCAGGCCTCTGTTGGCCAGACAGGGATGGAGGTACTCATTAATGTAGGTGGAATGGCAGTGTCTAATCAAAGATGCTTCCATAGTTTGGGGAGCATGACAAATGCATGCTGTATTAAAGTTTTTAAAAGTAGTAATTTGCCATTAGCAGAAACCTAGAAATGATAAATTCAGTTGGTTCTCAGACAGAGATTTCACCTGTTTCAAATGACTTAGGTCTAGAAGTCTAGGTTGGGCGAAGGCCATTTCCGCACTAGCCTGTTATAGTGCTATTATTCCACTTTCAACATCCTATGGAATCCTGGGGTTTGCAGTCTAGGGAGGGGCTGGCCGGCCCCTCCCTAAACTGCAAATCCCAGGATTCTATAGGATGTTGAAAGTGGAATAATAGCACTATAACAGGCTAGTGCAGAAATAGCCTGATTGTCTTGCTTCCATTCTGGGCTCTGAACAATGTCTGACAAGGGCAAGTCTTCCCTGTGGCCCTTGACCTTCCCACATGTCTATCACAAAGTGACACAGAGTATCACTTGAGCTGTATGCAAGTGTTTGAAATTAGGATCACTAGAGCAAAGTGTGGGGCTGCGCAGCCTGCCTCTATTCCTTTTGCAATCATTACTGAAAGGTCAACAGGAATCTGCTATATTCCTTTTTCTCTTCTCATGAAGTTTATAATGCTGGAACAACCAGGTTCTGCATCTCCTACAGATCCTCTATGTGAATATCTGAAAGGTAGGGGGGCAGAACTTGTTAGCTTAGCTTTTAGGAGTACTTCTCCTCAGAATCTGGCCAGGCTGGTTTGGGGGATTCAGGTGGTCCAAAAAAATCAGTTTCCAAACTCTGACAGCATATATCTGCACATATGCAGACAGCAAATACGTCTATCCATGTAGGTCAAAATTGCACAGCAGATACCTACATTTAACAGGGGCTAACAATATATAGTTTATGGTTATGTCCTGGACTTCTATGTACATAGGCTTTATGTAAATATCACATCCGACATTTGGACATACAATGAGTCCAAAGGCAGACAATACACCCAGGTGACAAATGCATGGCCATGATCTTGCTCCTTCACTACAGAGAACTTGTTCAAATTGTTTCTGGCATTTGAGAGCACAATATTATATTAGCTGTACTGATATGAACAAATAAATTCTGGAGTAGCAAAGACAGTGGTTAGCTTGATGTTCAGTTAATTTGGGCATGGATAACAAAGTAAAGTAAGAAAAAGAGAGATGACTTAGGAATCCTTTGATGTGCCATTGCTTGATCCAGTGTGGATTACAACAAGATGTTCCTAGTGTGAAGAGCTTGAGAAACAAATCCCAATGTATTAACAGACAACATGGAAGCCCAATCAAATTTAGAATTTTCTGGCCTTGAAATAACTGTCAGGCCAAATTCAATCTGTTTGGATGATGGGGTCAGTAACACAACTGATGGAAGACAGCCCAAGAGTTCTAACTGTGGTTATCTGACTTCTAATTACCACTGATCAAAAGTGAAATGGGGAAACTGGACTCCTACCAACATAAACATGAACCATAAAGGAATTTCAATCAGGTGATATTCATTTTAGCTTTTACTTTCTCATGGCTGATGGTAAAAGTTTAATCACAAAACCCCTAAATCTGCTTGGTCACCTATTACAGCCAAGAACTGTGAACTATATTTTAAAATGTTCAGATGAAATGATGATCCCTGTGGTTTTTAAACACTGATAAGATGACGTTCTATGAAACATCACTAAAATCCATGCATTTGCAGGAGACAGAACACAAGGGCTATACCAAGTTATCCATCCAACATTCTTGGTAACTCAAGATCCAACTCAATAAAAATCACAGGAAAGCTCCCCAAGCATGTAACAACACAATAATAATTAACATTAATACAAATAATTATCTGTTTAATTCATTTTTAGGATTAAAAGTGTTTAATGGTATTCTCTAGTTTTGGAGATTCCCCTTCTCCCACTTTTATTATAACTTTCACCAGGTGAATGCTTGAAACACCAACAAAATTCTCACATCCACACAGGCAAGCAGCAAGAACCAGGCTTCTCTGTATGTTGCTTCACAAGCTTTGCCTGAAAATCTGGAGGAAGATTTTAAAATTTGGCTTTCCATACAGCTTCAGGAAAAGGCCTGTAGCTCAGTGGTAAAAGCACTGTGCTTTGATGCGAAAGGTCCCAGGCTCCACACCTGAGATCCCCAAAGCAAGGGAAGGAGCCCTGTGTGAAGTTTTGGAAAATCATTGGCATTCAGATGCAGGCAATATTGACCTGGACAGACCGAAAGTCTGTCGAACCTGGATGACTTCCTACATTTCTGCAGTACAGAAGCTACTACAAGAATAAAAATTATTTTAAAATTATTTTTAAAAAAATGAGCAGAAAATACGAAAGGCAATGTTGTTTTCAGCTCCTTTATATTTTGAGTATATCATACTCCTTTACAGAAGCAATTTGAAAACATGATTAAGAAAATTTGTTATAAAATTTAGCATATTTCAATTATATACAACCTGCTTGATCCATCTGAAATCTTGGCATGTGCATATAAAAAAATGTTTAACTTATAGAAATGTAAAGAGAAAAATTTGAATCGGCAAGAATCTAGTTGTGATGTTTCATGCTCGCAAGTGGACGTATGCAGGAAAAAGAATTGCGAAGATGGGCAATGTCTGTTTCAGCAAAGGACTGCCACTTTGTAACTACATAGCACAGCTGGCAAAGTGACCAATAAGCAATGGCATACAATAAGCAATGGCACAAGGGTGTTCCAATGTGCACTAAGCACTCCCAATGAGAGCACTGGTTACACATCTGCACAATTTAGTAACCAGGTTTCTTAGTGCCTCCCCCTGCTTTTGTTAAGTACATGCAGATTTACATTGTGTGAAAGGGTATACAGAATTTTGACCATATTTCTTAAGAATAAAAGTCTCAGTGTGCTTTTATATAACTCCAAGTGCCAAATTTTATGCTACATTGTTTAACTCTTACTTTTGAATTGTCTTTAGCAGTTTCTGATGAGAGTATGGTAATTCAAATCTGTTAAAAACAACAACCAGGAAGCATTTTCTCTAGCAGAGTGGTTCTTAACCTTTTGGTTTCCAGAAGTTTTGGATGTCATATCCCAGAATCGCTATTCAGCATGAACAAGAGTCAGAGATTCTGAGAACTGAAGTCCAAAACATGGGAGGGGGGCAAAGATTGAGGACCACTGCTCTAGTATTTTTTGAATATTACTTCCTTCTCTTTTGTGTGAACACTTGAGAGCCAGCTTTGACACTGAACATATTTCTCCAGATCACAACCCTTTTGAACAACACTTTCTCAAACAACGAAGCAGAAGAACCATAACTTGGTGTTAGAACACATGGTCTGCACGCATAAGGATCCACATGAAATGTCTGCTGTTAGCAGGGACCTTTTTAACATTACAAAAATATAGCACAATGATTCCACTTCAGCTGACATGGCAACATCCTACGGAATCTTGCAGTATGTGGTTGGGTAGCACTAGAGCTTTGTGGTTAAACATTATAAATACCTCTCCCTAAACTATATGCCCTAGGATTCCATAGGATGGAAGCAGGACAGTTAGAGTGGAATCATAGTGCTATAATTACATTGTGCGAAAGGGCCCCAAGTAGGGCTTAGAAATATTCCCAATTGAAAATCCAGAGAGATGCTCTCAGTTAGTGCTAGAGGCATCAACTCAGTATAAAAAAGTTTCTAAAATGCAATGATGGAGAATGATGCTCCTCTGCCTGAAAAAGGAAGAGAGGTATCACTCCCACCTGCCTCCTCCACTGCTACCACTTCCAGAATCCCTCAGCCTGAGATGGCCTTCCTCAAACCAAAGCACTGTGGGCAAGGTGGCCTAGCAAGACAGGCAGTATTTATGGCCATCTGAATTCTTTTCTGTGATGCTATGGTTCCAGATATCCCATCACAACATCTTAATCTGATGGGCTACCCCATGACTACCAAAGCAAGGAGCAGCCACTTTAACAATTTATGAGTCCTGGTGGAGAGCCCACACAGAGAAGCCAATCCTGTCTAAGTGACCACAGGCTGGATGCAAAGAATCCTGAATATTAGAAAAGCACCTGTTGTTCACAAAATTGTCAACATGCACTTTGCCTGCTACTTACTGCATGAACGATACATGTCCTACAGCATTTCTCATGCCTTTGTCAAAGCAAGAGCTCAGGAGAACATATTTTGGGGTTTAGTTTTTTTCTTTATATATGACACACTTGGCATGAAACTGGCATGAAGCAGTTCCAATGTGAATGAAAGATACCTTCCACATTCAGAATGACGCTTCTGTGTCCAAGCCTTTGTTTTCAGCCATAAAACTTTCTTTGAAAATAGAGATCTGACCTTAACCAGGTCACATACAAATGCACTGTTCCACCTGGTTCAGAGATCTGCCATGTGATATGATCTAATTCAGTCTCATATATCAGAAATGTTTAAGTACTACTTCCTTTTCAGATCAGATACTCTCTATCAGTACAACTGAACAGGTCACTTTGGTTGCTATACAATCCCTCAGTCAAGTGCATGAACTGGCTATAAGACATGCATACAGGGAGGAATTCACAATTTTTACAGACAGAATGAAAGGTATGTAAGTTTAATGCTGGAGTATCTACTTAATATCTCAAACAGTTAAGAGCTCAGGCAGTGAATTCAGACTGCTGCAACAGAAATACTTAAGACGCAATCTTCAAACTCAAAAGTTGCTGCACTGAAGCCAAGGAAACTGGAACAGAAATAATTTTGACAATGACCATACAATTGCCCTTAGGATGGCAGGGTAAAAACTTTATCCTTTAAACATCACTTCTGGGTACCCTTCAACTCAAAGCAATGAAGCCCATTTGGAAATATGGCAAAGATGTCACTGAATGGGAACCAAGATGCCAGGACTGTACCATAACAGTATATATATTATACAGATTGTGTAGCTCTCAGTGGAATTTATTTTCACCAAACAAATCACATCTCTCTGGGGCCTTCTGACTTAAATCCTTTTGCTTGTCGCAATTAAGAGTAAACCCAATGAATTAATGGGGGAACTTGTGCTTATAAAAGTTCCATTTATTTTATAGGCCTACCCTAGTTAGGAATAATAATTGGATTTTCAATTTTGTAACAAGTTAAAAGTAAGCAGAATGAGAAGTTAGCAGGACCTTATGTAGATTGCCTTTGCTGTACAAACCTTTTGCTTGCAGACTAGTGATGGGACCTGAGCAAGCAGTTTATGAAACAACTTGCTTTGACTGAGTGCATTTGTTCTTGGAGAAAAAAAAATTCCTAGTTTTTGCTATAATACTGTGAAAAGTAAATGATCACCATCTTAAATCCACAAATAATGCAACAGAGGAGCAAGTGTTAGCAGTCAAAACACCACAACATTCCAAATGCTATGAAGCCTCAGTCACACTTAGGGAATTAAGTTTGATTGGTGCAAAATATGTCTCCTCATTCTTAGATTTTGTTTGTTTGTTTACTTATGGGATAAAGGCTTTTGCTGTGTTTTAAACCTTTGGTTGCAAGCTCCAGGACCGACTTTATTTGACTCATTCTCGGCACTTGGGAGACCTCACAAGAACCTTTTTCAAGCATCTATTTATTGGGTTTTCACATTGTTCCAACACAAAGCTAAATTCTGCCCCAACTTCACACACCATTAGGGTATGGATCATTGATTTTAGGTCTCCCTTGTAGGGTCCCTTCCTGCCCATTCATTCATGAAAGGTTTATTGCTCACTAGTTACTGATGAGCATCTTCAGGAAGTTGCTGGGCAAAAAAAGGAAAAGTCCTATGAGGACCATCTACTTCTTCACAAGCTCATGGGACAAGCATATTAAAAACAAAAAAGGGGCAGGAGGAAAGAAGAAGGAATTCAGTATTATCTACAGTTCAGGTCTACCACACAATAAACCAATTAGATAATTAGAACCTTCTTAAGAATGTTTTCCCCCATATCATTTAGCATTACCAACAGTCTTAAGAACGGTCAGAAGTAAACCTAAAGATACCATTAAGTCTGTTTATTGCTATCATTCTTTCTTCTATAGCTTAATTACCTATAAACCACATCAATATAGCCTTGATTTAAGAGCTTCTGTTTTCTTTTCTTGGCACTTCTTCACTAGAAAGCTTAAAATGGGTGGTAACATTAATTCCAAGCAATACAGACAGTATAGTATGACTTCTGGCAATGCATGTATACAGCAAGTATTGGAAAATAGAGGGCAACATCGTGAAAACAGTTTCTGGCCCTTGCTTCCAACCCACTGCACAAACAGAGCATATGCCATGCTGAGGCACACAGACATAGATCATTACATTGCATCACAGCACTAAGATGAGTGGTGGATCAAAACTTACTTACCGGGTCACATTTGATAACTTTTGATAGGAAATGTGTGAGACATTGGTAAGAGAGAAATGTGTTAGTGTTTCCAAGATGAAGGCCTTGCACTGCTGCTACCACACTACCAGCTGCAATCATGGAAGGTGGATTCGAAATAAACTTAACATCTGTGAGGGAAAAAGACAAAGAAACAGATATGAGCTTATTTATACAGTATTTCTTACAAATGCAAATAAATTATTACCCAGTGTAGGGTTGATGCAACCTAAAAGATGCAGCCTAAGGCATCACTGCATGTTCCCGAAAATGTAAGCATCTAGGCCTACTGTTCTAGAGCAAGCTTCTCCTTTCTGCTATTTCTAATATCTTCATCCACTGACGCAGTAGTCCAATGCACTTGGAACGCACCATGTTAATGTCCTCAGGCAGCTTCCTGAAAATGTTCTGGTCTGGAAAATGCTATTTCTGTAAATACGCCTGTAGAATCCAGTCTATTCATGTTGGTAGATTTGGTTACAGATTTTATTTGCATCAATAAAGTAGACAGATTAGTAACTATGGCACAAAATATGTGGCTTATTATACCTTACTACACTAAAAGCTGTACCTTTGAAACCTGACTATAACTTTGCATTCAGCTGAGCAGCTGAAAATATTGTTATGTATTGTTATTTAACAACGCCATTTAGCTGCTGGTTTTATGTGTTATACTGCTTTTACTCCTTGCTCCTGATTTTATCTTGGCTTTCTTAAGTGTCATATCCAATTTTTTTCACTGCTTGCCTTTTTGATTTTGAATATACTACCTATGCACTTCCCAGAGAATTCATCGGGCAGTCTAGAAGTGCAATAAATACATCCATCCATCATCTTACAATAGATTTGACAGTGGAACCAACACTGAATTTGGATTTCAACACCGTTTAGGCCACAACTTTTAATTTTCTAATTTTCCTTTCTATTCAAGCACAGCTTCTTTTTAATTGTGAGTGATATAAAAAATGGCATCTCATCGCCCAGCTCCATATTTACTCAGATGCAAACGGCACCCAAGTTCAATGGGATTTACACTTAAGTAAGTTGGCAAGGAGCTGCAGCTCAGGGCTTCAGTCACTATCAGGCTTACTAGGATGTATTTCTCCATTAATTTACTCCCAACTGCAAATGATGCACAAATTTTAACACTCTTTAAAAATGAGTGTCAGAAAAATCAGTCCCCCTTAACAACAGCTGAGATTCTCAAATATAGCAGTGGCTACAGATCCCCAGCTAATTAAACCGAATCTTTGTTCTGTAAATGCTTGCCTTCAACCTTTCCACTTATCAGTGATTGCTTTCTATCCTGGCAACAGGGATCTAATGTAAATCTGGCATAACTAAGTGAAGGGGGTCCCAGGAACTGGCAGACAATCAGTTACATTCTGATGTGACACCATGCTGACAACAGCCTGGGCCCTCTTCCAGACTGCACTGCTGTAGGTCTTGCTACAGCCACTCCCAAGATTGCTTGGTCTGTAACTGCCATCAACAATGTTATTCCTTCCAATGCTACCACCACCAATCCCACCAAGTAATATTTTCTTTTATTGTTAGGCTAAATCTAAAAAAACACGTGTCATTCATAAACACAACCAAGCATTAAGAGTGGAAACCTGGCTCGATATTTAATTATTAGGATGAAAACAGAAATGTCAGCCTATTGGCATCAATTTAAGAAATACTCCCTGCAGACTGCAACAGATATATCTTTGGTCTTCCAATCCCCAAATTGTCAAAGAGAATGTTGACTTTCATTCCAACAGACCACTTCTGAAGACACTGTTTGTAATGCTATTGTTTTAATTGTAAATAGAAGCAATTCTAAGCATCCAAACTGGGATGAAGAGATAGGTGCAGAATCGTTTGGAACATACAAATGAATAAAAACTTAAGACACAAAACTGATATGGTGAAAATATTTTATCAACCAAATAGCATCAGGATTACTCCCTTCCTTCTTACAACATAATCCAAAGTTGCCTGAGTGGATTACTATTCATTCAGGAGAATTTCCCCTTCCTTTTATCCATGCAGACCTCTGCATGTGTGATGTGCCTCTGCTATCCTGATCAGATTCTGAGGTTGCATAGGAGACTTCAAGAAAGGGGAACTGCTCTCTCCCATATTCTGCTGATTGAAGCATTCTATCATTCACTTGGAGGGGTTAACTGGCCACCACCCAGGATTCTGAATTAACGCTTTGACAACAGGGCTCATGTTCTGGACACTGACACTCATAACCTCTTGGTGCTGGCCATCCCTGTTGGGAATAATGAGAGGAGGATGACCCAATCACCCAAAGGCCCAAATGTACCTGAAAACTTCTCAAGGGCACCACTATAATAGAGAAATATCCCTTTTTGCAACATGAATTATTTGAGATAGTGAAGGTAATTCAAAATTTATCAGTATTTAAATACTGGAGTGGAGAGCCGTACCCACTCCAATGAATCAAGTATTAAATATTCCCTTAAGATGGACATCTCCCATCACTCCTAGTCATTATGGCACTGACCACACTGGCTGGGGATGATGGCAGTTGTAGGGGATGATGGGAGCTGTAGAACCAGGTGGAGGAAAGATGGTCTCTAAGACATGAACTGGACAAAAGATAAGCAATTTGGTGGCTTAAAAATTCTGGAATCCATGAACATTTGTTGAGGCTCAAAGGGGGTATCAGGCTGTCTACACCTGATACATATGCACTGTTATTTCACCACAATGCCATGTCTTGAGGTTTATGTTCAATTACTCTCATTTTAGAGGCCATCAATACTTATAGAATGGTCTTGTGTTTGATTCTGGTTTCCCCCAGTCCTGATGACTTAGTAGCTTTACTGGTTTCCCCCAGTTTTGGAATGAAATGTCCCACATTTGAAAAATAAGGTCCAAAACAGGTCTGATTCACATGATCATGAAAACTGCATGCCAATTTGGCATCTGAAGAGCCTTTTCCTTTAAAGCAGTGATAAACAAGAACACAAATTCCTAGTCACACCCTTCTTCCTTCCAAGGTGGAAAAGTGATAATGAAGTTTAAATGGCCAGTTTTGTGTCTGTCTTCATAACCACTCTGAACAAGCGGCATGGACAGACTTTTTTGTTGCAACACAACAAGGAATTATTTGTGGCAGAGACCACTAATTTCAGCATATTAATCAGGGGGGCCCTGCTCGGCTGTAATTGGATGCCCCCAAGTGAAGAGTGTGGCATCATTGTCAGTCTCCATCGCCTCATCTTGCGCTATTGAACGCTCAGGAACAAGGGGGCTTCGGTGAGATGAATTAGACCTGACACAGCTACAATGGGGAAGGGGCCCCCTCAATTGAAGCACACATCCCCAGTAGCCTATCTGAGACTTCATCCAAAAAGAATAAACAACTTCAGTGTTGTTAAAAAGAGAGGAGGGAGGGTGGGGGGGAGAGGAGAGAGAAGAATGCCAGCCACCCTGAAGGGAGGACAAAGCAAGCATCTAGGCGCTGTAGCGCTTCTAAAAAAAAAATTCCTAACAAGGCAAGTCACCCCTTTTTTCCTTTCTAAATGGAGCAGCAATTCCATCCGTCTGGAGAGCTGGGGGCTATGAATGAAAATCTTTTCATTGAGTCAAATCAAACCTCTGAACATAAATCACTGGCTGCAAGATGCAACAGGTTTCAACTGGTCACATACCTTGAGACTTCCAATTTTAGAAAGGCTCAGAGAACAGTAGAATTGTGGCAAACCCATTTCAAAGGATTTTTTTTTTTGCTCCAGAAAAAAAGTCACACTCAGGAACTATCCTCCCCAAGTAGATCTGATTATGTTTAGACAACCCAGAGGAACACAGCAAACTACCACATCTCTCCTACTTCTATTGATTGTTTTGCTTCCAGTCCTTAGCAGTGGTCTCAATTTGGATCAATGAAGCTCATTTCGTTTCTGCTATTCCTTCCCTTGCTTAACCATGCCAGGGCCCTATTCATTAGGCTAAACAGCTCAAGGATTTTTCTTCCCCCTTCTTGTTCTCCTTCCGCCCCAAGCCTCCAACAGCACAAAAGGAGTCTTTGGTGAAAACATATTCAAAACAAAACAAAACAAAAATTACAAAGCAAATCCATTTGGGTTAGGCAGACAGCTGAAGGAGGCGCCTAAAAAGAAATCCATTTTAGCATCACCTTGGCTTGTAATCTTCTTTATATTTAGAACAAAACACAACTCATAGAAATCTTCCAACTTCCCTCCCCATCCCCACCTTTACCATACTTAAATTGTTTTCTTTCACTATTTATATCTTTGAAGCAAGTAATTTCAAAGAACCTTGCTGCTTCAAACAATCCCCAATAGCCAAAAGGGATCTTTACTTTAGTGGGCTTTCAATGGAGTCAGATCATTTGCAAACAGAGCAAGTTTGTAACTCATCCAAGATGAAGCTTAACAAATTAGAACAGCATAGAAGTGGCAAAGCCAGGATAGTCTGTGGCAAAGCCATGCATCCTATCTTCTTTCCCTGATCTCTGCCTAGGAATCCATAGTCAACATATTTTTAAACGGTTTCTGCAGACAAATCCACCAATATAAAACCCCATTAAGCACTGTTTAGTGGGACTGTAGGGAAGGGAGGAATCCCTTGTTGACCTCCACACTTCCTTTAAGCTGGTGTAAAAGATTTTTGGACAAGGTTTGTATTCATCAGTTCATTTTCCAGTTCTACATACGGCATTTAGAACAATGTTTAAGATAGGCCTCTAGAGGTGGCTTCTAAAAAGAAACATAACAGCATTGACAGCAGATCAAAGTACTTGGTTCTTTGCAAGACTCCAACCTTTGAACTATTCTTTGTGGAACTGTTTCTGCCAGTCCAACAACTCAGGTTAAACATCCCCATATCTGAAAGAGGGGGGCTGGATGATCACAAGAAACAAACAAACAAAAAGGCTATTAAGCTAATGCTATAGTGGTGAACTGGGCTCGTCCCACCAATGGGTTTTGCTGTTCCTGCAGAATCTCTGATTTTCTAACATGCTTGATTCTGCTTGGCTAGTCACCTCCCCACAGAGAAGTTAACTGGTGAGGAAAATAAATAAATAATATTCCAATTTTTAAATATTTTTAAAAGCCTCAGCAACAAATACTATCCAACTCTGCCTCCCACATTACCTACTATCCTAAAGTTACGCTTGGGATGAAAAGCAAGCTTGAAAACTGCCAATATTGACATTCTTCCCCACTTTGGCTACATCCACAAATCAGAACTTGCACAGGAGAAAAATCATATAAAATTTAATATAAAAAAAAAGCGACCTGTTATTTTTCGTAGTTCTTTTCACCAATTGCATCTCAGGTGTGACATCAGTGTGTCTATCTCTAGCACCAAGTTAACCCTTGGACAGTTAAATATAATTCAGGTTTCTCACACCTCAGAGAATTCTGTATTTAAGCTAAACAGTCCCAAGTGTTGTATAGCATTAAATCAATCTACCTTATCTTGAGACATGCAGTTTTTTAAAAGGCATCATTCAGAACTCTGATAGGGAACATTTCATACTCCAGTTGTAAGACTGAAACTCCCATCAATCCTAGTTGATCCTGCCAATGATGATGGGAATTACAACCCAATCGTATCTGGAAAGCCCCACATTCCCTAACTGGCAATAGATCCTAGACAGTTAACACGAGAAGCTTCCTGTCAAAGGAACATGTGCTCTGGCAGACTTTCTTTCTTTGTTCTTTGACCATTCTAGAACATTCTTGCCACACTAGAACTGATCCTCTTTTTTTTTTTTCTTTAGTCTACCAGCGGATTTTTCTATTTAGCTTACTACCCTCTTCCTCCCTCTCCTCTGCAAAAGCACAGCCGGTCCACCAGAAGATCAGGAATGCAGTGCTTCTGAGTCCACACCCTAGCTTTTTGTCTACATACTGGGGGAGGGATAAGAAATTTCAATTGAGGAAATAAAATGTCAGCAAGTATAGGGGGGTGCTTGAGAGTGTGGGCATGCAAGCACACAGATTGCCCTTGAAACCCCAAACCAGGCCTCTCTGTGCATTCAGTTTAGTCGGGTATCTCTAGCTCCTCCTGAGGCTTCAACAGCACATGGCTTCAGCAGAGCACGTGGTCAAGTTGGGTGCGGACAGCAGAGACTCCGCTTATGGCCAGAAAGCTTTAGCTGTGCACTTTTTCATGTTTCTCTTCCTGCTCTCTTGCCAGAAATTCTGAGGACTGGGAAAGAGCAGGAAGGGCCACATTTTTTAAAACTGTTCCAGGGAAAGCAGATACATGTCCTTGACCCCAAGGACAGCACAGCAGCAAAAACAAGGACAAAAAGGCCTTTCAAAGGCCTACCAACCCAGGGTCTCCTTGGCACATTTTTGAGGCGTTAAAGCCCCACAATGGACAACCTCCTAGCCTCTTTTTCAGGTTGACTGACAACCACTGTGTTATATTGCCACTTATTTCACAAAACTCTGAACACTGATCAGGGAGCTTTAAAAAAAAACCCCGTACCAACAACAGTATCTTCTTTTCTGACAAAACTCACCTTGGGACAAGTAATCCAGGTTCGGAAAACGAGACTGTGTTTAGCACCAAGCATAATCTATGTTGTTATTTAGCTCCCAATTTACAAGGGTGCACTATGAGATTCTGGGCAGGGGGTAAGGGAAGACGGCGTGTTTGCTGGGGCCCATGAACACACGCAACACGCTATTTTTGAGGGTGCAAGGCTCATACCTGTAGCACATAGAGCCACAAAAGTCTGGGCATGTTTACGGATGATCTGCTTGCTGTCCTCAGCCACAGGCATTTTATTTAGAAAATATTCAATAAAATCATGAGGGGTCATGGCAGCCAGATTCCATTTCAGCTTATTCACCAGAAGCAGCTCCATTTGCTATGAGGAAGGGGAGAAGATAGAAAGAAGGAGAGAGAAAAAAACAGCCCAAGGTTACAAAATTCCTTTTCTAGATATAGCTAAAAAGGGAAAAAATTGTTGCTACCCTAACACGCTCTCCTATGGAAACTTTATTTTCGGGTGGCTTGTTTCAGGCAACAGAAACTGGGCTCTTGCCAAACACAGCAGCAGCCATAACGCCACCAAAGAAGAGAAGTAGGCGGGAAAAGCGCCTTTCTACATGAAAATTACATAATTCGGTTCCCTCCCCCTCGCTTTCCCCAGCGCCATCAGCCAGCTGCTCCAAACCAGTGTTCCATTAACTAGGCATGTCCTCCAGCTTCCAACACGAGAGGGCGCCAGCCACCTATCTTCCCCCCAGCCTTATGCCTGTATTTGTCCTCCTTGGGAGTTCATAATAAGGATTTAACATATTAGGGAATTTTCATTCAATTAACCTACCACACAATGTGAGCTGCAGCTGCCTAGGGGTTAACTAAAAGCCCAGTGCTCACCCACTTATTCCCCCATGCCCTCAAATATGCCCTAAGATAGCAGATCAACAGTCTGATCTTGGTGCATGTTTATTAGAAAATAAATCCTATTGCAGGGATTGGGAATTACTTCCAAGTAATGAGCATACAGGACTGCATCCCGCTTGGAAATACTGAACGTTTGAGCTCTTGCACTCAACCACTGGCCACGTAGTCAATTATATGCTTCCCATGCATGCCCATTCACGCACATTAGACTGAAGTTTGTACCGATAATTAGGGAAAGAATTCAAGTGAGCAAACCTAACCTGGTCATCAGTCTTAAATATTAGAGGTGGGGTATATATCTGGGAGATCTGAATAACAGAATTTATCAGCTAATTCCCCTTTGTGTGATTCAATGTGTTAGTTCCCTGATGAGACAAAGTACAAAATTACCAGTAATTCGCTGGGTCTAATGGAGTTATCAGTGTAAATACACAGTTTTTCGGCAGTTAGAGGAATGGTTTCCTTCATTTTTGAGGCAACGAACATACAGGTAGCTCCCAGCAGTTGCAAGTGGCTTTTCTTAAGGGGTTCAAAAGAAAGATATCTGTCCAAATAATTCATAGCTAAGGGGAAAACTTCTTCTTCGCATTTCTGCTCCTCACAAACCTGAAAAGAGACAAGAGGGGAGGGAAAAACAAGGAGAAATAGAGGGTTGAAACAAGCCCTTATTTTTTTTGAACCAAGATTTTTTCTTTTCCCTCAAGGAAGAAACCAGTTTTTGAAGAATGGTGGAAAACAATCCAATTAAATGAATTTCCTTTTAAAAAAAAAAAAGCAAACAACCCAATCTGACAAATACAGCTGGTTTAAGAGCCTGTGGGGGAAGAACTGAAAGAGAAAGTCGCAAGTGAGGAAAATGTGGCGTTGAAAAACGTGGTCGGGCACTGAGGAGAAAAATGAGGAAAATGGGCTTTGCAGTGCCCGAAATTCGGAGGCAAGCCCCAAAAGCAGATAAAAAGGAGAGGGTTTCAAAAATGTTGGGGGGTGTATAGCTTAAGTGCCCCCTATTGGTTCCAATTGGCTTGGGTGCTGCCTCCCCCCCTTGCTCGAGACACAAAGGTGGCGTCGAGAGGCAGCTGCATGCTTTTTTCCCCAGACGTCATCTTTTCAAAAAATATTTAAAAATATTTAAAAAATCAGCAGCGGCTCCAAAAGTGCCTGAAAACAACCCTCGGGGACTCCTTTACTGATCCCCAGTGGGGAGAGACACGGGGGACCCTCCAGAGAGGCACCCCGAAGTCAAACTCCGGAGCTCCCCATTCCTCTCCTCTCTCGCTCCTCAGAGAAGCAACGTGCGACATTTGCCAGCGTCCGGACTTTCAAAAATTAATTAAAAATAGATCTCGGGCACGTAGATCTTCGGGAAAGGGCTGAAAATGTAGCCCAGACCCCCCTGCTTCTGCTGGGACCCCCTGAAACGCGTCTTCCAAGGGGGACCCCAAATTTACACTGTATTTTGCTGGGCGACCTAGCCGACAAGTCTCTGCAGGAGAAAGCACGTCTTCCGGGGGGAGGAAGACCAGGGGTTCTCTCTCTGCGAACAAAGAAAAGTTTCGAGCAGAGACTCCCCAAAGTTTGCAAGCCAGGAGCCCAGCCCCTCTGCCCGGTGGCCCCCCAAGGGCGCCCCGCTCCCCCCCGCTCCCCTCAGGCGGGCTTCTCCCTTCCTAATTATTAATAAACACTTGGCCCTTGCAATAAAAGAACAAAGATGGCGCATAATACTGGCACGGGGAACACTTGCATACGTGTCCATGGATATTAATTTAAAATAAAATCCCCATCAAAGCCATGGCCAAGTCGGGGGGCCGCCCGTGGAACCCGGAGGGGGCCCTTCTGGACTCGTGGGATCCAGGGATCCCGCCCGAGGATCCTACAGAGGCACGAGGAAGGGGGGGCAGGGCGCTTTTGGAAACTTTCAAAACTCAACTTTTTGGACGCCCCCTCCCCGTCTCTCAGCCCGGATTCATTCAAATATTTGACTCCAAAGGCCCGATTTAGGGGGTGACAGCGGGCGAGCTCGTGCCTCGCTTATCTCGCCAAAGGCTAGAAAGAGAAGAGGGGGAAAAAAAAACAGCCAGGAAGGCAAGGAGGGGGCGGGGGAGCGCTAGCCTTTGCAATATGTTTTAGGGTGCAGGAAATGCCGGGGCGGGGGGAGAAGAGAGAAGAAGAGAGGAAAAGAGGCGACCAGACCGACAGACACTGAGACACAGGAATGGTTTTATTTCTACAGAGCGCGCTCGCTCTTTTTCCTCTGCCCTTTTTTTTTTTTTTCCCCCCCTGCAAGGCACGTTTACCAACCTCCAACATCCAAGTGGCCACTATTTTCCTCATATATGGTAAGATCTCCTTCTGCACGCACTTGAAGTAGGAGACCGAAGGCGAGCAGGTCTCCTCGGCCTTGAGCATCGTCTGCAAGACCCTGTCATTGAGGAGGTTGGCATCTTGGTAGGCTCTCCGGATGGTCTCCACTTCACAGCAGAGCAGCTGATGTTCCATGACTGCCGCGCCGCACCTCCGCCGCCGCCGCCGCTCCTTCGCCTTCCCCCCTTCGCTTCCTGCAGGCAGCTTTTTTTTTTGCGCGAAGGACTGAGTCAGTTCTCGCTGCCTCTTCTTCTTCTTTCTCCTTCCTTCCCCCTCCTCCTCCTCCTCTCTCTCGGAGTCCCTCGGATGCTGCTCGCTGGCTGGCTGGCTGGCTGGTGGCTTGCTGGTTGCAGCTCCTCCTGCTGCTGCTGCTGCTGCTACTGCTGCTGCTGCTACAGCCCTCTGGAGGCTGCAAAACTTTCTAACTTCCAACAAAACTCTCCTGTATGCGTTCCCGTGACGTGACTGTTGTTAAGCGGAGATCAAAGCGCGGGGAGAGAATGCGAAAGAGAGCGAGGAGGGAGAGAAGCCAAAAGCAGGGGGCAGAGCCCTAAAGCCATCCCATAGGCTTCAAGTCCTTCCCCTTTGCTTGAGCCGAGACAGAAGCAAGGCGCTTTTTTTTTTTAATACACATGCAAATGAGGACAAGAGCTCGCCTCCCTCCCTTCCCTCTCTCTCTCTCTCTTTTTCGGGGCAAGGAGAGAGGTGCTGGTGGGGGAAGCCCAAATTGTCTTTCCACTGGATCAGGCAGAATTTTTTTTTTAAAAAAAAAAAAAACCGGAAAAAAAAATTGGAGAGGGCTTCAGGAGCCGAATGATGAATGAGGCCAGGCCACACACAGACACTTTGGGGCAGCCGTGGGCCGCCCAGAGGGGCTTCGGGTTCCTTTTGGAGGGCGAAGAAGGACACCCCCACCCAGGCCACGGTTTAAAGAGATCATGAGTCACCCATCGAGGAAAGCACCAAAACCTTCCGCCCCCCCTTATTTACTGATGATGATGATGATGATTTCACAAAGTAACCGTAATTTCACCAAGAAAAGTTCGGTGGGGGATCTCAAAGAGTTGCTGGGCCAGACCGCCTGTTGTGTGAGCTTCCTTTCCCCGGGATTTTGGGACGGGAGGGGGGGATAAGAAGCAAACTGGGGGGCACCCGTTCTCGCTCTTCCTTAATTTTGCCTTATATGGAAGCAAACCCCCGCGATTTCAAGGGGTCTTCTCTTCCTCGGTGGTGTGTGAGCTCCAGGGTCTTGTTCTGCAGCCGGCGGGAACCTCGAGCTCCCCTCCCTCCCTTCCCTCTAAATGCCGCCTTTGTGCCTGTCTTGGAAGAAGGCTTCTTGGGACCAAAGAGGGCTTGCAAGTTGTGGATCGGGGACGCGGGCGGGAAATAAGCCCACCGATCCGGAAGGTCTAGGCGTCAGTTGCTGGTGTGCCAACTTCTGGAGGAAAAGGCCGCGCGCATGGCTTAAGCAAGATGGTGGCCCACAGCTCCCCCCCAAGGGCGCTCAGCTGGAGCCCCCCCAAAGCTCCCCGGCTTCTCCCAGCCACCCCGATCCCTGAAGGTACATCCAGAGTCACATCCAGATCCCATGGCTAAAACATCGGGGAAAGTTGCAGTCATTAATTGCAGCATGGCGACCGGTTGGGTTTAATGCCCGCGAGGAGTTACAGGCGCAGATCCATTCTGCAGGCGCTAAAGAACGCATAGCAAATAGCTGAAGGAATCCATCGGGCACCAAGCGCCCCATGGAGGGGGGGTTAGAATTATAATCCTATTGTTGCTCTGTCCCTTAGTCATATCTCAGAGAAGCAAGAATATGGATGGTCTTATTATCCTCATCAGTATGATTACAATATTATTATTTGTGGAAGCAAAAAGCTATCTAATCTTCTACATTGCCTTAAGAAATTAAGGGCATTATCATCAGCATATGTGTGTGTATCGGGGCGGGATCGAAGAAGCAAGGCCACAAATACTTTGCAGCACTGCTAAATACTTCTATCAAGACTGTGTTAATTAAAAAAGAAAAGAAAAACCCTGCCAGCGCAGCTTTCATTTAAATTGACGAAAAGCCAACCATCCCAACCGGTTTATATTTAAAAAGATGGGGGACGGGCTGCTATTTCATTTGCGTAACCTACTGTTCCCTCTTCCGCTCGATCTTACCTTTGGCTTATTTGGAGGTATGGAACGAGGTACCCAGTGTGGTCTGTTTTAGTATAAAGAAAGCCTCGGAAGAATCCTGTAGCACCTTTCCCACTTAGGGCGTTTCCGCACTAGCCTGTTATAGCGCGATGATTCCACTTTCAACCTCCTCTGGAATCCTGGGGTTTGCAGTTTCGGGAGGGGCCCGAAACTGCAAACTCCAGGATTCCAGAGGAGGTTGGAAGTGGAATCATCGCGCTATAACAGGCAAGTGCGGAAATGGCCTTAGTCTCAAAGGTCCTACTGCATTACATTATGTCTTTACTGGGGAGTAACCCTCTAACCCCAGGGCGCACGGCCCAAGGAAAATACCTAGGAGAATGCCGACAGCTTAATCCTAGGTTTACTCGGAAGTAAGTCCCACAGGCTCCACTTTTTTTTCCCATGGAGATGTCTCGCATTCCCGCTTGCGCCCGCTGCGCATGTCCCAAAGTTTCTACATGCATGTGTTTGACTGATATTTCAAGAACATGCCACGATTTCCTGTGCAATTTCTCTGTCTCCAGGGCGCCTTCCCACTGAAGCGGAGCCTCGCATTGTGGAGCGTTAAGTAAACTCCCCGCAAATTCCAGGCACGCCTTGATATGCAAACTTAAAGGATATGGTTTTTACATAATAATCCCTGACCCGCCAAGCCTTTCGGAGCGATCGCCCCCTCCCTTTTCCTTCCCTGCGCTCTTCGTGGTTTCCCTTTATTTTTTTTAAAAGGGGGGCATCAGTAGGAGTAGAAAGGGGTCTCTCTCTGCCCTTCGTTTCAGGAGCGCTCCGTCCCATTGTCTGCGACTCTGAAATGTTATTTCTTAATTTGCTTTTTAGTAAATAAAACTCGGGCCCTGGCCAGCTGCGCGCACTCTCCCTCTCCCAAACAATATTTGCTTTGTAAAAATCGGTTCCCCTTTCCAAGGCTTCCAAAAAAAAAAGAACACGATGAGAGCAATGTTGTTTTTTCATTCATAAAAACCCGCGTCGGTGTGGCAGGAGCCCTTGATTTATGAGGCGGAGTGGTATCAGCTACAGCTTTTTCCGGAGCCCCCCTCGCCCTACCACCCTCCAGCTGAGACGGCTGCGCCGAAAGACCGGCTTCGGCTGCGTGTGGCAATATTGCAGGAGCGAGATCGCCCACTTAAAACAAAATTGGCTCTAATTCCTGGAGGGAACTCCCCCCTCCCGCCCCGCTTTCAACTGGGCTCCAAGACAAGAGGAAACGGGAATTAGCATAAACCAATAGGGGAATAGATCTGTTACCAGGCGGATCAGGCAGATCTGAACGAGGAACTTGTTTGATTTCCCTCTGACAAGACAAAAGGGGTTTGCTCAAAAGTGCGCGAGCGGGGGAAAAACGTGGAGGGTTCGGGCTTCGCACGTTCGCCCCTCGGTTGCGGGGTTGCAGCTGCTGCTGCTGCATTAAAATCAAACCAAGGCCATTTCCGCACTCGCCTGTTCTAGCGCGATGATTCCACTTTCAACCTCCTCTGGAATCCTGGGGTTTGCAGTTTCGGGAGGGGCCAGCCGGCCCCTCCCGAAACTGCAAACCCCAGGATTCCAGAGGAGGTTGAAAGTGGAATCATCGCGCTAGAACAGGAGAGTGCGGAAACGGCCGCAAGAGCCGCATTTAGGCTCTGTATTTGATGATGAAAGACCAGTGGAGAAACAATGCTCACTTTACCCAAATCGAGGCTAGGATCGTTTCGCATCCGTCCGCGTGTGCGGTCCACGGATTAGAAAAAGGGGAGAGGCCACGGCGGGGAATCTAAACCACATGGTGCGTTTTTGAGTGGGTGCGTGATCAGTGCGTTTCAGGCACGAAAGACCTACCCCTGGCTGTTAAAACGTCGCCTGTTCCCTTCGAGTGTCCAGAACGGGGTTATCTCGTCCCCTCTGCCACGTTTTTCTGGGGGAAAAACCTTTTTGGGGGGGGATTCCCCCGCTTTTTCGGGGGGATCGGAGAGCCGCAGCGTTTCGCACGTGCTCTCGGAGGCATCGCGGCCGCTGGATGGCGCGTACTTTTCCCTCGATCCCCGGCGCCGGGAACCGGCCTTCTCTTTTGTTTGTAAGAATGCCATAAATTAAACAAACCACTTCCCACATGTGTAGGTGGAATCTCACCTTGAGGTAGATACCTGATCGGCGACTTTAAAGGCATTCTCTTGCCCTCGCCCGCCCTCCCCCGCGCCTTCTCGGCCCGGTGAATGTCTTCCATTGTTAAAATCTTGCCAGGGCTTTCGTTTTTAAGACACGCAGCTCCTTTGGGTCTCACGTTCTTCTTTTCCCATGCGGGGGGGTCCTAAAGCACGTGCCCACTGGAGTTTTATTTCCCCCCCCACCCAATATCTTATTTATTTTTTGGGGATGGGGGATCTGAACCTCGAAGAGGGATAGGCGGCTGCGCGCTTTTATAATTTTACGCGCAGACCGGTTAAGCGGCGCCACGCGAGCCTCGTGGCCGCCTAACCGGGGAGATTCCTCCCCCCATTAAATATCAGCAAGAGCAGCGTCTTTCTTTCCGAGGAAAACTTAACACCCCCGAGACAGAGGGTGGGGGCGTGGAAAATGAGGGGTGACCGGAGGGATGAAAGAAGAAGGAAAGTCCGGGTGGGAGTTTCGCCGGAAAGAAACGTTGCGCACGTTTGTGCTCGGAAACGGCGGAGGCGAGCGCTGCGCCGCGAACCCCACGTGGAGCCTGAAGGAGGACGGTGGGTTCCGCCGGGGTCTGATCGGGTCCAGTCTCCAAGGAACCGTCTCCACTGGGCTTCCTCAGATGTAAGCCCAACGGCGGGGACCCTCCTCGCTATGCCGCCCCAGCAGCTCACCTCGGGTCTCCACGTCGGGGTATTGGCGTGTACTTCAGCCGCCGCCCCTCCTCTCTCTCTCTCTCTCCCTTTCACTCACCGGCGGGCCACTTCCGCACGAGACTGTTCTAGCGCGATGATTCCACTTTCAACCTCCTATGGAATCCTGGGGCTTGCAGTTTCGGGAGGGGCCGCCCGGCCCCTCCCGAAACTGCAAGCCCCAGGATTCCATAGGAGGTTGAAAGTGGAATCATCGCGCTAGAACAGTCTCGTGCGGAAATGGCCACACACACACAAGCTCAAGCTTTGGTACAAGGGCCCCCGGTGTGGAAAGAGCGTGTTAGATCTGCGTCTGCACAAATCGCCCGTGGGTGGTTCGTGGTACCTTGCAGGGGCTGCCTCGTGGGGCGTCGCTTCTTTCGGAAGCGTGCCTGTTTCCTAGGGATGCTGCTGCTGCTGCTGCTGCGCCTCGCTTTAATTTTGCAGTTAGGAAAGCACTGGGTGCCCCTAGCCAGCCGCGTTGCTCGCCAGCCCCGCCGTCGGAGGCATGTATACTTTTACTCTTCCCCACCCACCGCATGCCATTTCATCTGCCCCCCGTCCCTCTTTCTGGGTGCCCTTTTAGCTTCTTCCTCTCTGCCTCAAAGGAATCCTATCTGCGCTGGCTTCTTAGCTTTCTTTGCAAGGGATCGGAGACAGCAGCAGCAGCAGCAGGAAGCTGGAACTTGGAAGAGGAATCTTGCAGGCAGTTTCTCATGATGTAATCAGCATTCTCTCTCCTCGCCCCCCCTCCTTCCTCTTCTTCTCTTCCTCCGCCCCCCCCCCAACTCCGCCTCGCTTTCTAAAAAGAATATATGCGCTGCCTCTCTTAAAGTAAGAAGTGGATCTTGGTGCCGCGCGGTGGTGAGCCGAATTCCTCCCACCCGTTTTCTATTTTTTTTTTCTCTCTCTCCTAGTCTGGAGAAATGTAGCAATCATCATCCTGGGACTATGCATCCTTATCTTTTTAAATAAATAAAATGAAGGCTCCCCCCCCAAGGCTTCCCTTTAGATCGCGACCATTGCCTACATTGTGCGTGAATGCAAGAGGGAGATCGACGCGCAACTGGATAATGCAGATGATGCATTTCTTTTTAGTCGCGGGGCAGGAAGGTGGGAGAGAGCCGAACTGTTTCCATCCTCTCCCGAACTTTTGGAGGTTAGGAAGGAACCACGGGTGGAATGGGAAACTGGGACCAGTCGCTATCTGCATCAAAGCCAAATAGTCTTTGCTCCTTTTGTATCTGTGTGTTCTAAGCGAGGAGGGGAGAGAATGGCATCTACAGTTTAATAAGACATTGCTCATCCTAGGCTTAGGTTCTGCTTATTTTCCCACGTCTGAGCTTTTCTTTCGAAGAGAAAAGTCGCCAAGGCTCGTGTAGACGGCGGTAGGCAAGGATCGTGGGATTTCCTGTCGAACCCGGGGCTGGTAGAAATATAGGACGATATCGCTTTAATTGAGGCTTCTGTCTTCTGATCATTAAATGGAAGCGCGGCGAATTCCGATCATTCCTGCCTTTGCCTAAGTTAACAAGCCCACATGGTTTCTCTTATCGCCACCGCTCGCCGTAATGTCTCTAAGAGGCGAACCCGCCTGAATTGGGAAACGAGATTTTGGCATCTTGCTCTTGTCGCTGCAGGGTATAGACTTACTGTTTCAAAGTCTTTGGCCATTTCCGCACTAGCCTGTTATAGCGCGATGATTCCACTTTCAACATCCTCTGGCATCCTGGGGTTTGCAGTTTCGGGAGGGGCCGAGGCCCCTCCCGAAACTGCAAACCCCAGGATGCCAGAGGATGTGAAAGTGGAATCATCGCGCTATAACAGGCTAGTGCGGAAATGGCCTTCGAAAACCTGCTGGTTGTACGATCGTTGTAACGGAGCCCATACTTCGCTTTTGAGCAATAAAGATGATTCGTATGTTTATTTTAAAACGTTGCTTCAGAAATGTGTTTAATTTATATCCTGAAAACGGAAAAACTGGCAATGAGATTTTGCCTCCGGCAGCAAGATTTTGCCTTGGACAGACCCAGCCCAAGGCTATAGGGAAGGTCGTTTTAACTCCTTGAGTGAGAGGTACCATAAATCAATGGTTGATTATGTTAAAAAAAAAAGTCCCAAGTCCAGCCCTGGCAGAGGAAGCAGGTAACAGACATTATCTGGAGCCCCTGGAGAGCTCAATACAGAAAATCCTTCTGAAACCCAGCACTCTGCAGGTTTGCTGGACTACATCTAAAAGACACTGGGTTGGGAAAGGTTCGTATATATAATAATGGCCTAAATGGACAAACCATCTGCTCTGGTATATGGGAAGTTCCTGTGGTCCTACTGCTGCCATTGGGTGGCCTGTCAGGAATTAGGAAGATCACATTAGTCCCCCAGGGGAACTTGGATGGCTCCCCTCACCTCTATTTTTTTAAAAAACAATTAGCCCCCCCACCCCTCCCAGTTCTCTCAGCCTCTTTAGAGAGCAATTTCATACTGCAGCCTCAAGTAAAGTCACTTATGATAGAGTCTGGGACACCCAATGCCAAGGAAGAAAGCAAGAGTAGTTAAGACTAGGAGACAATGGCTGAAATCCTATTAATTCATTCTAGTTTGAGCAGATGCACTGAATCATTGCTGAATGAGTCAACATATAGGTAAACCCTGCTGATTTGATGGACCTACTCTAATTAGGACTAACAGTGCTTTATCTTTTCCCCCTTTAACTCTGATGGCGTGTTGTTACCAGCTCATGTACAGTCATGCTCGTCCAAAGTGATTTTTACAAGAGTTTTAAAAATAGGAACATTTTCTTTCTTTCCCTTTCTTGATTTTCCTGATCTCATGCTAACAGCACAATTTCCTGGAGGTAGCTCCTTAGGACAATTAACAATGCATTCCTAATCACATCTTCAAAAACTTCTTTTTCAACAGCTTCACTTCACACACCCCAGTGGATTTGACTGGTGCATTGTTGGAAACCTGGAAGTGGCATCATGTCACTTCTGTTCCTAGTTTTGGTACATATTCAGCCATTCCTGTGGGTTTAGGGTATTGTGTGTGAGGGAGAACAAAGTAAACAGCCAACATTTGGGGAAGTTTAAAAGCAGTTTGGGTAATCTGAGATGAAAAACTGTCCAAATTTATATTTTTTTAATTTGAGGACATCCGTTGGGGACTTTGAGGACATCCTCAGAGCTTTAGAAGACTACAAAAGGGTGTTGAGGCTGTCTGCAGGCCTCATTTTGTCCACAATATTTTATTATATTATTTTATAACATTGAAATGGAAACTCTAGATCATAGGTAATTTCATCTATACTGCACAGACAGCAAAGTATATAAAGTCCCATGAAACAAGCATCAAGACAGTCTCAAATTAAGGAAGGAATAGCAAAAAAACCTACCAAATAACTGGCGTGAAAAAGAAAGAGCAGAACCAACATGATGACACATTGTAAATACTTCAGATAGTTCAAAAGAGTCAAGCTCCACTCTGTGACTCAGCTGTTCCAGGGGTCGATAACATCAGTATTTTTGAAAGGTTGAAGATTTACTTTTTTAGGTTTACAGCTTCTAGATAAAATGGATGGATGCAGACATGCAAATATACATGCCTGCAAATAGATAAAGTAGAAATGCTAATTAAAACAATAGCTAGAGATTAATTTAGCACAGAGCTTGGAAGAGTTACTTTTTGGACTACAACTTCCAAAATCCACATTCTGGCAGAGAGACAGGGGAAGCTGTAGTCTCAATGTTTCAAAGCTCTCATTCTTCTCCCAAAGCTTCATTTCACAGTAACTTCACCAGATAAGAACATCAATGTGCCAGGTGCATTGTTTTCAGCTTTAACTCATTGCTTGGAGATGGAAGGGATGAAGGCAAATAGAATCGTAGAATTAAAACAGAGAATAGGAAATAGAGTTGCAAGATTGAAAACTGGAGACTGTTCCTGTGCCTTGAATGCTTTTATAGAAAAGGGAGTTTCAGCAGGGGTTGCTTGTTGGCGAACCAAATAACAAGCAACACCAGCTGACATTCCTGCTTCTACACAACCATTAAAAGTACAGGAGCCCTTTCTAGTTTTCACTCTGGCAGCCTTACTTGGAAGGGAGTGTATGGGCCATCTAGTCCAACTCCCTATCATGCAGGAATACATACCTAAAAGCTGAAAGTTGGCCACCTTAAAAATTTCCAAAGAGGGAGAGTTCAACACCCTCTGAGGCAGGCTATGCCTCTGTTGAATGGCTCTTAACCATCACAAAGTTCTTTCTAGTGTTTGTGTGGAACTTTTTTTGTTATTGAATTTGAAACCATTGGTTAATGACTTAGTTTCTGGAGCGGCGGCAGAAAACAAGTTTGCTCTAACTTCTACACAAAATCCAAAGTGCTGTGACCAAACACAAAATCTTTTTAAACCAGCTGCCCCCAACCTGGCATTTTCTAGATGCACTGGACTACGATTGTGTCTATGCCTTTTTAATTCAAGTGAGAGGCTACAGGCTACATCTCAATACTTTGAGTTCTAAATATTCCACCTTGGGTGGCCATTTTCCAGAAGTATTCATCATAGACTAATAGTTCCATGTCATTTATTCTTCACACAACAAATGTGACAAAAATATTCTAGGTGGGGATTGTTTTTCCACTTTCTTGATTCATGTTTAACATAGCATGATTCTCTTAGCCAGCAACAAACACTAGACGGCTTTCTTCCACGACCAGCTTCAGTTTTTAAGATCTTTCAAAGCCTCCTAACAATTCTATGGGAACAAAAGAGCAATAAGGAGTAATTAATAGGTGTTAAGTGAACTTGTGAATGTTTCCTAAGTGCTTCAAAGCAGCTATGCAGTAGTGAGGTCACTTTGAATAAAAGAGAGGCAAAGCAAAGGTGCAAACAAATTTCTGGTGTGAATAGCTGAGGCACCCTCCCACCTCCAAGATCCAACTTTACAGAGAGCTAAAATTTTATTTTCTTCCACACTGACTGGACTGCAAAACTATTTGTGATATTATTTATTTATTTAATTAATTTAATTTATGTCCTGCCTTAAACTAAAAACCTCACAGTACACATTTTAACAAAAAATGATATACAATGAATATATTAAAAGAATGCAATATTGTATTACTGTTAGATGATCTATTTATTTATATTTTAGTTGTATACTAAGGAGTTATGCCTGATGTGGTAGGTTAAGCGGAAAGATAGTGGCTGGTCACCAAGGTCATTGGTAACATTTATGGCTAATACAGAAGATATGCTTCTGCAATATTAGTCTGATACTCCAATTAGCGCACAGCACAGCTTCTAGTATTCAGGCCTGGTTTACAAGATGTGGCTAGAAGTTGGCACCACCTTAAAGTTACAAATAAAAAATTAACAACTGCAGCAAAAGATCATTTTTGTGTGATCTGTACCTTATTTTTCTTTTTTTGTGAGAGATTTCTTGTCACTGATATCAGTGCAAGTAAAAAGAAATCTCTCAGTATTTAGAAGCTTGTCATGGTATCATTAACATTAACAAATTAACATAAGACTTGTCAAATTATTAATGAACTGTAGGAGAGATCTAATTCTTATGACTAAAGAGTTTCAGGGAAAATTGGCAATCTGAAAAATTTTAGGGAGGGACATTTAAACATTGGGATACGTTCAATTGGTTTCTACTTAATTTACATTTCTCCACACTCTCAAGACCATAATGGATAGTTTTTATTGCATATTGGTTTTCCATTTTTTTTTTCTTCAGCTTTTCATTAGGCATCTATCCAACTACAATTTACTTTTTTAATCGCCTTTGCTAAACTTTGCTTTCTTCCTCCTCTTCCTTGTGTGAAAAGGCACTTGGGTGGCTTGGTTAACCTTTTGAATGTTGTCATTTAAACAGACTAGCCTGAGTGGAGATGAAGGAAGGCCAAAGATGAACAATAGTCACTTTCTGTTAAGGACTTTAGCATATGAATGCTCCAAAAGACAGACACACAGTTAAAGAAGGAGGGCACTTGGACATCATTGCAGAGTCATTAATTGCATTGTGATTCCAGGATGTAAATAACAACAACTGCAGGCCCGGATGTTAATAGTTAAAGGGACTCAATACTCATATTCACGGATGTTGCAGCCGAGAGTATTTTGGGTATTGTTATCTTCTGAAGAACTCTTCAAACTCACATTTATTTCAGTGAAGAAAGGAAAGTTTTGGCTTCCTCTGTGTTGATAGGGCCTTATTTAGACTACGCTTTTTTTTTTTGGCCCAAATAGTTAAGCAAAACTATCCTATGAATATGATTGATTGCTGTATGTGGCATGGGCAGTAACCCTGTTTTATTCTAGAATGTGGCTAAACTGACTGGTCTCTTGTGTGTCTGAATACTTTATGATGTATGGGTTTATGTAGGGGCTCCACTGAACTGCCAGGTAAGTGCATCTAACTTGTAGCCTGTACAGGACACAAGGCTGGTCATTGATCACCAGACTGTATTCTTATAAATGAAAATACACTGTCTTTTTCTGGATCTTTGGGGAGATACAGTCAATGAAATGTATTCATGCATTCTATTCTGGTTTAATTTGACTTGTTCAATTCTGTTTTAATATTATTATGGTTTTTAAATTTGTATCTCTTCTTAAATCTTGTTATGAATTATCTTGAGTCAGTTTTGGGAAAAAGTGGAACAGACATCAAGGTCTGTTCATAGTACACAATTACAGTGCTTTATTCCACTTTAGAAGGTCATACAGTGGTTTGAGTTTGGCACTATGGCCATTTCCACACTAAACTGTTTAAACTGCAAACCCCAGGATTCCATAGGATGTTGAAAATGGAATAATAGCGTGATAACAGTCTAGTGCGGAAGTGGCCTCCGACCCTGGAGACCAGAGTTTCATTCCCTACTTGGCCATGGAATCCAGCTGGGTGATCTTGGGTGCATCACACACTCTCAGCCCCAGAAAACCCTGTGATAAGTTTGTTTTTTGGTCACCATAAGTCGGAAACAACTTGAAGGCACACAACAGCAACAATTTCACTTTAACTGCTGTGGTTCCATCCCATGGAACTCTGGGACTTGTAGTTACTGAGGCACTAGAGATCTCTGGCTGAGAATTCTAAATGCCCCTCCCTCAACTACAGGTCCTAAGATTCCATAGGATGGAACCATGGCAGTTAAAGTGGAATAATACTGGCATAATTCTGTAGTGTGAATGAACCTAGATAAATAAACACATAACTGGGATTCTGATAGCAGTCCCTGAGCACTGGAATTACAAGCTCTTAATCATGGCTTTGCTTTTCAGTGCCCTTTTTCACAGCTTTGGCAACAGGCATCTCTTTGTTCTTTTGAAAGGTTACTAAACGTACACTGGACAACCACTGAAATTTGTGCAGGCAGCAGAAAACTTGGACAGAATCTAGCCAAATATGGTGTAGGGCCCATCTGAAGGCCTAGAGCATACAGCCCTTGGCCTACTTTCAAAAGCATGTTCCAAACAAATAATTCAGACCTTTGGCAAGAATGTTTTGTCCCTTCTCAGGCATCTAGCTAAATCGGGCTGGAGTAGGGTGGGGGTGGTAGAGAAGTAGGTGTCAACAAAAAGAAGAAAAAAAGGTAGCCCTAAGTGCTTTTGGCTTATGCCTCATTTGCTGATGGCTTCAACCCTGCCGGTTCCTGACCTGCATGTAGGGCCAACACTGGCTGAATTCCCTGTGGAAGTCATCCCTCAGCAGAAAAATAAAAATTCTTGTCACATGGTATGGCTATGGATGTAATGACAATGACCAAAAAAATAAAATAAAAAATGCTCCAGTGCCCTACCAGTCACTGCACTTATTGATACAGATTAAGGAGCTGTTATACCCAGTTTGAGCTCTAGGGGCCATTTACACTACAGAATTATAGCACTATTACTCCACTTTAACTGACATGGTCTCATCCTATGGAATTCTGAGGTTTATAGTTTGGTGAAACACTAGAGCTCTCTGGCTGAGAATTTTAAATACCCTTCCTTAAACTGCAAATCCCAGGATTCTGGAGAATGGAACCAATACATTTAGAGTGGAACCAACACATTTATTATTATGATTATGATTATTATCATTATTATCCTTTATTTATATAGTGCCATCCATGTACATGGCGCTTTACAAATGTAAAATACAACAGTTGCCCTAAACAAATACATAATACAATGAAAATATACAATGAAAAGGATCCAGGTCACCAGAAGGTGATTCCACACATAAGGGGCAGCGAGAGAAAAAGGGCATAACTGAGCTAAAGAGGAGGAGACTCTAGGCTGGGTAAGAAGGCAAATATTCGCGGATTGTAGGTTTCCAGCTGGCTGGGAAGGAGAGATAAGAGCAGCAAGATAAGGAGGAGCTAAATTATGTAAGACCTTAAAAGTCAAAACAAGAAGCTTATAAAGGATCCTACAAGGGATAGATAACCAATGAAGGGGAAATCAGGAGAGGGGTAATGTGATCGAAATGGCGGGCTAAGAAAATGATTTTAGCAGTAGAATCAAAAACAGAGACCGGAGGGGAAAGATGAGATTGAGGAAGACCAGTGAGTAAAAGATTACAGTAATTGAGATGAGAAATAACGAAAGCATGGATTAAAATCTTGGCAGAAGAGGGAGAAAGGAAGAGTTGGATTTTAGAGATGTTATAAAGAAAGAAGCGACATGACCTAGCAACAGTCTCAAGATAGGAAGCAAAAGACAAAGTGGAGTCAAAAATGAATCCAAGACTAGGAACTTCCTTCACTGAATGGATAAGTGTGTTGTTGACAGTGATGGAAAAAATGGAAGATAAAGAAGGTTTGGGGGGGAAATGAATAATTCTGTTTTCACCATGTTAAGTTTGAGACAGTGATGAAGCATCCATGAAGAAATATATCGTTGTAATAAAGTCGATCCCCCATATCCACAGATTCTGCATTCACAGGTTCAACCAACCATGGCTCAAAATATTCCAAATAAATAAACAAATAATTCCAAAAAGGAAAGATTTGCCATGTTGTATGAAGGATGCCATTTTACTACACCATTGAGCATAACGGGACTTGAGCAACCACGGATTTTGGTATCTATGGTGTGTGTGTGTGTGCGTCCTGGAATCAAACCCTACTGGATACTGAGGGCCCAGTTTAATGTGTAATTGACTCAACAATAACAATGATGAAACAGCTCTTGAACTATCCAGGAGTGGTGGGTGGGATGGAGACATTATGGAGTTTATTTTGTAGACCTTTTAACTATAATAAATGCATGGTTAATTTCAGATCTGCAACATTTGTTTCAGTTGGGAAAACGTCATCAAATTGTGGGCTCTCTCTGATGCTATAACACAACAGGACTCCTATTGTCAGTAGTATTTCAGTAGCTGTAACCATAGTAGGGACATTTGCTTGTGGAGATTGCATTACTTGGACACCATCAGTCATAGCAAAGCCTGGATCGTGAGGTTCTCTTAGCTTCTGTTGGTTGTAATTGCTTGGATCAACTCCATGTTTGGTTGCCTAGAAGGGTGTGGACAGGATTCTCAGAGAAATGCGCCTAACAACTTGCCCAATTCCACCCTGCCAAGGGATACAGTCTTTGTTTATTCCATGAATCGTCAACACTTTTTTTTTCCAATGGTGGTTTTTCTGCAGCTTTGAAAGAGACTGTGATGATGTGTTATATTGAGAAGGGTGGGTTTTTTAGTTTTTGTTTTTTTGGATCTAGCTGAGTGGGTAGGTCTCCAGTTTTATTTGTTAATAACATTTATGTTCTGTCTTTCTTCAACAGAACTTTAAACAGGCATATATAAGCTTCTCAGGAGGGCTGAGATCAAGACACTACTCAGAGCCAAGCCTACTTCGCTTCAACAAAGGTTGCTACATCATCTATCTTTAGGGCAATGCCCTTGGGTAGTTGAACATGTAGTTGGCTTCACAACTCTAATTACCCTTGGAAGAAGCTAATTGTTTGGTCCCATTCCAGTCTGGGTTCATTCCTGACTTTGGAAATGAAACCACTTTGGTAGGACTGTTTGGTTCCTTTTTTCCATCTGGAAATGAATGGGAGTATTGTGAACTATTAATTTTCCTGGACCTCTCAGTCACTTTTGTCACTTTATTACAGTTTGACCACATGACCAGTTGCCATACTAACTAGGGATTTGGGGAGCTGTAGAACCAAAAAAAGTAACGTTTCCATGTTCTGCTATTTGCCACATGATTTTTCTGGATAGCCGGGAAAGACTTGATGTGAATTTTAAGTCACAGAGGTGCATTGTTTTGAATGTTACTAGAGTGGGAGAAAGCTATTGCTTTCACGTTCTCACTGTGGGTTTCTCATAGACATTTGGTTAGCCCCTGTGGGAAACAGGCTAAAGTAAATCTTATGTTCTTAAGTGAAAATCCTTCTTCCCTCATGATAGGCCTCTTTGGGGTTGAGTTTTCTCATCTATCCTGTTTCACTTATGCCACCACTGGCAAGAACTTCAGCAATTTGATGCATCAGCAACCTTGTCTCCACTGGCAATATGTTTGTTTGTTTTTTCATTGCAGAGTCTTTTCATTGCACTGTGATCTAGAAATAGTACAGGTGGCTCTCAACTGGTACCAAGCTGTTAGAATGAAAACAAAATTTACATTCTGTTAAAGGTGAACTTCTTTGGTTGTTCTAATGAGCCATGGAAGTAGAATGTCCCTGCTCTGCTTTTCCCTCTTTCTGGAGGAATGCTTCTAGAGATGGCTTTGTTCACTTGAGTATGGTTCCGGATATGGCTTTGCTCTTAACTGTCAGGTGGCAGTCATGGTCAGAGATATGCCTTTTGATTACTAAGTATTACTGGACACCAACATCTCTCAGGTTGCTTCAAGAGAACATCCAAGGTGCAGTTTATTTGGGGGTCAGCCTGGACCCACATGGCATCTTTCCATATGACACAAACACCTACCTCAGAATGTTAACTCATGTAAATGGAGAGTTGCTCTTGGCCTTTTCACTTCTGATTTTGCAATTGTGAAACTGTATTCCTAGGTTGGCCTGCCAGTGCATGTCATCTTGACTTCTAGAACAGCAGGTTAAAATTTGTTTTGTTAAACATATTAGGAGCTGCTCTTACTTGTTTAATTATATTAGTTATACAGACATTCTTTATATATATCTGTATGTATGTATGTGTATTCATTTTATGATGTTGTTACTATTTCACTAAAACTGCAGTGTACCTTGAGCCTGATTTAATTTTTTTTTTAAAAAAAAATTATAAGTATAAATTGGGGGCTATGGAGTGGTAGAATGAAATGTGAACAGGTTCATAAACAACTCTCTTTCTTCTTTTATGAATACAAAGAAAATTTCTTGCATGAGGTCTAGATTCTGGAATGGCAAAGGAAAGCAAGGGTATTTGGCAATAGTATGAGGTTTTGGGGTATTTGGAGGGACCTTCTGCTCGGCTTGGAGGCAAAATTTTCTCCCAAATCACGTTTAAAAAGTCTGAGGTTTGAAGACTTTGAGGGGGGACAGGTGAGGGCTAAACCAGTGGCTCCCACCTCCTGATCCTCCATATTGCTTGAACTTCAGTTCCCAAGATTTCTGACCATCAGCCATTGGCTGAGGCTTCTGGGAACTGGGAACTGAAGTCCAAGTAATATCAGGAGGTGGGAGCCACTGGTTTAGAGTCTGTCCTGAAGGTGCATGAAGTGTTGGATTTGGATCTGGCTGGGTCCTGGATGGAGATCTTCTGGGTATGCCCCTTTGAGTTGTATTGAAGGAAGCTGTGACTATGAATGCAATAAACAATGTAGAAGAACATGTATAAAAGTGAAAAAGCTAAAGAAGCTAGAAATATTTACCATCAGTATCATTACCTTTATTTACTGCCTCTTCCTGGGATCAATACATTCTTACTGAAAACAGTGTTGGTAGCCACATGGAGTGCATTATGTGCTACTGTTTCTTTGCTTGATTTTGTTCTTATTGTGCAAGTTTTTCAGTATGGTCCTTTGTGATGTGCCTCTTTTTCCCAACTGAAGGAGTTTTACCTGCTCATTTGGCCATGGAACTATAGTTTGTGACAGCAGGGAATGTAAGGTATGATAATAGCCTCCTATTTAGCCTAATTGAATTTCTTTTGTTGGGTAATTTTCATCTGGGATTATTTTGTTTGCTAAACCGCTCAGATTTACAGTCTTAAATTGGGGGTATTTCTGGGGGTGGGAAGGTAGAATGGGGAAACTTATTTCTGCTTGCTTGGCACTTTGCCTTGAACTTTTTAAACTGGAGATTAGAAAGACAAAGGGAAAGGGAAAAGTTTTCTAAAAATCTTTTTTTTTTTTTTTTGCTATTTTCTAATTATTTCATTTTTGACTGAAGCCTACATTACATAATATTGCATTTCCTGTATGGAGGATTTGTATGGGAAGTTCATATACATGCAGCAATGCATAAATTACTGTTTATTTCTTGGGTTGTCTAGCTGTCTCAAACAAAAGCAGGATTTTAAATTGTATACTTTATATTATATTAATTATATTATTTTATTTCATTTATGCCTTGCCTTTCTCCTGGGATGGGACCCAAGGCAGGTTAGAAAATTTTAAGATAAAAGTTAACTGAGAAACTTATTTTGCAAAAGTTAAAAAAAAGTTATATAGCAACTCTGTTATAAGGTGCACAGTTAGAATAGTTTAAAATACATTTAAAACAACCTTTTAATTATAAGGATACAAAAGGAAAAAAAATCAAAGCACATTACTTTTTAACACTTTACTGCCATGTGATTAAAAGGCAAATACCTGCTTAACTGAAAAGGTCTTTCTGCCTGCCAGCTGAAAGAGAGCAAGGAGGGGGCCAGCTGGACCTCCTGTGGAAGAAAGTCCAGCAGCTTGAGAGCAACCATTGAGAAGGCTCATTCCTGTGTCCTTACCAGATGGGCCTGAGATGATGGTAGAACAAAGAGAAAGCCCTTTCCTGAAATCTTAAAACTTAGGCTAGCTTGTATAAGGAGATACGGTTTCACTTTTCTTCAGCCTTGAACGTACAGAGAAGATTAAAATGGAAATCAGATCTTGTAATATGTCCAGATAGGTGGCTATCTTGTGAAGGAATCAAACTGGGGTGCTGAGAACATAGACCAAATGAATAGGTTCTGAATATGTGCTAGGTGACCATGCAACTACTTTGCTGTGTATCCTCTTCAGAGCTTAGAGAAGTTAGTTGTGGGGATTATGGCCATTTCCGCACGGAGCGAGGGAATCGCCCCGTGACGCTACTCACTGGACTTTTGGGCTCCCCAGTCCGGTCCGGACTGCTCTGGAGCAGCGTGTGGCTGCTGCTCCGCACTCCTCCGGGGACGAAAATGGCGGCTTCCGGTTGGCCGAGGGTTTCAACCAACCGCTGAAGCTTGCCAGCCCAAAGCCCGCCCCGGCAGATCGCAGGCTTGCACCAATGCAAGCCTGCAAATCTGCATAAGGGAGCAGGCTTGCAGTGGTGCGCTCCATGCTTTTGAAAGACCTGTTTTTAGCGGTCTTTCAAAAGCATGCTGGATGACCACTTGGGGTCATTCCGGAGTGGGCTGGGGTGCAGATCTACGTTAAGTAGGTCTGACTCAGTCCATTCCCAGGTGCAGACGTCCTCCCTGGAGGACGCTCTGCCCTGTTTTAAAAACCCCGTGTGGAAATGGCCTATGACTACCAAATCTGGGAGTTCTAATCCAAAAATAAATAAATAAATAAAAAGTTCCCTAAACACTGATATGTAGACACAGCCTATAACTTTGAAACTTATGGCACTCGCTTCCAAGGAGGCTCACTTGGCATCCTCTCTTTCTCCTTTTTGCTGGCTTGTTAAACAACTTGTAGGGGAGAAGGAAGTTCAATAGGTATGCTATTCTGGTGACATTAGATGTGTGTTGAATATGTTTTTAATTGTTTTAAATCAATGATTTAATTGAATAGGTTGTTGAATGCTTTTAAACTTTTGTACTACATTTTGTTTAAGCTATTTTGTTCAAATATATTGTAAACTGCTTTGGGTCCCACAATGAGACAAAGGTTGGATATTAAACAAACAAGTTGATCTCTAGGTTCAGCATCAAGAGTTGGCATTGTAGGGCCCCTGCCAAGCCTTATTCCTGCAGGAGGCCCCATAGCTTATCCTTGGAGCCTTCTGGCCCAGGCATTGTTTCTCTGCACTGTTGCTCATGTGCCTTCTCACTATATACAGTCAATTGCAAAAGCATCTTTCACTTGCAGCCCCCTTCACTTGCCTCATGCCGTTCCTCTGGGCAGTTTGATGCACATGGTGAGAGAAGCCAAGAGAAATGGCTGTGGTGGCAGGTATAAAATGCTGGCCCACTTCATGCTGTCATTTTACCAGGAGCCAATGCTGCAGGATGCCACAAGCTGTGGACATTCCCTTACCCTGCATTTGTTTTTTTAGTGACATAAGCATGTATTAAATCAATCCCAGACCTTGGAAACATTACTTTTTGGACTTGCAGTGTCCAAAATCCTTTATTCAACATGACCACTAATCAACCTCTGATTACAAAATATTGCTCCCAGTCCTAAAGAGGATCCTGTGGACTAGAATGAAAATGGTTGGGTTTTATACAGAGTGGAAATAAAGTGGTATGGATATATATGCACAAAATCAAAGGAAGAGAAGGGGGTATTTTCCATCACTTAGTTTTATAAGCGTCTTACTAAAGATAAAGCAAATAGGCTTTACATTAGTAAATCTATATAAATGACAGTTCTTATATTGAGTATCGTTTCTTTGGTAGAGCTGCATGCTTGTAAAAATATTTTCTTGGAGTGTGTTAAACTGTGTTGCATAAAAAATGACTGTAAATGCAGACTAGATTCAGACAATACCTGTTAAGGTTCACAGGCTTGCCTAAAGGCAGTGTGGATCACCCAGATTGGCAACATATTTTCATGGGTGCTTCCAGAAGAGAATTTTATCATGCAGTCACCCTGCCTCATTCATGAAATCAGGGGTGGTAGAAGTGAAGTCATAATAGTCCTTTATTTGTAACCTTCCTTTCCTTTCCCATTTATGTTCTCATCTATAACCAGTGAAACACCTCAAAATCTGTTAAGCAAGGAAGCTGGGAACGGGTTTTTATAGGTAGCACTAGGGGTTGTTGGTGGAGGTACCTGTGTGTTTATGTACCCATGGCACTCATGAATGCCTCATGAATGCTAAATGTTGTCAGTTCTATCTGTTGCAGAAAGGCAGGTCTATTCAACAGAATATTTTTTCTGTTAACCCACCTTTGGAAAGATCTGGTGAAGAAAAGGATTTGTTCGGGTGTGTGCTGCGCTGGAACTGAGTGTAGTTCCAGGACTCTGCAAGATTTCGTTTGATGCCAGACAGTGACACACATTACTGTGGGAAGATAAGCTTTATTCGCTGCAAATGATGCAGTAGATGGTATACAACACAGAAACACTGAGATTCTTTCACAGCTTCTCCTCACTGCCAATGGTAGAACTGTATCCCTAAACAACTGATTCTACCCAAGCTATCCTTGGCCTGCAATTTGATTCCTCATGGTATAGAATCATTGGGCTGAGGTTAATGGAAGACGGACTCCTAAGGGTTATATAGTACAGAAGCTCTCCCCTAGTTTGTTCCCAGCTTTTACATATTTTCCCAGGTTCAAATTGCCAAGCTAAGATAAAAAAGTAAATACAGTCATTAATGCAAATTAGCCTTATCCATACTACTGGAGAGCTGTTAATATTTGGACCGGATGTTAACAAGAACTTCAAAATCCATCTCCCTGGTGACAGAGGCCCAACTCACTACAGATGGTTTCCTGATCCAAAATTAAATAAACAATTGAATAAATAATACAAATCCTTTTATTATTTCTTACTTTCTATCCCACTTTTCTTCCTCTGAGCTCAAGATGGTATATTTGGTGCTCTTCCTCCTCACATCATATTCACAACAGCCCTGTGAGGGAGGCCAGGACTGAAAGAGACTGATCTGGCTCAGTGAGGATCTCCCAAATCCCAATCCAACCAGGGATGGACCATTGTTCTAGCACTGTAGGCCTCTTTTCTGATTGGCCAAGGACTGAAGGGCTGTATTCTTTCAAAATAATAATTACATAAGATTATTAAGGACATATTAAATAAATGTTTCCCTTTTGTATGTCTCACCCCTTTTCCCAAAGCCTTCCCCAGTTGCCCAGCCCATACTTTTCTCTCTCTAAATAGGAACCCTGCTTCTGAGTAAACATTGTGAGGATTGTGTCTTCTAAATCTGATTTGAAATTTCTGTTCCATTATGAAATGGGCTGGTATTTGTGGGATGAAAATGAACTAAACCTCAGAGAGATCATCTCTTCTCATCCTTGCTCTTGGAGCCAATCTGTTTTTGGAGAGTGACTGCTTCTCCTCTCTCTAATTTGTGCCCGGAAGTGGGGAAAGTGGGGACTGAAGGAAAAATTCATTTGGGAGGGCAGAATTTTCATTTTCTCTTTCCCCTGCAGCTACACCCCTTGGTGGGGGTGGGAGTCAAGAAGTAGTGGCAGCGCCAGTAGTGAGCAAATGGCCAGACCCCCATTGTCCCGGGAAGCTGGAAAGGTAAAGCAGATGCGCTATTACCACTCACCACCAGCAGTGCCTCCTCTTGTTGTCAGCTGCCTTGTCACCTTCTCCTTGTTGCTTTACGCTCTACCTCCCGTTTTCAGCAGTGCTTTTAATTTTTTTTCTCTTCAGCGGAGTTTGGAGGCTGTAAAAAGGGAATTGGGACCACATGCAGCTTGGGTGGGTGAGTGTCAACATCTGCCCACTCATGCACTGACCACTATACTATATTGACAACAGCCCTTTCACACTACACAGCTATAGCAAAACGATTCTACTTTAACTTCCATGGAATTCTAGAGTTTGTAGTTTACTAAGGCACTAGAGATCTCTGTCTGGGAATTGTAAATACTCCTCCCTAAACCACAGATCTTAGGATTCCATGGAATGTTGTCATGACAGTGGAAAGTGGAATTATAGTGCTGTAACTGTGTAGTGTAAAAGGTCTCCAAATCAAATTTGTTGGAATTTTTCTGTCAGAACAGTTTTTTAAAATAAATATCATTTCATGAAATGAGCCATATATGCTACTCCTCCTCTCTCTTTATATGACAATTTCAGTTGCAAGTAGACATTTCATCAGCTCTTTTGAACATCCAGTGAGCCTGTTTTCCCCAAGATTTGCTATAGGACTGGTTCCTCTTAAGCGAACATATGAAGGTTTTAAATAGTTTCCAGAGGGTGCTGGACCTGTCTTTACCTTATAATGGAATTTCAGTCATCTAGAGTTCAGACAACTTGTTTAAATATGTTTGCAATGCAACTATTTTCTCTGATGAGGGCAGGGAATACAGATAACAGAGGAGATCCCAAGGGGAGAGTGACCTGAATTTCCCAATCATGAGAACATTTGTGTGCTCTGAAGCAAGCACACCAAATGGAACAAAATGCAAGGCTCTAATGGGGAACTGGTTTGGAAAGTGCCATTAAAGAAATAGTGCTAAACTCATTTTAAAAGTATGAATGAACAGAATTTAATCTATAGGGCTCAATTCGGCCAAAGTTAAGCATTTTAGTATGCTGTAGAATTATATCACAATTTATGCTGAGTATTGTTGTTGGCTTACCCCAGAACTATAACTTGTTCTCACAGTACCTTTCATACGTAAATGTTGACCCTCCATGCAAAAGGTGTGATCTCCTTGAATGTGTTACAACTAGTCATACAAGGTTGTGGAAAGACCAGGATATTTACTCATTGTTCAATGAGCAGATGGAATGCAGTTAAACCTTTCATTCTCCTGCATAGTAGGACACATAAGTCATTCCCCATGGGCCATCTAGGACCTGTGAACATTCTGCAGTCTCTCAAGCATGTACTAGCATTGGCTAATTTGCTGTGGTCCGAGGATCATTTTGTCAATTATAAATGTGTGTTTTTTAAAGACCTATATACAATGGTTTATTGTAGGGGACTGGATTCTTGAAGTTGTTCCTACTATTGAAATTAGATACTAGTATAACACTTGATCTCAGCTCTGAGTAAATGAGAAGCTAATAATTATGACAGCATGCCTTTCAAGTTAGAAGGTAGACTACAAATATTCAAATAATACACAGTTTAAAAGCAAGCAAACAGCACTTCCAATAAGTTCATTCTGGATGAAAGCAGTTAATCACTTAAAACATATATTCATTGTTGGGATCAACAAATAGAACTTTATAAATATATCAGCAAAACTGACTAATTATCTAGAATATTGGCTTCTGCCACCTTCAGTTGCTCAAAATAAAATCGAGCTGCATTAAGGGCGGCAGTTCAGAAAATTTTATTACCAACATTCTTCAGAGGCTGATGGTGTTAAGTATTCTCTGCTAGGTTGAGGCCGTATGGTGTTTAAGGTATTAAGTCTGTGGATCCAGAAATTCTTCCATATATCCAAAGTACTTGAGAGGGATGACACCTCAAGTCCAAGCACAGACAAATCAGAGAGGCTGTGGTGTTATGAGTTTAAATGTCATGCCACTGGTTCTGCAAACATTCTGGTCAGGATTGCAGACTTGTGATTCCTGAAATGCTTATGCAGATCTGTGGTTGTTTTCCCCATGGGATGAAAATGGGATCTCGTACTTCTCCACTGAATGACATAAATCAGATTGTATGACCAGCAGGAGATGTTTTAATAGAATAGGCCCTGCCAGTCACTGTACTCCTAAAGTTGACTTGTCTTCTTAGGCTATACACGAGTAAAGCAATGTTTGGAATCACAAGGGGCTCAAATCCAAGGTTGCTAACTGGTGTTTTAAGGACAGCTTTTAGCAACAATCTCCATAGATTAGGTGGTTGGTGGAAGCTCTAATATAGAGCTTGCTTATGGCTCTAGCACAAGGCACAAAAGAGCCAGTGCAGTATAGTGGTTTGAGCATGGGACTACAACTCTAAAGACCAGGGTTTGAATCCTCAGTCAGCCATGGAAACCTTCTTGGTGACCTTGGGCAAGTCACATTCTCTCAGCCTCAGCGGAAGGCAAAGGCAAATCACTCTTGCCAAGAAAATCCCATGATAGATAGGTTCATTTAGGGTTGCCGTAAGTCAGAAACAACATGAAGACAACAAATAAGGCACAAGGGTAAGCCAGGCAATCCTCCATGGAGACAATAGTTTGGGCTACTCCATGGAGTGGCCATTTAAGCATCACCAAAAAAAAAGCAATGTGTCATCAAACCAGCACTGGGTCAAAGAGGATTTACAATTGCATATGCTAATTTGCAGGTATGGATGGAAAGTTAGAGAAAATGACTATAAATTAATTAGCAATACATACTTTGCATTAGCAGAGGAGACTCTGCCTGACCTGTATGTCTGCTTATGTTTAGCATCTTCAAGGAAAAAGTTCTCTCACAGTTTTTCATCTCTAACTGGTCCTGCACAGCCAGCTCTTCCAAAAGAGGTTTCCTTCAAACAGAGGGTTGTCCTCTGTCAAGCAGAACACATGGCCACTCTACTGCATTGGCTTCTGGCAAGAAAGTCTGAAGACTGCTCTCCAGGCCTCTCTATTATACTTTTTCAACTCAGACACTTGTGAATAGATAGTATTGTCTTTTTGCTCTGAACCAAGTCCTCATAAGTCAGCTAAACTTTCTTAACCTTCCTGACTCTTGTGAATCTTCTGACAGTCAGAAAAATGGGGTCAAAATTACTCTTTGCATGACAACTTCCAGAATCCCCAAGTTGGCTGGAGAATTTTGGAAAGTGTAGACCAAAAAAGACCACAGTAAAGGCAAATAACATTGGTAAACTCACTTCCTAGATTTCCCTGTTTTGTGTACTGCTCATGTATGTAGTGTGGATCACCCCTCCGCTTCTTCTTTCCATCAAATCTGCTATTGCTATTGCTTCCTTTTCAGCCCACCCCTTCCTCTCATTGGCTTTGGTTCTGCTTGTATAGTCTAGCAAGCTTTGTGTGGGTGAGCAGAGTCTGAGAGAAGCAGCAGGGCCAAGGAAGATCAGGCAGTAAAATAAAGTCTTGATGACATATTTCAGATTTTGTGGACTATAGGTTATCTGATTGTCAAGGGCACTGCTGTAGTCTGGGAAAGTCTGAAAGAATTTCCTCCTGTTTCTGACTTAAAACACAAATCAACAAACATTTTGGCCCTTCATTTCAGTTACTTTCCAAGTGTAAGTGTGTCTTGTTTACATTTTAAAAATCCATTAACTGCTTATCCCTTTTCTCCTCATTTTTCCTCTTCTTGTAATGATTTCCCACAGATTGAAACCAACTGGTTTTTAAATAAAAAAAAAATGCAGACGACCCAGGAAATAATGCTTACAATGCTTTATAATTTATTCTTTTTTTTTTTAATCTGCCCAAATCCATTACAGTCATCTTTGCGTTTCTTCCCGCAAAGTTTCCTCACTCTTATTCCCATTCGTTCCCACATGGAATGTTCCCACATCGTGTTCAACCTGTGGGAAGGAAAAGGATGACTATTGCCTTCTGAGGCATTTTCACAGGTAAAAAAATTACACTAGCCTGCAGTGTGGATTTTCTGATAAAAGCATGGTGTTGCTCTTTGTGCGTCTGACTCCATGATATTTTAGCCATACTAAACAATTCTGTGTAGCTTTCCTGCCCTCCTGTCTTGTTGTGTCAAGTCATTTACAAGTTATGGCGACCCTAAAGCAAATCTATCATGAGGTTAGCTGCAGCTGACAATGTGTGAGATGCTCAGGGTAACCCAGTGGGTTTCCATGACTGAGTGGGGAATTGAACCCTGCTCTCCACGGTTATAGTCCAATGCTCAAAACCACTACACGATGCTGGCACTCTAAGCTACCCTCCTTTTCTGAACTTGCATAAGAATAAGAAGTTGTGTCATCCTACGAGGATAGAAAGCTGGGTGGCCTCAAGCAGCAGTCTTGGCTGTGATGAAAGGGCAGTAAATTATTGAATTAATTGTTACTGTATTTTTGCTTACCAGCAATGGTGGCTAGTAGTTTCCCCATCAGTGATGCAATGAATCCATTCTGGCTTTTAATCTGACCATTTGAGAAGTTATCAAGGGGGCTGAACTATTTTGAGGACAGAGTTCAGTACCTTGAATACCTTTGTAATTGCAGAGAGCATTAAGTGCCCCAGTGAGGTGGAGGCTTCCAATTGCCATTGATTTCCAAGAGAGAGAGAGACATGGTAATGGGATTTCCTGCTTCCTTGGCCTGGTTTGGATGCTGCGTGTCTTGATTTTGATGGCTGCGTGGTGCCACTTGCTGCTATGCCTCAGGCAGCACAATGACTTAGGTCAGTAGAATAAAACCAAACAAAAACAGGTAGCAGATGTATCTGGATGTTGCCTGTATGTTTTGCCAGTTTAAATATTGTCACGTTCTTTCCTGGAGGCTTGTGGATATACTTTCCCATGACAGGAGTGCAGATATCTGAAGGCTGTCCACCAGAGAGTACTGATAGTGGTGGGTAGGATCTGTGCGCATTCAGGACTATACATGTATGTGTTTGGTACTGCCATACAAGTTAAACAACCTCCAGATCTTGGGAAATCTCTCTCTCTCTCTCTCTCTCTCTCTCTCTCTCTCTCTCTTTTTTTGAACTCACTGAATCCCAGTGGCTATGCTAGCTAGGGAATTAAGGAAATTGTAGGTCGAAAAGGAAATTTTCCATGTTCTGATAAAAGGCGGCCACACATAGGCCTAAATCTTGTTGTTAGTCCTGACTAAAATAGACTTGCTAAATCAATGGGATTTACCCACATGTCGACTCACCATTCAACATTTAACTGAATGGGTCTGCTCTGGCTGAACTAAGCAACAGGATGCTAGCCAGAAGCTGTTAACAGCAGCCTCCATGCAGCAGATGACAGTGAAATATTTTATTTCTTCTTCTCTTTACTGGCTTCCCATTTCTCCTAAGTCTCTCATGGAATCACTTCTCAAGATTTTGTTTTGCAATGTTAGCTGGAGTGCAGGAGAAGTGAGACAAAAAGAGCTTTGACAGTTTCACATCAGTGCTTCTGGAAGAAGTGAAATTAATCCAACTCCATGGGCAGGAGCTTGAACAAATGTTCTTTCTATCCAAAGTCTAAGAAGCATTTAGTCCTACCCTTTGAAAAAGCATGCACAATATGAATATCCCCTTAAAGTGAGATTAACTCTGCACATGCCCCTTTTTCTACAATTACTACTTTTTGTTGTCTCACATTTCAGGGAATCCAGAAAATATTGCCATACATCTGCAGTACTTTGTCTTCTGTATGGACTTTATGTGTTTTCTAAGATCTGATCAGTGGCAGTGGGGCTTCTTTTGCTCGTTTAGATTTTTTTTTTTTTGATGGCTCTGAAATTCAGCTGAAGCACTAGATTGTCAAGTAGTAAGAGGACAGCAGTTTTAGTGCTCCTGTGCCTTTATTTAATTCCTTCTTGTTTGCAGATCCTATGCATTGTGTTGCAACCTAGGAAAGAGTGATCTGTGGCTTAATTAAGTGAACTAGTATCCATTTCTGCTTCTGTAAAGAGTGTTGGAGGCTCTAATTCTTCCTTTCTTTACAGTTTACATGATGAAATAGAATTATTTTACTACAGAAAAGTGGAAAAGAAAAAATAATAATGTACAAGTGCCAGTAATCTAAAATCTACTCCTGCACAGAGGCAAAAATGGACATTTAGGCAATTAACAGTGCAAGTCAACACGTCTATTACAAAGAACATAACTTCCTCCCAGGTCAATATATTTAGGGAAATAGCCTTAAAAGAGGATCATTAGGAATATGGACCAATAATCTTTTGGCCATGATGAATGGGAAGCAAGACAGCCAGATGGAAAGGAGAGCAGGGTCCTGCATTTTAACAATTTTGGAGGTGTGCTTTTCTTGAAATGTTAGAAAGCTGCTGTATTTTCAAAGATTTGGTATTCATAGTTGGTTTCCTTTGTATGTGCATAATACATAATGCAGACATATACTCCTGTGTGTGGAAAAAGACCACCCCTAGGACCTGACATCCTAAAAAATTAAAATGGGTCATTCTAGGCATGGTGGGTTTTCTTTTCCATTCCAGTTTAAGACAAGGAGATGCAAAATACTAATGTAAATCCCCTTCTGTAAGGCCATCAAGCATCAACGCATAGATTGTATGGCCAATTTCTATGGGAATGCTGTCCCTTTTGACGCAGTCCTCCTAATGCACTTCATAAATGTGAGTCTGAATGGAACGTCATGCTAAAAACATCCAATAATAACTTTCACAGACCATTAAGATTTAAAGCTACAGTGTGAGAGTTTATTACAAAGGAGCTCTGAGGTGTTGTACTTTCCTAATATCAGCATATGCTTTAAGCTGGAAAGTTAGTTTTGCCCAAGGGAGTTATTTGTCCTGAAGTATGAGGTAAGATTTTGCTTTGGCTGTGTATTTATGGTCTGAAAGAGGCTGCCACTGCCTCGTACCTTTCTGTTGCGAGAAAACCAGGAATCCAACAGGAAGAAGCAGAAGATGGCCATTTTCCCCATTGCACTTATTGTAACACAAACACTTTCAGAGCATTATTATTTGTACAATCCTAGGCTTTATTAGCCTGTTTTATGGTCTCTTACCTTTCCCCACTAGAATTTTTTGGGGAAAAATTACCCTTTTGGTATCTCCCAGAATCTTCCAGCTGGCACAGCCATGTTGGGGGGCTGTTCTAGAAGAGAGTCATGAGCAGGTATCTGGTTCTGTTATTGTGTTAGCTCGAGGCTCATTGTGGTAGCAATCATACCTTTTCAGAGTTACCATAAGGGTAATATTCAATACAGTGTTTATTGATTGTGCGAAGCAGTTGTACAGCTGATTATGCATCTGAAAACAGTAGCGTAGCGATGAAGGGGACGATGAAGGCAGTTTGCCCCTGGTGGCAATGTTTTTGGGGCTCGTAGCCACATCCCCCGCGCACTGCAACCACACCCCCATGCACTACGGTCATGCCCCCATGCACCACAACCATGCCCCTGCATGCCATTACCACACTCCCTCCTGCCCCCACCACACCCCAGGATCCACCACTGACTGAAAACTCATGTGACCGATTCCCAACCTTGTGGACAACTTTGCCCAACTGCTTTGCACCATTGCTAGTACAAAAGTGCAATCCAGCAAGCTGTGCTAGTGGAGATTTTTACTCTGGTATCATTAGACTAGATTTAGGTTCTCCAAAATAACCTTTCCAAGCTCTCTTTCACCGTAAGTCTATTGTATATTACATGCACTCCTGAAATCTCCTGCTTCTTGTGTATGGTTAGTTTCTTTCTGGTTGCATAAACAGTGGCTCTTTGAATCTGAACACCAGACAGAAATACTGCACTGTAAAGTGTTCCATATCCTTCAACCCTTCAGAGATGAAAACTGGGACAATGTGTGGCCACTTAACATCAGAGTGTGGTGAAGGTGGCGAAAGCTATTCATGAGGAAGAATGGACAAGCAATGAGAGGGCTGTAGCAGTTTGCTTTTGCTTGAGCCTACTAGGAAGGGCAAGATTTCACCCCATTTTCTCCTCCCTACAGCTGAATTAATTGAGTAAAGCTACATTTGCACTTTGAAGTCAGTTTGCAGCAGCTGAGTAAGCTGAGGATATGGGGGGGGGATGGGAAGAGGAGGAAGAAACTGGGAGATTTTAAAAGTACTTAAAAAATGAGATAACAAAATATTAATTGGGACTGTCCCGGCCAGCCAAGGACAATTGGAGAGTATGATGTTGCCTGTTCAGGATTTCAACCATACCTTTCCACTTCTTCCTTTAGTTCTCCTCTATAATCGGTCAATATTTCATTCTCCCCCCACCCAGCATTTTGTTACTTTTCCAAACCTCAGGGTTCCCTCAGTGCATGGGTGTTGTTGTTTTGCCCGTGTGAACAATGGTACTTACAAATTGAACCCTCAAACAGTGGATGTGATGGTGACAGACAGACAAGTAGTTTGTAATATGGATATGAACACATTCTACCATAGCTATGAGGAAAGAAATCTAGGCTGAGCATTAAAATAATTTTTGGTTTATGGAAAAAATACTTGAGCCTAAATTCGGTTATTAGTACCAACTATACCAGACAAAGTAAATCGATTGGCAAATGGCAAGTCAACATTTATGTAAATTCCATTGATTCAGTGGATCTACTCTGGTTAGGCCTAGCCATTGGATTTAGACGTTGGCAGGGAAAAGGCTCTGTTTTAATATTGATACAAAATTTGTTTTTTTAAATAGGATGAGAAAGTGTGATCACCAGGGCTGTTTTCGATATGCTCAGGGCCACCATAGCATCTCCTCATTTTCCCCATTTTTTCCCTGTGAAATATGCGTACCATGTCTTCCATGCCTGCTGTCTTTAAGGGAGCTGTCCAAGGTACTGAACTTACTTTGCAGATAAGGTTCGGCACGTTAGATAGTTCTTTTAAAGTTCAGAGTAGAACCTTGAGTGGATTCACTATCCCATTGAAGCACTAGCCCCACCCCCCTGGATTTACTGCTGTAACGGGATGGAGATGTGTTATAGACATTGATAGGGGCAGGCTGTAGTTCTTCCTTAAACACCCACTGTCATGTGTACAGATGTATCTATTTATTAACAGCATTTACAAGTCATCTTTCTAGTAACAATTGCTGAACACAGCACACAAAGTTTTTCCAATTTTACAGTGCATCCTTCAAGTACCAATAATGTGTGCGCTGAAATCATGCCTACTCTATTAAGCGTGCAGCACCCCTAAAACTTTCATATCCAATGTATATCACTTCCCCTTTTTATTCTTCTTCTATAGCAACAAGTGAATGCCTCTAGGGATGAACGGATATATATGCTGAAAAAAAAGTTAGTGTCTTGTTATACCAGATCAGGTCCATCAAGTTAAACATGTATTCTCTGAGTGTATCCAGTCATGAGTCCTGTTCTGGACAATGCAGTCAAACATGCAACTGTTTGGGATTTGAAGTAGGACAACCTGCAATGCCAGTGTGATGAGCATCCAGTGCTGATGTTTTTCATGCTGTATCAATTCAGAGGCAGAGAATATTAAGATCCCTCTTTTCATCATTTCATGCGAGGTAAGGCAGACCACAGCTCCTAGCATGTCTTTTTTAGCAAGGAACCCTCCAGTGACTCAATAATCATTTAAATTCTTCCATAAGCACATTGTCGCTATTCTCCTAAGCCCACCCTCCTAACAGCATGGCTCTGGAGCATGTTATCCACTGACTTCTAGATAGGGACCTCAAATGCTTTTTTCTCTGAAGTGTGATTCAGTGGTGCCATTACCTTTTCAAAGAGGTAAAGTCCACAGATCCCATGTCTTGTGACAATGAGCAAAAAAGTAGCTCATCAGGATCACTGAAAACAATGTTTGAAACTGCATGTGTAAATGATTCTCTTTAAGACAAAAGGGTTATTCTCAAACATGTATGAAACCATTATAAAGGACTCATTTGGCACACAAAAAAAATACAAAGTTAATGTGGGAGACAAATTTTAGAAGATCTATTTCAGATGAGAGCTGGAGGAAAAATTTGAACTAATCCACCATTTAAATCAATCTCAGCTTTTTCCAAGCAATTAATAGTAAAATCAGTTCAGAGGGGGCATGTGGTAACACCTGATAAATTACATAAAATTAATAATGTAATATCACAAAATCATTGGAAACAATATAAGAGTGTAGGCACCTTGGAGCATATGTGGAGTTTTTGCCCTAAGGTTATTGATTTGGAGAAAAATATTCTAAACTAGGTAAATCAAATGACAGGGCTAAATATTGTTTGCTTAGAATCTTTGTTAATGTTATCAGGTTTTAATGGGAAAATGCAGAATGACCACAAAAATATCTAATTTCATTCATGACTGGAGCTGCTAGAGTCAAATATCAAGATCTTAGGAAAACACTGAAGTTTCTGCAATGCTGACTGGAAAGGCTTCAGTGGACTTCTCTATCTTAAAAATTGACAATATAAGCTCACGTGGCAAGGCAAGAAATTTTAAAAGACAACTTTGTGGAACTGTGGAATCCATTTATATCCCAAGTTTCAGACTCAACAACAGATCAAGGCCCATCATTAATGCACAGGACTTTTTGGCATGATGCTTTTTTTTTTTAAAAAAAAATCCAAAATATATTTAATATAAGGACTATTATGGAGTTGGTTTTCCAAATGACACCGGAGCTGCATCACTAACTCTTAATGTAAATTATAACAAAAATGTTTTTGGAAAGTTGATTTCTCTAAGGAAAAGTATATCGGGGTAGCTTTATGGGTAATTTACCATAGATTGGCAACAGTGTTTGATTCCCCTCTGTATAGTAAAAATGGCCACCAAATGATGTCCCCTCTCTAAATTATTCTGTTGCAGTAAAGAAAGCTGTGAGTATACAAGAGTGGATTTGGGTGCATAGCTTTTGTGAGCTATGTTCAGTTCTGCTACTCAAAACCAACTTCTCAAAATTGTTTAATCTTAGAATTTTTTCCCTCTGCCTGGCTTTAAATGGTCCATCATGGGGTTCTAGAAAAAAAGTGGAGCAATTCAAAATATTAATTTTCAAATTTATAGCCAATATAGCCCAATCTCTTTTTCCTCCTCCTTAAACATGAATCTTCATTTTGACAAGCAAGAGTTAGCTTAGGAGTAAAGGAAGGAAAATGCTCCCAACTTTTCTTTCTTCTTTGCACAAAATGAGATAAACAGAAGGCAAATTGGGGCGGGGGGTGGCGGCGGTGAAAGGTCATGCAAGCACATTCCGAACTGTGGAACTATTGGGTGAAGGAAGATTAGACACTCTCAGTGGAGTTTATCAGGAACAGTTAAACACCTTTGCATACTTCTCCACCTTCTAACAGCAGCAGCAGCATTTTTGAAAACAGCCGAGAGGCTAAAGCAACATCACCAACCCAGAGTGAAACAACAGACATGTTAAAATGGAAGCCAAATGTGAAGAGTTCCTTATCTCTCTTCTAGTAATTCTATGTCAATGTACCTAGGCATTCTAACTCAACCAAACAATAAAGGGAGACAGTGGGAAGATTAAGGGCAAGCAAGAGCCTACGGTGTCCTTGTGTCCTCTCTTTTCCTTCCCCTTATCTTTGCTTCCTCCACTTTTCAAAGGTGATATGTTCATCCCAGAAAGCTCTTCTTCCCATGACTTGCACGTATGCTTCTTTTGGGTGACTTTGTGAAAGATGAAGTCAAGATGCTGACAGTCTTCCAGACCCTAGGTCTGGAAGATGTGTTCTTTTAATTTTGATTTTTAAAAGTAAAACTCAAGGACTTATGTGTGGTTCCTATCCACCCACCTTTGAAGAGACACTTCTTCAATGATGCTGTATTCCATAAAATGGGCTAATTTTACTTTTGTTCTTCCCTGTCTTGGGCAAGGAAGACAGGGAATAGGCAGGGAATCTACTTTGAATAGATTTTCAATACATTCAAGATCTTCTATTTGATTGCTTCCATACATCTTACAAGAATGATTTGGGTGTTAGACTAGAACTCTGAGAGACCAGGGTTTAAATTCCCATCTGACCATGGAAATCCATTGGGTGGCCTTGGTCAAGCTTCACTCTCTCAACTTCAGAGGAAGGGAAAGGCAAATCACCTCTGAACAAATCTGCTCTCGGTGTACATGCATGGGTTGCCATCAGTGTGCAGACACTGGGCATAGGGGCATTGACTGAGCATGCAGCTTTTGGGTGGGGCAGGAAGGTACATGGAACACAACAGGAGCTAAACACTCTACATAGTACAGGAAGTCAACAGCAACTCGAAACATACCTCACACTGGAAGGTTGAGAAAGCATAATGCTAAAACTCAGCAGTCTGGAAGCACCAGCAATTCCATTTGTGTGACAACAACTTGGAAAGATGGAAAGTATTTCACTCACACCCAGTAAATGAATAAGTGACAGCTATTGGGTTTACATGGGACTTATTACCTATTGCAGGGGGGATCTGCAAGGCAAAATTTCCTAAGTACACTAGACTGTCCACATTCACAGGGGATAGGCGCACAGAAGTAAAAGCAAAAGTAAAAAAAAAAAAAAAAACCCTGTGAATAACTCTCCCTTCCTTGGGTGCCCTGCCCAGGAGAGCACTGGGGACAAGATCGCCCTCCCCACTTCCCTCTGCCACCTGCCCCGGGTGTGACTGTGCCCACAGCGGGCTGGCAGCAGAGTGGGGAGGGCGAGATTGCCCTTTCCACTTCGCTCTTGCATCTGCCCTGGGCATGATCCTGCCTACAGCTGCCTGGATGGGGAACTGGGTGAAGGAGATGGCCCCTCTACTTCACTGTCCCACCCACAGTGGGCGCGATTGTTTGCGCCGGGTGAGAAAGCGAAGGGGACAAGATCTTCTCCCTGCAGTAGGGAATGGGAGGAGGAGAATGGGAAGAGACAAGCTACACTAAGAATAATCAAATCTGTGAGTATCAAACCTACAAACGTGGAGAGAGAACTGTAATTATTCCCAGTTTTCAGTGAGGGCACCTACCAGACTGAAGGAGGAAGAGTTGCTCCTCTCACCACTGGACAAACTCTGACTCAGGAGCAACTACAAGAAAGCTTCTGGCTTTACTGCTTCTAAGCCCACAATTTTAAAACCCTCTGGGATTTTAGGTGTTTTACCTCTCAGCCTTACCAAGCAGGTTAACCCTCTGAAATATCAAGATGCCTCATGAAGCACATTTTATCCTTAGAAAGAATCATGCTTAGACTCTTCACTTAGGAAAACAAGAAAACTAAGCTTCAGTCTAATTGTTAGTCCCAACTAGAGCAGACCTATTAAATTAATAGGAATTTAGTAAATCAGCATGTATGTAAGTTTTATTGATTCACTGAGTCTACTCTTGATTGGGTTGAGGCCCTAGTGATTATTACAGGAAATGTGTTGTACTTGGTAAGATGATAGGAATCCTTAAGGTGGATGTGCACAGAGCCATGCTTGCTGCCAGCCTCTTGAGACCCAACCCAAGATGTTCTTGCAAAGGAGAGAGACTCAAATGTGATCAAGAAATTGCAAGTGTCATCAGCAGCCCTTTGATTTTTCCATCTAGAATTGGAAGAAAGGTCAGAATATTTCAGAAAAAGTAAAGAACAGTCTGGGAAACCCAATGAACTACCTCTCTCTCTGTCTCTCTCTCTCTCCCCCTTTCTCTCATTCCCTCCCCCTCTCTCCCCCTCCCCACTTCCTTTTCTCCCTCTCCCTCATAAAAGTAAGCTGAGTTTTGTTTTGTCACTTCCAACAAGATGCATTTCAATCCCCATCCTCTACAGCAGGGGTTGGAATTGTGTGACTGTTTACATGTTGTTGGACTGTAACTCCCAGCAGCCCTGGACAGCACAACCAATGGTGAGGAATACTAGGAGTTTCAATCCAGTTCTAGAGGGCTGCATTGTTCTTATCCTTGCCCTATGACCATCAAGCTTTAAAGAAACCAACTGACAGCAGAAAGAGAAGCAGGACAGGACTTTAATACCTTTCTCTGACCTTCCCTCTGCAATACAGTTTTGTAGGTGGGACATACTTTCACTATTCACTGGGCTGGGTGCAAAAGTAATACCCTGAACACAAGCCACCAGCTGGGTTTTGAGATAGGTGACAACATTAACCTGAATTTTGGTCCGAATACTTACTAGGTCTGTACCTCTTCAAATGAATTTTCCAGTGCATACCTTCTCTGGTCAGTTTTTGTTTTGTTTTGTTTTTTTAATTCCAGACCAAGAGAAATGTGAAACTGAATACAAACATCATATTAAAAAACAAACAAACAAACAAACAAACACCCTTGCTGTCTTTTCTAAATCAACTTCCTTAAAATTTTGGACACATCTCAACCACATCTATTGGATATCAAGAGAACACTCCAATAGTGGAGAAAATCCAAATGGTATGTTGGTAGGATCAAGAAATAGACAGAATAGCTACATTCCTAAATTCTGTTAAGTCTTATGGTGCCATTTATCTATCAGAACCACAAAATCAATGAGAAGGTATTACAGAAATTCAGTACTTGTTAGGTAATAAACAGATAATGATGACATGAAAATCAGATATGAATGTCCTGAGAATACTGTAATTGAATTTGTGGATTTTTACATCAAACAAAATAAGGCACATTGCACTGTCAAGTTATATAAGGTCATAAGCACAACTCTACTGGATTAGATCTATGGGGTATCGTATCTCATTTTCTTTTACCACATTGGTATATTTCGGAAGTCTATAGGAAGTCCGCTACAGTATGTGAGTGCAAGAATACTCTCCTACTTGTGTTCTCAGACGACTGAAGTTTTAAGAAGCATAGTGCCGTGTGTGTGTGTGTAAAATATGTAGCCATCGTGACTGGGAGCCATTGATAATTTTATCCTCCATGAATGTGTTCAGCCTCTCATCTAAATTTGGCAGCCATCCCTTCATTTTATGTTAGCAAGTTCTACTGTTTTAAACATGCATGCATGAAAAAGCACTTTGTTTTTGCCCTCATTCTCCAACACTTTTCAATTTCATTGAATAACCCAGATTATAGATTTGTGAGAGATGGGAGAACTCCTTGACCGCTATATCCACACCATGTATTTCATCTCTCTCCATTATGTTTCCCCTTATTATTTTTCTAAGGTAAAAGTGCCAAACATTGCTCCCTTTCCTAATGGGGAAGCTGTTCCAACCCCTCATTCTTTTGATTGTCCACTTCTGCACATTCTTTAGAGCTACAACATCCATTCTGAAGTGCAGTGCCCAGAACTATGAACAGTGTTTTACATGTAGCTATTCCAGAGATTATTCAAAGGTATTGACAGTTTTATTTTTCAGAGTACTGTACATTGGCTCAGTGTTTTCGTCAACCTATCCAGCATAACCCCAAGATTTTTTTCTTGGCCAACCACTGTCACTTTGAGTCCAATCAGGTCGTATGTGAAGTTAGGAGTTTTGGTGGTACATCACTTCACAACTGCAGATAACCATTTTCCCAGTTGGAAGGGTTTCCTTTGGATATCTTTGCTTTCCTGTAGTTTGTGAAAGGAAAAACAAAAGCATACTCTAAATGATTTGGTGTCATCAACATGACTACCTGATGGTTCAACCCTAACTGGAGACTTTTTATAAATAAATTAAAAGATACCAATCTTAATATGGTTCTTTGGAAGAACCCTACTGTTTACATACTTCCCTAGTGAGAACTCTTCTTTTATTCCTTCTTTCTTTTTTTCTGCTCTTTAGCCAGTTATGAGTTCAGAAGATGATCTTTCCAGTTATCCCATGACATGAGTTCATAACAGGTTTGCTGGAAGTATTTGGTGAGGGACTTGTCAAAAGCTTTCTGAATATCTGAGTAAACTGTATCTACCAGATCACCCTATCCAGAGGTCATAATGTTAGTGAGACAGGACTTATCTTTGCAGAAGCCATGCTAATTCTTCTGCAGAATTCTCCAGTAATGATATTTTTAATAACACTTTCTGCCAGGTCAGAGTACAATTCTAACTGGCCAAGATGGTCAAGTGACAGATGAACCACTCCTAGGGTATGCCAAATATACTAGCCTATAAATGGTAGAACTTACTTAGAACCACCCATACCCATTCCTAACTTTGTGTCAGCATTGTGGATGTGTCCCTATAGTAGCAGAGCTTTGGATTTGGTGTAGCAAGCTCCGCCGCTTTGGGGCTTTTCTGTTGGCAGAACTTAGCTAGTGCAGCAATTCTGACAGTACATTGTTCTATTGGCAGATTTCTGAGATGAGCTGTCAGTAAACAGTCCTACTAGCAGAAGTATATTTCTGCTGGCAAAAGACTCCCTTTTCTCCAATAAAGGCTTATTCCTGATGGTAACTTTCTACAGCCAACACATGTTTGAGTTAGGATTGCATTGTTAATATCAAGAGCACATGTTACATTAACCAGCCTATAATTTTCAGAATCTCCTATTCTCCAGAATCAGTCTTTGAAAATGGTAATCAGAGTTGCTACTTTCAGGTCCTCTGTCACAATGGTTGTTCTTAGGGACATTTTACAGATGTTTATTAGAGGATCAGCAATTTCACATTTGAGTTCCCTATGAACTTTTGGATGGATGTCATTTGGTCCCAATGATTTGTTTGTTTCCAATTTGTCAATAAAGTACAGAACTTAATATCTTAATGCTATTGTGATATTGGCTGCAGTGTAAGCTTGTAATTGCCCTAAGAGAACTGAGAAGGCAAATAGAAACAGATTAACCTGAACTAAATTGCATTTATCTTGTTTAGAAGAGTTGGCTTAATGATGGCTCAGTTTCTGAATATCACTATCATCTCCAGAATCTCATGGAATTGTTACTGCTTTGAGGAGAAGGTTTGAACAAGCTGAAGTGACAAGAAACTATTACAATGGTAAGTAATAATCCAGTCCTCAAAGATACAATTCATTCATTAGCTGAATCTTATTTTCATGAGCTTTGAAAGACAATCTTTGCTCACCTGATTGCTCAAAAAAGAATATTTTCTCTGGTCAGGTCAGATCACAGCTGATTGTAGATAATGCTGTGTTTAATTTAGAATACTTTTGTACCTAAGACCACAACTAGATGTGGCTGTGACTGATATTGCTCATTCTGAATTTACTCTCCACTCTTTTCTTTCTCTGCTGCTACATTTAGTAATGAAAATTGTATGATATTCCATTGTTGTGATGCAAATAGATCTTGTAGCACTTTTGAGATTAACTGAGAGAAGGAAGCTGATAGCATACCTTTTTGTAGATTTAAGTCTACTTCATCAGATGCATCTATGGAAGCTTATGCTACGAACTTCTTCCTCTCAGTCTTGATGGAGCTACATGATCATTTTGCATACTGATCCAGACTAACACAGCTATTTCTTTGTTGTTGTTTTTTATTAATTAATAATTTTTATTAAGTATTTCAATTACATTGTTAAAAGAGAAAGGAGAGCCAAAAAAAAGGAAAAAACAGAAAGAAAGAAAAAAAAAGAAACACACAATAACTTATCTTAGATATTATCTTCCTTATCTTCCTAGTTAAATTATCATATTTCCCTTAATATCCTGAATTTACCCTTATTTCTTATTTTCATAATTATCCTAATATTCTAATAGCTTCTCCTTTACTCCCCCCATTTCCCCTCCCCCTACTTCAAGAAGTGAGTGCTAACATATATTTCATTCTCTATATTTCTATTCTTATTAATTTTGCGAAACCATTATTTTCTCTATTTTTTTCTATAACTGTTCAGGTCTATTTTACAGTGCATATACCATATGTATAACTTACATATAAACATATATAACATACATAACATCTTCATATGAGCATCATTTCTTAAATATTTTTCTGCTTCAATATAAATATTCTAATTCTTTATATATTACATGCAATGTCTTTAAGTTTAACTTTTCTATTAACCATATCAAAACTCTATCTCATTACCGATTTCCTACTTATCCTAGTCATTCTATTTTCATTATATTATTACTTGCTGCCAATAAGTAACCTCCAACATTAAACATACAAATATAAAATAATCCAAAATTCGTAATTATCTTGATTTTATACTTCAACCCCCCTAATAGCCTTTTCCCCCCATAATCGTTCCCAAAGAGGTGTAACCAAATTCCATCTATCTTCATTCTGATTCATAGGTCTCTCTGATGTCCATACCTTGATCCTATCATATTCTACCATTTCATATAGCTTCATTGCCCAATCCTCTATCTTTGGGGGTTCACTTTGTTTCCACCTTTGTGCATAGCTCAGTCTTGCAGCTGTGATCATATACAATAAAATCCTTTGTTGTGCTTTATCTAGCGTGGGTACTGAATCCAATATGTTTAATAGGTACAATTCTGGGTTTAATGAAAAGTTAATATTAAATATATCCTTAATTATCCCATGTATTTCTTCCCAAAACTCCCTAGCTCTCGTGCACGTCCACCATATATGATAGAACGTGCCTCTGGCTGCACATTTCCAGCACTTCTCTTTCTCTCCTCTACGAATCTTGGCTAATTGCACCAGTGTTAAGTGCCACCTATATATCATTTTATAGAGATTTTCTATAAATCTGTAGCAACTTCCATGTCCTTACCCAAGATCTAGACCAAGTCTTCAATGAAATGGTATGACCTATATTCCTGGCCCATTTTATCATGCTTTCTTTGACTATCTCTTGCTCCATTTCTATCTCTAACAGTATCTTATAAATCTAACACAGCTATTTCTTTGAATTTCATCTCGTCTTGTGATGTGAGTTCCCAGGCTTTATAAGCTGTTGTTGTTGTGTGCCTTCAAGTCATTTCTGATATATGGCAACCCTAAGGTGAACCTATCACAGGGTTTTCTGGGGCTGAGAGTGTGTGACACACCTAAAGTCACCCAGTGGGTTTCCATGGCTGAGCAGGGAATCAAACTCTGGTCTTTAGGTTTGTAGTCCAGTGCTCAAATCATTACACTATGCTGGCCCTCTTTGCAAGCCACAGCCAACAAAATGTAGTTTGGTCAGAAGATTCACAGTGTGATTAAGTCATCACCTTCCCCGGCTGGTCTTCTTCAGAAATAAAGTAACACGGGGACTTTGAGCAGGGTCAGCCCTCCCAGCCTGCATTCACCTTAGGTTATGCCTCTTCCAAGTCCTTGTTTTCTGTTCAATATCTGCAAAGGGCAGAAACAGACTTCCACACAGCTGGAGGCCCTGCATAACAGCAAGTTGTGATCACGTGTAAAACCATGTGTCTGTATATATTTATTGTTCATTAACATTCTTATAGCCTCTCCCAATATCATAGGATCTCTGGATGGCAGTTTAAACAATTTAAAATTTAAAACAATAAAAAGACTTTAAACGCGTTAAAAATGACCAGCACGGTGTAATGGTTTGAGTGTTGGACTATGACCAGGGTTAGAATCCCCCATCTGACCTTGGAAACCCACTGGGTAGGCTGGGGCAAATCACAATCTTCCAGCCTCAAAGGAAGGCAAAGGCAAATCCTCTCTGAACAAATCCTGCCAAGAAAACTCCATGGTAGATTTTCCTTAGGGTCACCATAAGTTGGAAGTGACTCAAAGGCACACCACTACCACAAAAGCACATTGAAGAATTGCAAAAGTGAAGAATTGAAAACCTTATGTTAGTGAAGATGTGTGTGAAATCTTTAGGCTTCTAAAGGCTTTAACAAAAAGCCAAGTCTTCATTTGGCACCAAAATGAAACTCACATTAGCACCAACTGGGCCTCCAAAGGGAGGGCATTCCATAAGGAGGGTACCACAGTGGAGAAAGTCCCATTCCACATCTTCACAAAGTGTGTTTCTCTTACTGCTGGGACACAGAGGAGAGTTTCTCCTTGAAAAAGTAGAGAATGCATGAATATCAAGAGGAGTGGAGCCATCAGGCTGTAATGGCAGTATAAGACTAGCAGGTTCAACTCTGTTCTATCCTGTGCATCTGTAGAAGAGATCATCCTGAGATTGTCTCAAGCCTTTCCTGTCATCACCCATTCACTCTCCCTTTCCCTCTGCATCCAGTTCTCACTACTGTGGATCTGTAATGTTTAAAACAAATCTATTCATTGATCAAGGATAGGTTTGTCACAATGTCCTAGACTAAGTAGAGAGACACTTTTGTTAGGAAGGCTTTGAATTGCTTTTTATAACGTCTCCTTAAGTTCCCAGACCCCTTTGCTTACCTGTCCTCTGTCCAGCTGAATTTTTTTAGCAGCATCAGTCCTGGGGAGATGGTGAAGGAAGGCTGGAGAAACAGATTTGTTGGTATATTACAGTAGTATTTCTGCAGTAAACAATGCAATAAAGACTTGAGCTGGGAAAGAATGGGATTCTGCCCTATCTGATCCTACTGTAGCTGGGCCTGCTTGTCTACAACAGGCAAAGTAAACAATACCTATCTTCAGAATCCTTTATTGAACATGTGTGAACAGCAAAACAGAGAGTAAAGGGGGAAGAAGATAAGTCTGCCCCACCAGCTACCTCCTCCTCATGTCAAAGAAGCATGTATCTATATGGTTGTCCACCAGAATTGAAATCATAAAAAAAGTAGAAGCCGATGAAAGAAAAGAATAATAATTCTGGATGCATTTTGGAAGAAACTTTCAGGTGGCCTCCAGAAGGCTCAAAATGTTTTTGTTTATTTATACCAGGCTTACCTGACTTGGATGTTTCATTTCACATGTATATATTGTTACTTTTGGGTAAAAAATTAAACTGTTCTGATTTTTTGTGTTGTAGGAAATTATCCCCATTTTTTCACACTAATTCTACCACTGGAACCAAATTTTCTGTTAAAGACATAATGTGCAAGGATACATCTACTTCATTAACGGGGGTATATCTATATAGATGGTCCATCCCAGTTTTTCTATTGATGTTTGGAAAGATTAGAATTGTAGACCTGTGGCCTTGGTCAGTGAAGGAGCTACAGAATGCCCTCTGCCCCCAAAATAAAATAAAAAAAATAAAAAAGTCTGCATTTTTAAAGAATCTAATGAGTCTGAATTCTTACCTCATTCTTACTTGAGGCCTTTAAACACAACAGCAGCTGAACTGCTAGGCGAGAGCTATGACAGGTCTGTCCACCTCCTCATCTACACTATACGTAGAGGAGTAAACAACAATGGCAAGAAGAATAGCAAAGGGCTGGGGGTTCTGTTTGCTAGCCGTGCCCCTCCCTTTCTGTTTTTTCAAAAATGAAAGGAAATAGTTTGTTGCACAGCATATAGTTAAGCCACAGAACAGACTTCCGTGGGTTTGGCCAATTTTGACAGCTTTGGAATGGTAGACAACTTGGATAAAGTCATGGAAGGTAAACATTTCAAGGATGATAGTTGTGTTACTCTGTTGTAGCAAAATCAAGAAAGATTCTTGTAACACTTCAAATAAGTTTCATTTGGCTGACTTACTTTCTTTCTTTTCTTTCTTTCTTTCTTTCTTTCTTTCTTTCTTTCTTTCTTTCTTTCATACCCCATCCTTTCTCTTTGTACAGGATCCAAGGCTGCACAAGCTTTCACAGACTCCAGCTTACTGTCAGATGCATGGAATGTGATACATCTTCATACATGTGACATGGTGGGTTGGTTCCGCACTTGTCTGTGCTGAATAAAACTTGCTAGTCTTTAAGGTGCTACAAAGCTCTTTTATGTTTTTATGGAAACTAAAGCTAGAAAGGTCCACTAGACACAATGCTATACACTGTCGCCAGGATGAGGTACAGTATACCAGTTGAATACCAGTTGCTGGAGAATGCAAGGAGAGGATATTGTATCTCTCATGTCTATAGTCACCTGGGTGGCCATTGTGGAAAAGAGGCTTGGTAATCCAGAAGTCTTTGATCTAGTCCCACAAGCTTTCTATAGTTCCTGGCTAGAGGGTAGGCAACTGTGATGTGAGCAAGAACCTTTTACCCACTCACCCTGTATCACTGGCGGGCCATACTGCATCATCACAGTCAAACTGGAAGTTATGTGATTTCATTTCTATTTTCATTTCAGCCATTTTTATGGAGCTTCATGGGGCCAAGCAGGGGCAAAACTGCGCCATTTTTGACATCAGCTTAGTTATCTGGGGGCGAGGAATAGCCTGGTAAACATTTGAAAAAATTGTGGGGAAGAGTCTAGGATCTTATGAGCACATCCTAGAGAGTACCAAGGGCTTGCAAAAAGAAAGAGGAGTTGGTAGTGCTGTGTGGTGGTGGGGCATTCTTCGCCACCCATGTTCTTTGAAGCCACTAAAGAAAGCCTCTGATATGATCCATTCCACTTCAAACAGAATTCCAGCCTGGCATATGTTTCAGTGGCATAAATTGCAACCATCCTGTATCTTAGTGTACGTTTCACTGCAGACTGTGGCTGGCTTTTGCAGTGTTTGTATATGCAGTAGCAGAATGGACACTAAGTCATTTGAACCTCAAAGGATTATATCTGTGAGATGCATGCTGTTTTCAACATGGACGTTCTTTCTTGTTCTCAGTGGCTTTTAGAGGTTGCCGTTAAACTATATTTCTTGGGCAGATGCATGATGTGAAGGAGGGACTGATTTTCTCCACATTTTTGGTATACCAGGTTGCCTTGTGAAAGCATAATGCATTAATGTCTTAGTGATCACTGCCAGTACATAACTAACAGGGAACTGAACTACCTATTGCCAAGGGGGAATGTTTGTTAATTAAAATGATCCATGATCAAGCTGCCTACAGAATTTATTTTACCATCAGAACTAATCTCATGATTTTAAAAAAAAACTTTGAATTTTATGTGCTTTGTACACACAGGCACACACAAACCCAAGCTGTGTCTGTGCAAATAGTAGAACTAGTCAATAAGTAGGAATGGAGAGGCAAAATGTCTGGAGTTTCCCATGGCCTGGAAGTGACTCCCTTCCTGGCTTTGAATAGCCACAGGTATGCTGTTAATGTTCAGTTCTCTCGCCAAAAGGCTATAAAATGTCTTTTCATCTTCTGTTATGTAAGTGTCTACCATATAAGAAGGCTGTTATTACAAAGGCAACCACACTGAAAAAGGTTTCATTTACTCAGAATATCTGCATTAGAGGGTTGTGATGTCTCCTTGTGCTTTCGAGGTTGCCGAGCTGCTTGTGGAGAGGCAAGCTGGCACAGCTTTGAATAACATGGAACTTTGAGCAACACCAAAGTGGCATCTTCTTTGGAGCATAAACATTATGAATGATGCTCTGTATCATGCTCAGGTAGGTTTGACAGATCTTCCTCAACATAAACAAGTATGGCATGAGATTGGGAGCAGGCCTGAGAAAACTACTGTGAGATTCTGGAGTTCAACTGAACATCAGATGGAACCAGGGAGATCTAAGATCAAATCTGTACATGATAATGAGGTTCATTGGGTGAACTTAAGCCAAGCATTCTCCTTAGTCAGAAACTGAGCAAATTATTTTTTTCCCCAGGTTTTGGAATTCCCCAGGCAGCATGGCATACTCTCCAACATTTCACAGCCAAAACCTGGGAATCATGTAGCCAAGTAACATCGGAGTGTGGTCAAGATGGCAAAAGTTAAGGAAGAACACAAAGGAGAAGCTCCAGCAGTTTGCAGCTGACTAGGAAAGTCTAGATTCTCCCTCTCCTTTCCTCACCTCTCCCCATTGCTGAGTTAATTTTGTACAAAATACTTTTGCACTTTGAACTCAGTTTGAAGTAATTGAAATAAACTGAGGACAAAAGGGAAAGTGGGAAAAGGGAAGAGAAAATTGGACATTTCAAAAGCAGCTGAAAAAGTGGGACAGAGGATTAATTGGGACTGTCCCTGACAAACTGGGACAGTTACTGGTTATGGCAAGGCCAACTGGTCATGCTGGTAGAGAGTCTGGCTGGAATCTTGATATTTAGGCCATTTCTGCACTACAACCTTATAGTGTTATTATTCTACTTTCAACATCCTGTGGAATTCTGGGCTTTGTAGTTTACTGAGGCCAAAGGTGCCTCTCCCTAAACTGCAATTCCCATGATTCCATAGGATGCTGAAAGTAGAATAATAGCACTATAACAGTTTAGTGTGGAAATGGCCTTAGTCTCAACTACAGCAGACCCATTGAATTGGTTATTGAATGGTAGATTCAATGGCTGTGGTCTAGTTGGGTCTAACAATAGGATTTAGGCCTCCAGGACCTGTAGTCCCTCAAAGTAACACTCTGAACTCTTCCCTCATCTCACAGGTGGTACTGAGGATAAAAGTAAAAGAGAGAAAGACCATGGAATGCAACCTCCTCATCAGAGATCCACCCTAAAATAGGGACAGGGCCCTCCATTTTGTTTTTTCTTTAATCTCAGCTCTAATCAGCCTTGGCCTGTATAATCAACGGTGACAGATGATGGGGGCAGAATTCCAACAGCATCTGGAGGGCCACACATTCCCCATTCCTCCACTTGAGGAATACTCACAGATAAACTTTCCACTCACGTATCATATGCATGAAGCAGGAACAGAACTGTGTCACACTTACTCCATGCCCCTGACCACCAATACATTCTGCAGGTCCTGTGCCCAGCAGCTCTGCATTTGACAAAATGTCAGATAAAAAGGCCTACATGTGCTTGACAGCACTGACCACAGCCAAGTTTCTCAACAACCTCTCAAATAATCATATGCCAATCTACATGGATCGTGTTGTCCACTCTGTTTTGGTTTTCATCAGGGGCTTCTGTCAATGGCTCCCCACTATGTGGTTTATCTTCAACACTGGTTCTGCCTTCTTTAAACTTTTTCATCCATCTTTGCACATTATTCTCTTCAATTGTTGCCTCATCATATATCTTTCTGAGCCTTCTGTGGATGTCAGCAGCAGTACATCCTTCTTTGGTCAAGAACTCAGTGGCCCTTTCCACATGGCATTTGCCATGCGAAAAGGCGCCTGAAGCATCATGCAATTGTGAAGAGCAATCTGCATGACGCATTCACAATTGCGCGATGCTCCAGGGGCCTGCAGGCAGCAATCACGCACCTTTTCATTTTCTGCTGGAAGCCGAAAATGGTGCATGATCACACATTGCTCCCAGGCCCCGCGCGCACTTACCTGGCGTGTGGAGCCTCCAGAGCCGCGCCGGTCGCACTTCCTGCCCTAGCGCAGCCTGGGAAACTCCCAGGCTGCATTGCAGAAGGAAGAGGCGTGAGCAAGCAGCTTGTGTGAGCAGGCAGCTCTTGCGGAGCTGAAGCAGCAGGGATGCGACAGCCTCTTGCTGGAGGCTGCTCGCACGATCCCCGCACCCCAGTGCCAGAAAAATGTAAGGTGCGGAAAGGGCCAGTGACTGCTCTTTGTTTCTGCTTCATATCCATGGTTGTGCAACACGTGGAAATACAGAAATTATGTCAATCACGGCATAACAATTGCTCTATCTAGTGGTGTAATGGCACTACATTTGGATTAATGATTTCAGAGAAAATGACACCCAGGTGTTACTTTCACTATGATTCTCATATAACAGGGCTTGGAAAAGTTACATTTTTGGGTTACAACTTCCATAATACTTTCATCGTTGCCATTGTGGAGAAGTTACTGCTATGCTGACTGAGGGACCTGGATACTGTATCTCAAGGTTGGAGAGAGGAGGAGGACTTACTTAATAGCCTTTATAATGAAGGACAGACTTTGACTAATGAGAGCAAGAGAACTTTCCATGAACAAACCATTTTCTTCTTAAGATCCTTCTTGCCAAAACTTTACTTTGAAAGCTTTATTTATACATAAATGGGGAAAGAGAGCTAAATTTCAGTACCTAGATGATAGACAGCCAGTGTGGTATAGTGGTTTGAGTGTTGCACTATGGCCCTGGAGAGCAGGGTTCAATTCCACACTTGGCCATAGAAACCCACTGGGTGATCGTGGGTGCATCACATACTCTCAGCTCCCCAAAACCTCCATGATAGGGTGACCTTAGGGTCACCATAAGTCAGAAACAACTTGAATGACAACAACAACCTATATGATGTTTCCATTATAACTAGGAATGAACTCCAACTGTTGCATGTGAAAGGTGTCTTTCCTTCAAGTTATCATAGCAGTTCAGCAATGGGTGTGATGGGTGATGGGTAATAGAAAACCATTTCATCTGTGTGTGTGCGGGGACAGTGGGGAGTTTGTCTACTTTATCCCAGTCTGGAACACCATATTAATCCAAGTAGCTAGACCAAGACCATCCTGCTCTGAAAGCAAATGTTGCTTATATACTTGGAGACCATCTTTGTTGTTGTTCTTGTTTTGTGTGCCTTCAAATCATTTCTGACATATGGTGACCCTAAGGTGACCCTAGTACAGGGTTTTCTTGGCAAGATTTGTTCAACAAGGCTTTGCCTTTGCCTTCCTTTGAGGCTGAGAGACTGTGACTTGCCCAAAGTCACCTGGTGGGTTTCCATGGTTGAGCAGGGATTCAAGCCCTTGTCCCCAAAGTTGTACTCCAATAGTCAAACCACTGCACCACGCCGACAATTTTTTTTGGGGAGGGGGATCACATAAGATGCCAAATTCAGTCACTTGTATATCCCCATGACGAAATGTAACAACAGCAAGGATAGATGAGATCTTGATTTGAAATCTACTGCCAGATAGAGCTTTTAGGATTAGATATATCAATTTATTAATTTGTTATATTCATATCCCTCCTTTCCTGCAGGGGGCTCAGTGCAGCATAGAGGTGGTATTCCTCTTCCCCACTCTATCTTCGCAACAAACTTCCAGCTGCATCCAGTGAACTTCACAGCTTGGTGGTGACTTGAACCTAGATCTTCCAAGTACCATCTCTTTCTTTCCCTCCCTCCTTGCCTTTATCATGAGGTTTCAGGACACATACATACATACATACATACATACATACATATACATACTTCTGGAGTAAATGCATAAAAATATTAAATAAGATTAAATCATCTTAAATAAGACAACACTTAAAAAACTTCAAAGGCAAATTTTAAAGTAAATGAGTACCCAAACCCTTGAATAAAAAGTAATCTTTTAGCTTGGTATCAGAAAGAAACCAATACTGGATCCCCAAAGGGAGGGCATTTTGCAGTAGAACACCACCACTGAGAAGGCTGTCTCCCATATCCTCCTAGTTTTTATTTCCCCCTCTTGTGAGACATAGAGGAAGGCTCGTCCTGGAGACCGCAGTTCTTGGGCAGGTACATAGGGTATTAAGTATTCAAGTATTATGGTCCCAAATTGAGGTCCACTGTACCACAAGTAGCTTAGTGTAAGACAGGTCCTTATTTTCTCCAGAAAATCTTTAACTGGATTACTTTAGTATTTGGAAGTTAACATCTCTTTAGTCCTTGTGGATAGGGAATAAGTGGCTTATTTTTCATAGGGTATGTTACAGTTGCCACAGGTGATATGAAGATTTGGAAAAAAAATCAGGCTTATTTCCACTTCCTTCCTGGACTGCCCATAGCATCCTCATTTGCCCTGGAAAACACTTCCTTTGTGAGCATCCTGGCCAAAAAGTGAGGGAATAAACTGCGGAAAACACATGGTCATGTTATTTATCAGTGGCAATTCAGTGCAGAGGGCTTTACTCTAACCTTTGGGTTTTTTCCTTTGGGTTTTGCTGCAGCATATGAGCAAATCATGTCATGGGCACAGGATAAATATCTACCTTTAAGAAAAGCAAATCTGATATGAATATTGTCAGGGAACAGTTTGAGGAACTGCAGCTTTGTGAAATCTTTGTTGTAAACGTTTTGACACCCTTGTTGTTCAGAAAAAGACAATAGGTGGCTTTGAGGGTCCTGATGTTACAGGAACTTTTATGGCTTAAAAATTATATCCCAGTCAAAACAGCTATTCAGACTGACATCAAAGAAGGGGAAAATGTTGGCAGGTCAAGAAGTTTAATTTCCATAGAACTTGTACTTCGATTTCTCATGCAGTGTACTGTAATGACTCAAATGGCCATGGGCAACATTGTAATCAGAGATTCTTGTGGATGGAGCGAATATGCAGCAGAGGTCTCTCTTTGTTAATGATCCTACCTCAAGATAAAGTAACTGGTGACCTGAGATACCTTCATTGTTCCTATGGTTGCTCAAAGCACTTTAAGGTTTTTTTTTTTTTAAATGCTTCTTAAAAAATGAAACAAAGAAAGAATAGAGTAGAATATGTATAATTTAGAATGCTTTGTTGCCCTCTTTTGAAAATCAAAACCTTTCAAGTATGGCTTGCTCACTTTTAGAAGAGAACCTCAGAAAATTATTTTTTTTTCCAGATAAAAAGAACACACAAGAATGCATCCTATCTGTATCCCATCATTCCTCAGAACAACTGGGAGAGGAGGTGGGTTGTGAAGTAGATTAGGCCGAGGGGTTATGAGTGAGCCCATTAGCCAACGAACAGTTTTAAAGTTCTTTCTCATCCTTTGTAAATGATGAACTGTCATAATTGTTATGAACCTGTGTGGATGTTAAGGTCTTCAAGAGAATCTTCAGAAAAGGTGAATACCACCGCTTGTGGTGATATACTTGAGAAGGGGGCTAACAAATTCCATTACAGTGCTGGGTTTCCAAGCCAGACCCCTTCTGACCTGTGGCTTAAAAATTGTAAGAGATCCTGCATTTCTTTGGCTACTCTGATTTTTAGTATCAGTATTTTAATACTGATAATAATAACTTGGTATTGTCTAAGACATTGATAGTGTATCTTCTAGGACACCAGGTCTGACTCCTCCCTGTGAGTTAGACAGTAACCCTGCTGCTCTCTGAGTTCGGAGGCCCAGTTTCAGCTGTGATCAGAGTGTATTTGCATAGTTAAAGCTAGTGCACCAGCTGTGCCCATTCCTGAAGATGTCAGATTTGACCACAGTAACACATGTCTTGACTATATCCCATTTGGATTACTCTAATACAGTTTATGTGGGCTACCTTTGAAGAGTGTTTGGAAGCTTCAGCAGGTCTAAAATGTTGTGGCAGGACTGATGACTGAGGCCATTTCCGCACTACACTCTTATAGCGCGATTATTCCACTTTCAACATCCTATGGAATCCTGGGGTTTGCAGTTTAGGGAGGAGCCAGCTGGCCACTCCCTAAACTGCAAACCCCAAGATTCCACAGGATGTTGAAAGTGGAATAATCGTGCTATGAGTGTAGTGCGGATGTGGCCTGAGTCTGGTTACAGGGAACACCTAATTCCATGACTGCAACAGTTCTGCTGGCTACTGCTCTGTTTTAGGGCAGAATTCAATACGATGTTTATGACCTGTAATGCCCAATATGACTTGAGTCAGACTGTACCTCCCTCTGACCCTGACTAAGAGTTTTTCTGTACTGCACTACTATTATTCACTTTTAACATCCTGTGGAATTCTGAGGTTTGCCGTTTACTGAGGCCAAAGAACTCTATGGCTGAGAGTTCTAAATGCCCCTCCCTAAATAGCAAACCCCAGGATTCCATAGGATGTTGAAAGTGGAATAATAGCACTATAACAGTGTAGTGCGGAAAGGCCCTGAGTTTTGAGATCACTGGGGAATGGTTTTCTCTCTTTTCTCCCAGACTGTGGAAGTCCATCCAATGGGAAATTTGGTTGGTCCCCTTTTTGCAATCTTTTCACAGGCAGGCAAAGACTTGTTTATTTAGAAAGGCTTTCATCTTTTAAGAGGTTTTGTTTGTTCTGGTTGCAGCAGATTTTTTTTTAAATGGGGATGTGGTGCTTTTTTATTACTTTTTAAACATGTTTTAAAGTTCATTGCTAATAGGATTATTTATTTAATGTTTTAAATGTTTGACTCATACATTTTTGGTTGCAATTTATTTTAACAGATTCTGTAAGCTGCCTTTGGTCCTATATTGGGAGAAAGGAGGGATATCAATGGAATAGATAAACACTGATGTTCAAGGAACTTGAAGTTCATGGTTTCCTGTTAAATTATTTCATTGTCTTTATTTGTTACGTTTATATCCACCTTTCCTCTAACTAAGCTCAAAGCACTGTACACCACTCCTCTTCTCTTAACTTTATTCTCAGAACAACCCCTGTGAGGTAAGTCAAGATGAAAGAGAGGGATTGCCTCAAGGTCTTGCAGAGAGGGTTGTGGTTGTGGTTGTGGTAGGGGGCACTACCTCAACACTTGCAAAACAGTATGAGATGCAGCATGAGGCAGCACTTCAACCATGGATGTTCCTCCTCTACCATGTAGTGAGGCCACACGTCTGCAATTATAAAAGGATACAGTTATACCACAATTGGAATGAGGTTATCTCTCATTAAGTTACAGTAATAACATGATGTATTTGTACCTTAATTATGGGAAATGGAACTACTTACAAACAACTGCTTGTACAACTAGTTAGCTCTAGCTTTCACAAATGTTACAGTACAATGAAAACTTGCATATGCTTTAGCCCACTGTATTCAGTTGGGCTTAGACGTGTCCAGACCTGTGCTGGATCCTGACCTAACACTCTAACTGTAAGAACCTATTATGGGTCAAAAGCCCTGCTGAAGGTCATCCTTGTGTATTTAATGCAGAAGAATGGCATGGCAAGAGCACGATGTATTGTCTTCTCCCCTTCCCAAATTGCTCCAATTTAGCTCATCTGCAAACTTCAAGAGCTACACCATTTGAAAGGAAGAGGAAGAAAATAGGGTAGTGAAACTGAAAAGGCAAGTAGCAAAAAGAAGTACATGAGGTATGAAAAGCAAACTGTTGCTGTGCCCTTCAGCATCTGACTGAAAAAGGATGTGAGGAAAACAAGGTAATGATATTTTATGTGGTATGGCATTGAATGTTTTGAAACCTTTTTCATTAATAAAACAGAGAAGTGTGCAAGTCAAATAAGGAAGTTCTAAGAAGCCTTATACTTTTTGGGTAGATGGCTTTCAGTTTCTGATATTAATATGCAATAATAGTATGGGAAATCTGCAATGGAGTGTGTGATTCTGTGAGTCATGGGGATAGCAAAGACGATGTGGGGAAGTTAAAGAAGGACTTTTTTTTCTGATGACAGAACTTGGGAAAAATTTTTTTAAGAAAAAAGAATATAATGATGCACTGAAGATACTGATTCACTCAGTGATTATAAATATCATAATGCTTAAGGACACAAACCATCAACTAAACTAAGGCCCTTTCCACATAGTGTGGCTGCCCCACAGTTGGGTCATAATAGCAGCTCTTCGTGGGTCGTGCTTCTGCAGACATTGTTGTGGCCCCACTGCCATCTTGTCCCTGTGCATTGTGTGCACATGGTATTTGTAAAACAGAAAAAGTCTGTTTTACACATGCCATGCACAGCACTTCTGTCCTTTCTGGCCATGCAGAAGGGTGGAAGTGCTCTGGCAACACTTCCTTCTCCAACGCAGCCTGGCAAATGCCTGGCTGTGCTGCAGAAGGAAGAGGTGGGGCCAGCACGCTTCATTCCACAGTGACCTGCAACGAAACGAAACAATGGATCATCATCATGTGGAAATGGCCTCAGTTATAGATCAATTACATCAGCTCAATTATATATAGTTTATGACTAATACACATTATTACTAAAGCATCTTCCTAACATCTGGACAGGATAGTGAGGGTTTTCTATTGGGAAAACTAGGGCAATCTGTATCATTGAAGTGGTTCCGGAAGGGATGGACTCTCTTCTGTGTAACAAAACAGGTATTAGCTGTGCATCTATTGCAACTGTCTGGTGCTCAAGCACCAGTAAGATAAGGTAAGGCACAGCTGCTAGACCTACCAGTCTGCAGAGCAGACTGAGCAGATCCCAATAGGGATATGGTTATTGGTACCAAATGCTGACATTCCTTACAACACTAAACGTTCATGCCTTGGATTTTTTGGATGCTGTTGCAAAAGGAGCCTTTCTCTTCTTTGTAGCCTTCTGGAGTTGCTTATGTAAAGATGTTTGTATAGACAGCTGGCTTGTTCCTTGTGTGTGTGTGTGTGGTTTCAAGTCGCCTGTCAACTTACTACAACTCCATGAATTTCATAGGGTTTTCTTAGGGAAAGAAAACTCAGAGGTGATGTTGCGAATACTTTCCTCTGAAATATAGCCTATGGCACCTGGAATACCTTGTCAGTCTCTCATCCAAAGCCTACCCAGGGCTGATTCTGCTTTGCTTCCAAGATCAGATGGAATCTAGTGTTTTAGGCCCTTGGGTGGCTCCTTATTGGTATAAATTGTTTTTTCAAATGCTGAATACCTTGAGCATCAAACTCAACCAGTAATGGCTATGATATCAGTCCCCCATGGAAGGAAGGAAGGAAGGAAGGAAGGAAGGAAGGAAGGAAGGAAGGAAGGAAGGAAGGAAGGAAGGAAGGGAGGGAAAAAAAATTCTATGTTCTGGGAAAAGGGAGGAGAAGTAAACCTTTCCTCTGCCATGCTGCTTTAAGCAATGAACTCTTCATGCTTTAAGGGTAGGAATCATGTAGCTCTCCAGTGATAGCCAACTCCCAGCAATCCTAGCCAGCAGGCTAAATGGTGAGGAATGCTGGAAGTTGCAGTTTAGCAACATCTGCAGGACTGAATGATTTCTACACATGTTTTAAACAGGGAGACACAACTCTACTGCTTTAAGCAATTTCTTTCATCCTTGTTCTGACATTAGAAATGAGCTATCTCAGAAGAAAGGTTCCACAAGCAGAGAGACGTAAAGGTGGGGGCAGGTAGAAGTAGGGCTTGTTGGCTTTCCCAAGGCTCCACTTCATGTTTATAATAGACTCTTTCCTTACTTTATATGGGTAACAGGGAGCACCCAACACATTTTACTGTCTAATGGGAAGAAAGGTGGTCCCCCACCCTGTCCAATTCACTGATGAAAGCAACCAGACTGCCCTCAGAGCAACCGAGCTTTATTTCGAAACTGGCAATAGGTCAGCATCTGTTCTAGCCTCTGATTAGTTTACCTCAGGTTTAGAGGAAGAGGACAATGCTCTGTCCTCTAACAGGGGGGTGCAGCCAGTAGGCTGATACTGCTGTTCTCTCCTCAGCATCTTTCAGCTAACGTGACTGTCATCCTCTGTCCAAGGGTAGGGCGAGACCAGCCTAATTGTACTTGGATAAAATATCCATGGCTGTTTGCCACATCTACTTTCAATCTAATACAGGATAGACAACTTAACAGATGTACTGTAGCTGTTTTAGTCTCTTGCAGGATAAAAAGGTAGAAGAGATGGGGAGAAGAAAAAAGGAACATAGCAGAACTTTTAAGATTAACTCATTTATTTTAGCATGAGCTTTCGTGGATATAAACCCACTTCTTCAGATGCAGTGTGGTGCAATCTTACTCATGTCTACTCAGAAATACATCCTGCTGAATCCACTGGTCCCACATAAGTAGGCATAGAACTGCAACTTTATAAAACTTATTGTCGAATTCAGTTTATATGACAGGCAGAAACTATGGGATGAGCACAGTCTAGTGCATAGGATGAGAATATCTGCTAAGACTATGTTCAGAGCTGGCCTTACTGTTAAACAAATGGCATTTCTGCATGGTGTTGCCATCCTGTGATAAGGATGCATTGGCAGCAATCTGTGAGTCATGTTTTCGCATGATGTCACAGACCTGCAGCCAGTACATCCCCACCAGTCGCGATTGCAGGATATCCACTTAATGGAACAAAACCATTAAGCGCCTGCAATCATGTGACACTGCCATCACCACCAGCCATGCTGAAGGGGTGGAAGCACGATCGCACACTTCCTTTCCCAGTGGGAAACAGACTGTGCTGCAGAAGGAAGGAAGGCATGTGTCATTCATGCTCCCTTCCACAGGGAGCCAGCTGGGTGAGGAGGGGGCGTTCGCATCGTGCTCCCTTTCTGGCAAAGGTGCTCCCAGGACCATGATGGGAGGAGGACAATGGAAGGAGGTATGCTGTGGGAATGGCCAAAGTGAGGCAGCTGCCCTGGATAGCTGGTTTTGGGTATCATAAAAGGCCAGTAAATGGTAGCTTCTTCAGTTCATTAATATTGTACCTTTGCTGCCAGGGAGGGGCAGAGAAACATATGGGATGTTATGCCTTAGCGGCTCCCCTCCAAGAAAGAAAAAAAAGATCCTGTCTTGGCCTTGAGTGCTATGCATCTTTACTTGAGAATTAGCCACAGACAGCAAAAAGTTATGGACTGTTTGGTCTGAGTTCCAGAGGAATTATTGAAAGGGTAAGAAAACTGTGCCATACTAGCCCAGTATATGCTAATTGCTGCCCCTTCAATGGCATGATTATCTTTGCCAATATTCTGCCTCCCCCCCCCCAAATACAGTAGCTAGAGAGGATTTTATGTCTGTTTGCCCAGTGGGTACTTTCTTCACGTATCAATCATGGCTTTGCCATGGGAGAAGAATATTTTGTATTTGCATATTTTCATGAAAATCTCTAAACTGCCTTATTGGAATCCTGCAGTCAAAATGTGTCCATCTTGCTAATCATATGGCAAGCACTGCAGTTTAGTCTGTGGTTGATTTGTGTAACTTACCATGTGTTATAATACACTTCTCTTGCATTTTGTTGATCAGATTAACAGGTGGACCTTTTAAAAAGACTTTGTTTCAGAAATATAATCGTGCTTTTTAAAATGTTTTACAGTGTTTTAATTGAATGTGCTATTTAATGCTTTTAGAACTTTTGTACTTCATACTGTTTTAATTGTTCTATTTTTATATACTGTAAGCTGCTTTGAATCCCATTTGGGAGAGAAGTGGGACATAAAACAAATAAAAATAATTTTTTTGTTAAAACACAATATGGTCTAGTGGTTAGGGTACTACAGTGGGACATGGGAGATCTAGTTTCAAGTGCTGATCAAACCATTACATTCACTTTTTGACGTTAGGCCATAGTCACTCTCTTTCAGCTTGACCATCATCACAGCGTTGGGCTCACTGAGCTATATTGAGATAGAACACAGTTGTAACAAACAGATAAACAGACAAATAACTCTGTGTCCTCTGTGGTTGGTTTTACTTTGGTTTTATTCTCAAGCTGTTTTAATTTGTTCTGGGCATTATGTTATATTTGATTTTTGTATTTTATGGTTTTCTTCTTGTTGTGTGCCTTCAAGTCATTTCTGACTTATGGTGACTCTAAGGCGAACCTATCATGGGGTTTTCTTGGCAGAATTTGTTCACAGTGGTTTGCTTTTGCCTTCTTCTGATGGTGAGGGAATGTGGCTTCCCCATGGTCATCCAGTGGAGATCTGAGCCCCGGCCTCCCATTGTCCTAATCCATCATGCTGGCTCTCATTTTTTTAATGATTTTTATCTCTATTTTATGCAATGTGTAGAAAGTAGGGACTATTAGGCAGTACAAAGATGTAGTCAGTAGGTATATAAACATGTAATTAAATAGAAATAAGACCTGTGTGGTATAGTGGCTGGAGTGTTGGACTATGACCCTGGGGGCCAGGTTTGATTCCCTGCTTGGTCATGGAAACCCTTTGGGTGACCTTGGGTATGTCACACACTGTCAGCCGCAGGAAACCCTGTGATAGGTTTACCTTAGGGTCATCAAAAGTCAGAAATGACCTGAAGGCACACAATGACATCAACAAAGACTTGTAAACAATAACCTCAAACTTTTGAGGCTAAAATTATTGGGCACAACCATCAGTGCATTTAGTAGGGACAGTCTCAAGTACTTCTTTATCACCCCCACTTTTTCAGCAGCTTTTAAACTGAGTTTCTCTCTCCTACTCCCATACTCCCCTTTGTTCTAGCTTACTTCAGTTGCTGCAAATTGAGTTCAAAGTGCAAAAGTAGTTCCCACTCATTTAGGTCATCAAGGGGGAAAACAGAGGAAGGGGCAGAATCTTGACCTTCCCAGTAGCCTAAGACAAAACCAAACTGCTGCAGCTTCTTCTTGCTTATCTCTTCCTCCACATTAGTAACATTTGCCCAGAGGTATATCTAGGGTGGGGCAAGTAGGGTACATGCCCTGAGCATTAATGCAAGGCAAGTGCAAAAATGCTGTGCTGGAGCATTTAGTGTCAGAGGAGGAGGAAAAGGAGGAGGAAGCAACCCCAGAGGTAGGGGCACAACTTCCATATTTGCCCTAGGTGCTATTCAGACTAGATATGCCTCTGCTTTTGCCATTTTGACTGCACTCTGATATTGATATGGCCACATCTCCCAGTTTTTATATGTGACATGTTGCACAGTATGTGAATAGAAACAAGCTCTGATGACAGAAACATGCATTTATATCTTAACAATGCAATCCAGAACATGCCAGCTGTCTTCCTAAGCTTAAAGGGACTTACTGAAATGTGTATACAGGACCATAGCCTAGCTGATCCTGGTAGGCAACAAAGTGTACCACTTTGCTCCAAAGGAAAGGTTCACTTTCCTCATTTTTAATGGAAAGATCCTTTAAAAGGTGCTTTAAATAACTAGGGCCATTTCCGCACTAGCCTGTTATAGCGCGATGATTCCACTTTCAACATCCGGCTGGCCCCTCCCGAAACTGCAAACCCTAGGATTCCAGAGGATGTTGAAAGTGGAATCATCGCGCTATAACAGGCTAGTGCGGAAATGGCCTAGGAAAAGGAAGGTGGTAGCAAAAAAGAACTATGGGAGCAGCTGTTTGGAATCTGGAAATTAGGATGGCATGCTGCAAAACATTCCAAAGTTTGTTTTAGAAGTCTGCTATAACAATAGGGATTGTAAAGATCTGGTTTGGTTTCTTCTTTTTGTCCTGTCCATCTGGTTGTCCTCCTTAACTATGGCTATTGATGAGTGGATTCTGCTGCATTGATGACCTTCTATTTGGTGAGTTAAACTGTCATCTCCTGCAAGAAGGGTGGCGTTTGTTTGTTCAGCAGATCTTTGTTTCCCACACAAGAGCTTTCCTTCAGAACAGCATGGTTATCATCCCTCTAGATGACTGAAATTAATGAAATGCCAACCAGCAGGTGGAGATGCATGAAAGCATTCTTAATCATGGACATGCTGCTTGAGATTTCATTCCCATGTCTCTAAACAAGCACTAAACTGGCCAGAGATTTTTTTTTTCATAAATGTTGCTTGGCATTTCTTGGGAAAGTTTAGAATTAAAACCTTGGATGACTGACAACAATCATATGATAGAGCATATCTTGCTACAAACTCACTGTTCACAAAACAATGTTGGAAGTATTCTGTGCTCTGGGCCACCCTGTTTCACATGATACTTAGCTGGACAAGTGCTGGTTATCAACTCCTCATATTTGTTTTTCCTCCCCATTATTGTGGCTAAAAATCTTGTGCAGAATGGGATCTGCCACAAAGTATTGTGATATATCTCCATACTCTGATAAGAGTAGTGTACTTCTTTTTAGGACTCCAGACTGCATAGAAGTGGAGTCTTTCAATGTTGCTAATACCTCTTGGGGGACGTTTCAGTAAAGGACTCAGAAAAAAAAGATCTTAAGGTGCTATCATCTCCTGTGGTACATAGTGCTGGAGGAATCAGTTTCAGGGCACATGGCTGCCCCAAGACTTGAACAGCTATAGCTATAAGCAAAACTTGCAAAAATTACTTTTGCAATGATGATACACAGAATCTCCCAATCAGCATGAATATGATGGCTGGGGGACACTGGGAGTTGTTGTTCTAGTTATTATGTTTTCTAACTTCCATTATCTAGTGGAGGAAGAGTGGTTCTGGAGAATGAAAAAGAGAAATGGTAAATGTGCTGTTTTTCCTCTGGAAGTATCCTTATATGGAGGTAGTTTTCCCCAACCTTAATCGTTCTCCTCTCCAGAATAATGCTTTTAGGGTCATGAGCAGGCTAATTAACCTTTTCCCTTTTGATCTCTGGTTCCATTTCCCTTCCTCAACTGCCACATGATAATTCTGTATGTACAATATGCTCTCGGGTCCCAATCAGTCATTCCTTGTTTATAACTTTTTTAGTTTGGAAACTTAAATACCATCTGCATGCCTAAGGTATTTCACCAAGCACGT